>CM033392.1:32574813-33068057 GCA_019426215.1 Buddleja alternifolia
GATGAACCCTTTCACGACTTGGAACAATGTTTAAAGATCGCAGCCTTCGAGACTTATTCCATCATTGCCACACCCAATGTGCAATGATGTCCCATAGCTATGTGTGATCCTTCGGGACTTTATTCTAAGCCAAAGTAAAAACTAATTTAAGAATAAAGATATGCCACACATAAAAAAGAGATTGACTTTATTTATAAGAAAATGATTGTTCAACTCTAGAGTTACTATTACAAAGAATGGTGTCCAATAATTGGTGCGCCGGGCACTGACTCTAACAAAACCCCCATGTGAGAAGCCATCAGGAGGCTCCCCAACCTCAAGAGAAGGGATTGCAATATCCACCCCCTCCATCTGGTCGTAAGGGTCCGGAGCCGAGAGAGAAGAGTCGTCCTCACCGAGGAGCGCCAAGCCAATCCCCCCGTCGAGGTCAGGAGTCTTTGACCCCCGGCAGGATTAGATCAAGGCGATCTAACTCCCCAGTGAATAGGGCAACAAGAGAAAGAGAAGAGACTAGTGTGGTCTTACCCCCCGAAAGGCCGCCGAGAGGTAGAGATAGAAGGCCAACGCCTCCCAAGTTTCCACGCCGAGGTTAAGTCTCATTGACCCCCGAGGAGGCCTTGCCAAGGCAAGAAGGCCGAAGAAGATTCGTACCTCACCATGACAGAAGCTCGGAGAACCACCGACAATATTAGGATATACAACTGGTGCCACTAGCTGTGGATCCCCCAAAGAAAAGTCCTCTCTACTCAGCAATTTTGGCAGAGTCTTTGCCACCAGGGCTTAAAATGCCCCATCTGAGTGAGTATGAGGGAGCTGGAGAACCCTATGAGCACGTCGACAAGTTCAATGCCAAAGCTGACATGTATGATGTCAGCGACGCAATTTACTGCAAGATCCTTTGAACCACCCTCTCTGGAAGGGCGCTTAGTTGGTTTAATCGACTACCCACCAGTACCATCACAGGTTTCGAGCAGCTGTCTAGGCGTTTTCTCAATCACTTCTCCACGAACAAGAAATGTTGTAAGACAACATCCTTCTTGTTCACAGTGGTTCAGAAGGGTGGTGAATCTTTGAAGAAGTACGTGCAGTGTTTCTCCAACGTGGTGTCAGAAGTGCCACACGTCAACCATGAGCTGCTGTCAAGAATTATGCAGAGGAACCTACGCAATAGTAGGTTTAAGGAGTCAATTGCCAGGAAGCCCCCATCAACCATGGAAGAGTTGTTGGCTAGAGCTGAGAAGTACATAAGAATTGAAGAGACCGTTGGGCCACATAACAATGAAGGCGGTGGTAATAAGAGGAAAGTCAGAGATGAAGACAAAATGCCGGAGGCCAAAGGGCGGAAACTTATGCCCCCTTTAGGGTTTGTTAAGCACACTCCCCTTACCCTCTCAAGGGAGCAAGTCCTGGATATCGCTGAGCAACAAAGCATAGTCTCATGGCCCAAGAAGATGAAGGATAGTCCCAGCTACCTCAAATCCAAAAAGTACTGTAGGTTTCATCGAGACAAAAGCCACACAACCAAGGAATGCCACCACCTACAAGTTGAAATAGAGAAGTTGATTAAAAGAGGCTACCTACAAGAGGTAGTTTCTTTATCCGAAGTAACTGTTCAAACACCCCAAAGACCGAGGGGCAGAGATAGAGGCAAGAATAACCCCCTAACGGCAGACTCAGAGATGGATAACCCCCAGTGATTGGAATCATAGAGGTGATCTTGGGAGGCCCAATAGGAGGAGATTCGGTGAACTCTAGGAAGGCCTCATTAAGGGCAGCACGGGGCTGCATGCCTTAAGCTCCCTCCCCATGGGGGGCAAGTTAATCATATAGAGCTCAACAGTCATACCATTGAGTTCGGGCAGCAAGATTTGGGAGAGGACATCCCCTTGGTGAATGATGCTTTGGTAATATCAGCAACCATCTCAAACTTTTGGGTGAAAAAGGTGTTAGTCGACAGTGGAAATTCAACGGATATAATATTCTTCAATGCCTTTGCATAGCTAGGGGTAGACAACGCTCGGCTTCAAGCAGTCAACACCCCCCTTACTGGATTCATGGGAGAGACCGTGGAAGCCTTGGGAGAAGTGTCTCTCCCCATTTCATTAGGTGCATATCTTGCTCGCTTCACCAAGATGGTCAAGTTTCAAGTGGTCAAAGCCCCCTCTACCTATAATGTCATATTGGGGAGGCCGAGCTTAAACTTATTTCAAGCGGTCATTTCGACTTACCATATGAAGGTCAAATTTCCCAACCCCGTGGGAATTGGGGAAGTTGTCGGGGATATTAAGACCGCGAGGGAATGTTATGCAAGCGCATTAAAGAAACCAAAGAGGAAGCATGGCGACAAGGATCCCACAGACAAAGGGAAACAAATCGCCATTAACTTAATGTTATTGTGGGAAGCTCGCTTGGGGGGGACAAGGCCAAATTAGCCCAACGGTCACCCCTAGGCAGACACGTACCAACTGAGAAGCTCACTGGCAAGGTGAACATCAGGGGAATCGCTCCCCGGACCCGACAAAGCATTAAGTGTTAGAGTTAGTACCCGGCACACTAATTATTGGGCGCCATTCTTTGTAATAGTAACTTTAGAGTTGAACAATCGTTTTCTTATAAATAAAGTCAATCTCTTTTTATGTGTGACATGTCTTTATTCTTAAATTAGTTTTTACTTTGGCTTAGAATAAAGTCCCGAAGGATCACACATAGCTATGGGACATCATTGCACATTGGGTGTGGCAATGATGGAATATGTCTCGAAGGCTGTGATCTTTAAACATTGTTCTAAGTCGTGAAAGGGTTCATCGAGATAAAGGGATATCGATGCAACCCAAAAGACTTGCTCATATGATGCATACTCTGGTAGAAGTGTATCTCGTTCCATAGATACTGGCACGGTGACAGCCAATGCATATATGAGGGTTGCCATTGTGGTAATGGGTGAACTGAACAACCCCATGGAAGTTCCTGAAATGGATTCCCAGTCGAATGTGGAACTTCCAGTGGTCTTGTAGTATAAGAGTAATCCTTATGGACCTAAGATTCCATTGGATGTCTTATGCGTAACCGCGCATATTCTTGATTTGTTACATGATCACTTTAGATGATCGAATATGGGCAAACTCAGACATCCACGTCTTATGTAGTAAGGCACGTGAGAATCAAGAGGAATTTATCTCTGACATTAGCCAGTCGGTTAATCTCCTATGGTTACATAGTGAATTGACTTATGTGATTATGCATGTTTGTTTTTACATTTTAATTGTAAAATCGAAAGCATGATAATCAATATGTTCATTGTTAGACTAGGATTGATTTTGATTTGGGATGTTGTTTGATTTTTATGTTTAAAAGTCATTGGTTTTAAAAATCATGAAATCTGAAATTTGGGTATATGATTGTTTTCGAAGGTTTTGATCTAGTTTTATGAAATCACCTTTGGTGGGGTGTTGCGAGATGGTTGAACCGAAGGTTTAATCATCAAGTAATAAAACTCAGACCTTAGGAGAATTCAGATTCTTTGATCGAAACTCGAAAGAATCACGAACGTGCGAAAAATTGATTTGAAAATCGCGAACAGCAACAGCCGCTGCACGCGGCGCCCAAGCGTGGGGTAACCCACGCCCAGGCGCGCGGATGACCACACCTAGGCGTGGTCAACAGAAAGTTAAATAATTTTTTTTTTCCTTTCTTCATACTTTTTGAAGGTGGGTGACCCAAAGACCTTACCTATGATGTTTTAGACTTGTAAACTCTGAAAAAGGTTTTAGAAATCAATATCGAACTTATCCCAATGATATTTGCAATCTAGTTTGAATGATGAATGGGTAAAATTTACTTTATCACATGTATGTTTGTTGCTTGGCATGTTTATGTGATAAAAGGATGAACCACGTGCCTAGTCATAGTGTTGGTTTTCTATGTATGTAATTATTCTAGAGTTGTAAATAATAGCCGGTTTGGCTCTTTCCTTTTCGTATAGTAGATTAGTAGTTTTTGATATTCTATGTAATCGAAGACGGAGCAAGGAGACAGAGCCAAGACTTGAAGACTTGTATGCTGAGACGATACCATTGTAATAGTCTAGGCTGTGTTTTTATTTTCTAGAATGTCCAAACCCACTTTGGCTCGAGTGGGTTGCTAGGTTAGGGCTCGAGGTGGTTCATCCTCAATTTTACCGCTTTGTGGATGTCTTACTTATCTGTTTATGATGATTATGTGATGTAATGCATGCATAGGATAGATAATTAGAACAAGATAATTAAATCTGATGAGACCCCCCAATAAGCATGTTATAATTCCCTCCTGTGAAAATATTAGGCTTATATGATATTAAGAATGGAATTCTATTATCATGCATTCCATCATAAGTATACACCATGTGAAATGCCGCTAAAGGTTCGATCCTTTTGCTCAGAAAATGGGGTGGATTGGATCCGAGGTAGGCTGTGAGTGTTTACTAAGCACTACGGTGCCCCGTGGAAATCGGTTGGTTTCATTGCTTTGCTCAGAAAATGGGGGCAATGAAATTGATGGTTATACATGGGATACTTGATGGGTCGAGCCTAACATCGTCCCTCATGTGTTAGCTCAGAAAATGGGACACATGTGGGAGATGAGGAAAACCATCTTGAGAACTATCTAAAAAAGATAGAAGGTCTGGTAAGGCTACTATTCAAAATCATCGTATGTTAACTAAGAAAATGGGGCATATGATGAAGTGAGAATGGATCTCAAGCCCACTAAAGAAATTAACGTTTCTTCGAATCATGTCAAGAGGGTGGTATGATTTGAGAAAAATAGTGGTAGACTTGTATAATTAAAGACCAAATTGTATAAGGACTTTATTTGAAAATCCATTATTGATTGTCTGTTATGCATTTTTGTAGATAAACGAAAATGGCCAATAATCCTTTCAAAACCGTAATTGAAACAAACAAACTGACTGGATCAAACTTTGAAGATTGGCTTCGTAACCTTAAGATTATCCTTTCATCTGAAAGAAGACAATATGTGCTTGACATACCGGTGTAAGATGAGCCGGAAGAGGATTCATCTGATGATGAAAAGTTCCAGTACCAACAATGGAAGGAAGATGACATGCAAGTGTGATGTCTCATGTTGGCCTCTATGAGGAATAAGTTGCAGAGACAACATGAGACGATCGAGAATGCTGCGTCGATCCTCCTTCATTTGCAAGAGTTGTATGACACTAGAACTAGGCGAGAAAGATATGCTATCTCCAAGGAGCTCTTCAAAGCTTGAATGACTGAAAACTCTGATGTAAGTGCGCACATACTTAAAATGATCGGGCTAATTGAAAAATTGGCTAGTCTGGGCGTGGCACTTGACAATGAGCTTTATATGGATTTGGTCCTACAGTCATTGCCTAACTCTTATGATCAATTTGTGGTCAATTTCAACATGAACAAACTTGAAGCAAAGCTTCCTGAGCTGTTGAACATGTTGAAGACTGCTGAAAGCACCATCAAGAAGGATAAACCAGTGTTTCTTATGAATTCTTCATCAAAAGCCAAGAAGGGCAACAAGAAGAAGAATAAGACTAAGAAGCTGAAAGGTAATGGTGGTGTGAAGAAGGGTAAGAAGTCTAAGTCTAAAAAGTCTGATGAGTGCTTCAAATGTGGGAAAGTTGGGCACTGGCAAAGGAACTGCAAAGAGCCTCCGGCTCAAGGTATGTTCTTTGTTGAAGTTAACTTCACTGTTAACGATTCTTCTTGGATTTTTTGACACTGGATGCGGTGTTCATATCTGCAATGATTTGCAGATGATGAAAAGAACCAAGGAGCTAAGTAGAGGAGATATGACCCTGCGAATGGGGAATGGAGCATTGGTTGCTGCCAAAGCCGTGGGGACAATCTACTTAGAGTTAGGAGATAGGAAATTAGTTTTACATTCCGTTTATTTTGTTCCTGAAATAATAAGAAATATTATCTCGATTCTGGTTTTGGATAGAGAAGGATATTGTTTTGAGATTCGTAATAAAAGCTTGCTTTTGTTTTATGAATCGTCTCTTGTTATGGAATCGAAAATGAAGGATGGAATGTATACTATATCCCCAATAAATTCCAATCTCAATATTCAACAAAGTAACAAACGTAAACAAGATAATCAAGTAAACGCACAAATGTGGCACGAAAGACTTGGACATATTTCCAAAGAAAGAATTCGAAAAATGGCAAAACATTTAGGTGTAAATGACTTAGATGAATTGTCAAATTGCGAATCATGTCTTAAAGGAAAAACGACCAAGTTACCGTTTTCAGGGAAAGCGGAACGAGCCACAAAACCATTAGACTTGGTCCATACGGACGTGTGTGGGCTAATGAGTGTGAGCACTCATGGTAGCCAAAGTTACTTCATAACTTTTACCGATGATTATTCACAGTATGGTCACTTATATCTTATGAGATATAAATCTGAATCCTTTGAGAAGTTTCAGGAGTTCAGAAATGAAGTAGAGAAACAACTTGGTAGAAGTATTAAGGCTCTTTGATCGGATCGAGGAGGAGAATACTTGTCTACTGAGTTTCTTGATTATCTTAGAGAGAATGGAATTCTCTCACAGTGGACACCGCCCGGCACGCCTCAACATAACGGGGTAGCCAAGCATAGGAATCGAACATTTCTAGATATGGTTCGATCCATGATGGGTTTCACTAAAGTTCCTAAGTCCATGTGGGGCTATGCTCTTGAAACAGCTGTCTATCTGTTGAATAGATCGCCTAGCAAGACGGTGCCCAATACCCCTTATGAAAGTTGGTGTGGAAAGACGCCCTCATATAATCATTTGAGAATATGGGGGTGTCCAGCTTATGTAAAGCACTTAGTGGGAGACAAATTGGACCCCAAGTCCTCTTTGTGCTATTTTGTAGGATATCCAAAGGAAACTGTTGGATATTACTTCTACAGCCTAACGGAACAAATGGTTATTGTTTCGAGAAGCGCCAATTTCTTGGAGAGGGGTCACCTTCTAGATAGGAAAGGCGAGGCTGTAGAACTTGATGAGGTCCATGAGAATGGATCAAGTCAAGAGATACAAATTAACCCACCTGAAACCAACGAGGCTACATCAGAGGCACCCACTGAAAACACACAACCTTTGAGGAGATCAAAGAGGATCCCAAAGGAGCCTGAAAGATGGCTAGGCCTATTGCAAGAGGAGGGCATTCAAGATCCTCCTCTAGACTCTGATCCGAAGAGTTTTAAGAGTGCAATGTCTGACATTGATTCGAGAAGATGGCTAGAGGCCATGACATCCGAAATGGACTCCATGTACTCCAACAAGGTATGGACCTTGGTTGACCCACCTGAGGGCATCAAGCCCATTGGCTATAAGTGGGTCTACAAGCGAAAGCTTGGAGTCGATGGAGAGGTAGTCACCTATAAGGCTCTCCTCGTGGAAAAAGGATTTACTCAAAGACATGGGATTGACTATGAGGAAACCTTCTCTCCAGTGGCTATGCTGAAATCCATTAGGATTATGCTTGCAATATCTGCATATTTTGATTATGAAATATGGCAGATGGATGTAAAGACTGCATTCCTCAATGGAGAAATTGAGGAAGAGATTTACCTGCAACAGCTAGAGGGCTTTACATCCAAAGGGAGCAAACACAAAGTGTGTAAACTCCAAAGGTCCATCTATGGACTTAAGCAAGCTTCTCGAAGTTGGAACAAACGTTTTGACATTGTCATACAAGAGTATGGATACGTTCAAAACGTTGTAGAGGCATGTGTGTAGAAGAAAGACAGTGGGAGCACAGTCACGTTCATCATACTTTATGTCGATGACATCCTACTAATTGGAAATGATGTAGGGATGATGCAGTCAACTAAAGTATGGCTCTCTAATAAATTCTCCATGAAAGATATGGGAGAGGCGTCCTACATACTCGATATGAAGATCTTCGCGTACTCAAAAGATTTGAAATGGAAGAGTCTAAGAAGGGATTCTTGCCAATAGGACATGGCATCGCACTTTCCAAGTCTATGTGCCCAAAGACTGAGGAAGAAAGAGTGAAAATGTCCAAAACTCCCTATGCTTCTGCGATAGGCAGTATAATGTGCGCGATGACATGCACAAGACCCGATGTAGCTTATGCATTGAGTGCGTGCAGTCGATATCAAGCGAATCCAGGCATGGCACACTGGAGTTCGGTGATAACAATCCTTAAATATCTAAGGAGAACTAAGGAATTGTTTTTGATATACGGACGAGGAGAATTGGAATTAGAGGGGTTTACTGATTCGAGTTTCCAATCCGACAAGGATGACTCGAAGTCGGTCTCTGGGTTTGTATTTCTGCATAATGGCGGAGCAGTTAGCTGGAAGAGTTCCAAGCAAACAACCATAGCTGACTCCACCACTGAAGTAGAATTCATTGCAGCAAATGAGGCTGCAAAAGAAGCTGTTTGGATGAGGAACTTCATCCAAGAATTGGGCGTCGTTCCATCCGTTGGGGATCCAGTAACGGTATACTGTGATAACAACGGGGCAATTGCGCAAGCAAAAGAGTCGAGGTCTCATCCGAAATCTAAACATGTTCTGAGGAAATTCCGATTGATATGAGAAATCATTGGAAGAGGCGATGTGTGAATGGAGCGCGTGGATACAGCGGACAACATAGCGGACCCACTCACCAACCCCCTTAGCCAAAAAGTATTTGAAGGACATCTGGGAAGAATGGGCCTTAAGTACATGGGCAATTGGCGCTAGGGCAAGTGGGAGATTGTTAGAGTTAGTGCCCGGCGCACCAATTATTAGGGCCATTCTTTGTAATAGTAACTCTAGAGTTGAACAATCGTTTTCTTATAAATAAAGTCAATCTCTTTTTATGTGTGGCATGTCTTTATTCTTAAATTAGTTTTTACTTTGGCTTAGAATAAAGTCCCGAAGGATCACACATAACTATGGGACATCATTGCACATTGGGTGTGGCAATGATGGAATATGTCTCAAAGGCTGTGATCTTTAAACTTTGTTCCAAGTCGTGAAAGGGTTCATCGAGATAAAGGGATATCGATGCAACCCAAAAGACTTGCTCATATGATGCATACTCTGATAGAAGTGTATCTCGTTCCATAGATACTGGCACGGTGAAAGCCAATGCATATATGAGGGTTGCCATTGTGGTAATGGGAGAACTGAACAACCCCATGGAAGTTCCTGAAATGGATTCCCAGTCGAATGTGGAACTTCCAGTGGTCTTGTAGTATAAGAGTAATCCTTATGGACCTAAGATTCCATTGGATGTCTTATGCGTAACCGCGCATGTTCTTGATTTGTTACATGATCACTTTAGATGATCGAATATGGGCAAACTCAGACATGCACGTCTTACGTAGTAAGGCATGTGAGAATCAAGAGGAATCTGTCTCTGACATTAGCCAGTCGGTTAATCTCCTATGGTTACATAGTGAATCGACTTAAGGAATCTTCGGCCGAAGTATGATATCTAAAGAGGCGTAGGGTTTCCTCGTTTAGATAGTCGAAGTCGATTTCACATAACGTGGGAAACATAGTATTGAATTAATAGAGCTTCGACCTTAGCCAATGCTCTAGATTCAATAGGGAGATTAGATAGAGAGATCTTACTTATGCGAGGATCAAGATCGCAAAAGGCGTATCTTTACTTTCGTTTTATCTAGGTGTTCGGGACCCTATGCTAGGTGGGCAATCGCGATTTGTACGTGCCGAGAATTAGCTTGGTGATTAATTCGAGGCTTGATTAAATCAAAGGATTGATTTAATCTAGTACTTTCCATTTTAGGAAGGTACATTAGCACTGTGGGAAAGTGTACTTACTACTAGATAGAAACGAGCCTAAGAGGTCACACACTAACTCGAGAGAGTCACTACTTGAATAGATGTGATTAATCAATTTCGAGGAAATTGAGGGAATTAGGAAAGTTTAGTACTTTCCTAATTTGGAATATAAATTAATTGAAGGATTCAATTAATTTTACTCTTTTAAATAATCTTGTAGAATTAATTAAATTAATGGACCTAGTAGAGTCCAAGTATTTTTTTAATTGGGTGGAGCCCAAGTTAAATAGATAAATGTTGAAATTAGTTGGTTGGATTTAATTTAACTTGTATTTAATTGATGGGTTACACCTATAATTAAATTGAGAAGTCAAAATTAAATCCTAAAGTCCAATTAAATGGAGTTGACCGATTTGTGAGTGTAAATAAGGGAGGGGGCGATTTTATGTGTGGTGGAAGAGGAAACGGGTTTTCCCCTCCTCCAAGTCTTCATAGGATAAGGATTACTAGAGAGTTTGGGACAAAGGAAGTTTCCTTTTCCTAATAGGACTCTAGGTAATCTTCACCTATAAATAAGAGATGAAGGAGACTAAAATATATGATGAAAAAAGCTAAAAAATCCGCCCCCCTCTCTTAGACCTAAAATCGGCCACCTCTCTCCTCTTTCCAACAAGACGTCGTTCTATTCATGTGTTGAATTAAACGACTTAGAAAATATTCCTACCTTTCACATAATCAAGCCTAAGTTAAGCTTAGAATCGTTTTGTTGTCTAGCACGCAAGGCAAGACAATTGGTGACTTGAACGAGGTGTGGATACATCTTAGAGGTGCGACGCTTGGAGAACTCTAAACCGGGAGATACGAAAAACGACGGGCAATTTCTCACCCAAGGGAAATTGTGTGGATTTGCACCACAGGGTTGCTGAGATCCAAAGTACGAGGTGAAACGAAAGTTTTGAAAGGTATAATTTCGTTTACCTCCTGTTTTCGAGTGGTGTACGTTTACTTTTGTAAAATTTTAATTTTCGCTGCCACGAGCCACCCGAGGGAATGAGTCAATCCAACATTAAGCCCCATGAGGCGTCGACAGGTAACAAACTGAAAACACCTCTTTATTTCGTACTCTACTATTGGACAATTTCATGTTGGCCATGAGCCAAGTGTTGCGTTCCCTTTTACTTTAAGTTTTTGAGGTGCCTCAGTGCACCCACATACATTATTGTTTTGAGGTGCCAATGTGCACCCCCTTTTATTTTTTGCATGGATAATTTAATGTATTATTAAGTGATGGATAACACCCTTTTTCATTAACTATGATGAACGTTGTTTTCGCATGATAACATGATAGCATAATGAATGGGTATGATATCACCCTTGGTGATTTAACAACACCCAAAACAAACGCCCCTCGGAATCCCCACTTCCAAACGAGGCTATTTCAAATATCCATTACTTAGTTTATTTTGGCTTCTAGACATGTTGCCATAATAACTACTATCAACATTTGGTGATATTGGACACCAGCCAAACATATGCTTGAGTGCTTATAGCACCCTCATTTTCTGTGGTTAGGTTAACAAAGACCTTAGATACTTAATTGTTTCACCCACGTAGCTGGGAAATAAAAATACCAATACAACTCCTGGGAGCTAATTAAGTTTCCACTAGAGGGGTTATGAAATTATCCGCGACCCCACTAGAGTTCAATATGGGTGGCATCGCGAAAATCCCCCAAGTTGTCAAAGATTCGAACGAGGATGGGTGTTGGTCCCAATTGTGCATACGAAAGGGTCAAGAAGGGAGGGGGGGGGGGAGGTTGAATAGACCCTGAAGTCTTTTTCAACTTCAAAAAGTTTCGTATTAAAATTGATTTGGATGCATGAAAATGTAAATGCTTGGCTAAGCGTTTACTAGAAGACTATTTGAAAAGATTAACTTAGACTAAAGATTTAAATACTATAACCACTCAAGTTTAAGCGTTCAGTTCTTTAATCAGGGTTAGCACAGTGGAATGATTTAGAGTCTTCTCTTTGAAAGGTTTTAGCGTTTCAAAGTTTTCCTTAGTTGCTTTTGGTTTTGAAATATTTTGAACGCTTAGATATCTTAGCGCTAGGTCAGACGCTTAAGAAATGATTTGAAACTGCGTTCTTTTAGACTTAATTAGATGCTTGACTGTTTTATGTGCTTTTTCAAGATATAATGTGCAATTGTAAGTAAAGCAAATAAAACAGTAAGTAACACAATAAATTGTAAGATTCACTGGGTGATGTAATCCCAACTACGTCCTTCTTCTCCTATGCTCTTGGAGGCAATCCACTAAATTGATTCTCGAATAGTCACAAAGAGAATTCTACAAAATAGGGATAAAGGAAGAGATGGATATGGATGATTTGAGCTCCTTGGTCACGCAGATTTCTGCTACAAGCCACTTCAATCCTCTGCTTCTGGAAAGACAATCTCGAGCTCCTTGATCACACAGATTTCAGCTCCAATAAAGATCTTCTCCAAGATGACCTTGAGCTCCTTGATCACACAGACTTCAGCTCCAATAAAGATCTTCCTCAACAAGCTTCTCTTACTCAAAAATACTGCTTGTGAAGTCAACAAACTTTCTCACTCAGATGAAAGATGTTGAGGGTTTATTGTAATAGGTTTGTTTGATGTTGGGAAGTTTAAACAACTTTGGATATCTCAATAATAGTGTAGGGTTCTTCTATGAAGATGTTTGAGATATCGGTGACGGTCTTTGGAATGTATTTGGAAAGCATGAAGGATTTTGGCTATGGAGTTTATAAGCTTTTTCTTCCGAATAGTATCAACAAAGCTTGAACCTTTTCTTGTGTATACGTGTGTATAATTTTGGTCTCTCTCCCTTTTTCGCACATGTCTACACAAAGGTTTTGCTGAAGGGTACTATTTATAGAGATCCTTGAGATTTGTCCATTGGACACAATTAGGAGCGTGTCTCTCACGCAGCGCGTCAAATAACCCCTTTCTGACATTCCTGAATTTCTGCTGGTTTCGATTGAACATAAGCAGATTTGAACTCTGAAAAGCTGAAAGTCTAGTTAAAAGGTGGCTTGTTCACAAATCATAATGTCTTATCACATTTAATGCGTTTTGAATTTATTTCTCGTTGGAAATAAATGACCGTTGATGATTGGATGACTTGAGAATGTATTTCATGTGAATCTGATATTGAAGTGCTTGAGTGATTTGAGTGCTTGGTTCAACACTCCTAGAACAGTCCTTTAGCGTTAGCTAGGTGCTAAGAACATTATCTTGAACGCTGATTCATAAATCCTGAAATAGTCTTTAAAAATTTGACAGACGCTTAAGACAAATCTTTATCTGCACTTGACTTTGGACGCTGATCTTCAACTTTATCTCTAATAGACTCACCAAGAATTCTATTAGCGACTCGGTATCTAATACTTAGTCTAAAATCTACAAAGATAAAAATTACAAGTCTAACAAACTAATAGACTTTCAAACGCTTATACATATATTCTATGAAAGTATAAACTTACATTCTTTTGGGGTCTAACATAAAATTCTATCTTGTCATCATCAAAACATCAAAACATTTAACATGAAATTCCTAACAATGGATCACCCCATAATCCCTTCAGTAATATCGAGAGAGGTTGAGGACCAATGAAAGGTCTCCCCACTCCCATTGGGTTCTGGAATAAGATTATACAAAAATAAATGAATAAGAGGCGATCGTACCTCCACTGATAAGTGACCGTGAATATCACGAACCACGCCACTCATTCACACAAATATGAAAAAGGTGAAAGTTCACCTCACACAACGAAATCTAAGGAGAGATTTCACCTCCTACCAACATGACAAGGGTCATAGTTCACTTTATGAATAAATAACACTAGTGGCTATTCAAGCCTATAAGAAGAAATGTCACCCCTATGAAAATATCACAAAACAATGTGCCACAAAAACACTGGGGTCTGTTAGGATCGGTATGCCCCACAAGCGATGCCGGTGCTACGGAAGAATTAAAGTACATAAAATACATATATAAAGGCATCCCAAGCTAGGGGGTCGAAGTAATGCACAACAAAAACTAAAATACGAGTAAAGGGGTTTTAAACCGATTACAAGATTTGGGGTTTTATTAAAGTGAGAATGTATAATTACAACACAAGGAAAACCTGACACGCTAAAACTTAACGTGCTTTGATAGCAAGTGTACTAGTCGTGGTAGTAATAAAGTGGACTAAAAGTCCGGGTTGTCGAACCACGGGGACTTGAATTCTAGTTTATGATTTTAATGAAAGTAAAGACAATTAAAGTAAAGTAAGAGGAAAACAATTAAGTAAACGAAAGATCAAAGGAGGGAACAAGCTATGAATTAAATCTCACGTATGATAAAATGACTAAGGCACATGCTACAACCAAATCTACTCGTCAATATATATGAACTACTCTTCGAATTATTAGACTCCTATTGCTTTGGTGGAAACTCCTAAATTAACTATTACCCGATGTCTCGGCACATAATAATCCTATGATTAATTGACGGTTCTCTAAATATGTCTATCCGAGAATCTAATCAAAATCACGCATTAACGTTCTAGAGCTTCCCCGAACGAATCCGGCTAACAACACCCGGGAATCTTTACCTATTTCTAGGGCAATCCCTCATTTGTTTCGGATGATGTGTTAATTCTTTTGCACCCTAATCTATTTTCTCTCGAACAACTAGATTAGGCAAGATAGCAAGCATATGGTGATCAAACACATGATTGGAATAAAAGCATAGAATTAACACACAAAGCAATAGGAGAATTAATACAAAGAGCAACTTCACATATATTGATTCATAAATTTGGCCTTCACATGGCCTTAGTTCTACAATATTAGCCTCTCATCAAAGCCTTAAGAAAATCTAATACAAACATATACATACTCATGGAAATAAACATGTAAATGCAAATAATTAAAACTCCCTCAATTGATTGATGATGGATCTTTGCTCTTGATCTTCAATCCTTAGCTCCTCCCTCTTTGTTCCCCTCCAAAAGTGATGAAGAAATATGGTGATGAATGATGATGAGTGAAAAGTGATGGATCAAATGCCTCTCTCTCCCTCCTCTCCTCAAGATCCTTCGGTCAATTGCCCCCTAGGATCCTTAAGAAGACCACCACAAATCAGCCCCTCATGTGTATGTCCCCCCTAGTGTCCCCTCCACTACTCTTAAAGTGAGTAGTATAAAATTCCCAAAAGTAGATCTAGTAAGAAACATACTTATGACACCCCCCCCATACATGTGATGACCTCTTGGCTTTAAATGTTCCATTCCCCCATCAAATGATGATCTTTTGGCTGAAAGGAATCAAATCTCGGATGTGTCCACGCCTAGGCGCGGGTTTTATGGCGCTCGGGCGCCCAAATCAGAATGTTCGGAGTATTTGCCTCTGTCTGGCGCAGTATTTGTATTTCCTTCATAACTCTCTCCACAAAACTCCGATTTGGATGATTCAAGTCCTCATTTGAAGCTAACACATAGTTCTACAACTTTGTAGAAGGAAACTTCATCCAATTCGGTCTCTAAACATACGGAAAAAGCGCTCGAACGTGGAAAGTGGTGCTGAAACGGCGCCCGGGCGTGGGCAAGATGGCGCCTAGGCGTAGGAGTGCATAGACATTTGGCCTAAACTTGTTTTATACGTCATTTTTCATCCCGTTCTTTGATTGTATCCATTTAAGACCTGAAATCACTTAATGCACGAATTAAACGCACATGTGGCAAGAATCAAGCGATAAATGAACCTAAGACATAAACGCAAAGGGGCTTAAAAACACGTAAAAATGCCTCTTATCAAAACCACACCAAAAACTTTGGCTTTCATTTTCGAACCTCACCTTAACATGGAAGGATTCAAATCAAATCACCATAAGCTCCTAAAGAAAGAAGCCTCTACAAGGACACACCTCAAGCAAGGTCATACCTTGAGCAAAAGATTAGCTAGATATATGCTTTAAGGAAATGGATTCTATGTAGTGAAAGGTGGAAGACAAGAAGAATTACTAGAAGAAATATCTATGGAAGATAATCTTCTATAACTAATCTTCAAGAAGAAGTTCTATGGAAGAAAGTCTTCAAGAAGCACAAGAGAAGTTAGAAGCAAACTCTAGAGAGGAAGTACTAAGCTCAAAGCTTTCTTTCCTTTTAAGTTTTCATCAATAATGAAAGAAAAGCAAGAGACAGACTTATAATGGTCCTAAATTTCGGCCATATAGTGTTAGAGAGAGGAGAAGACTTGCTTCTTCTCATTTTGGCAACTCCCATCTACCACACCTTGTGTAAGAAAAATAGTTTCTATTTTCTTCTTCTTTCCAAAACATCACTATCAACTTTGACTAGCTTTGAATTTGAATCTTATGATTTCATTTAATTAAGTCCAACTTAATTAAAATGGCTACCAAATCTTCCAAGACTTGTTAATTATATAATCCTCATGATTAATTAATAGTACAATTAGTAACTTAAATAAATTCCCGAATAATAATAATTTCCGTTAATGATTAATCTCCAGGATTAATTAATAAAACAATTATTTTCCCAAGCCTACTAATTAAAATGCTTCCACTTAATCAATTTATCTCATTTATCAATTCCACTTTAATCCTAAACCGGATTCATATTAACATAGCAATTGAACTTTCTTGAGTAAGTGTGTAACCCCATTGTAGGTTCATTCATATACTAGTAGTAGGAACACAACCTCGTTGTGCCTTTGCAATTTTCATTGCTAGATTTAACTACTCCAAGTATTTTAATCCGACCAAGAATTAATTACCGATCAATTCATGGCTCCTACAAATCAAGGTTAGTACTAGCCACGCGCCAGGAAGACCTAGCCATGAACGATTATAAGGTGACCTTTCCGCATTACAATTTTCGCATAAGTAAAATCCTTCCATCAAATATCCCGATCAAATCTAGGACTTGGATGTCAGTCGAAATCCCAGTAACTTGATTCTATGTATATCGATCTAAGTGAAATTGACCAATTTATCAATCAAGCAAGGAAGCCTCCTTATTGATACGACCCTGGCCAGAGGTTCCCATGGTCAATACACTGTAAAGTACATAGGATATGCGCCGATGCTAATGTTCAGTGACAGATTCTCTCTTGGCACTCATCCGCCTCCGTACATAACCAGACTGGACCAAATATGTCCCACTTTATAACTCGCCTGGAATCGTGTGACAAATCTAAGTACATTAGGCGATGCACGAGACGACCAATGGTACCTCATGTCATGAGGACCAATCTTACGCCTACGTAACAGAGGAGATTCCAAATTCGACATCGACTCCAATATGGAATCTCGGCGGGGTTGTTCAATTTACTCGATCCCAATGAGAACCCAAGTACATGCACTAATGTACACCGTATCAGTATCCATGGAATAGGATACACTCTCCAAGAGTGTGCATTGTACGTGCAAGTCTTTACGAGTCATTGATATTCCTATCTCAATGATTCTATGACTTGGAACATCTTTAAGACCACAACCTTAGAGACGTATTCAATGATTGGCATCCTCGATACCAAACCCATCTCATTGCTTAAGAGTGATCTAGGGGATTTTATCTAATTGCATAAAATGATAAGATAAAGAGGAATATGCCTTTAATTAAATAACTTGACAAGATACAATATAAGACTTTTTAAAGAGTCGGCTACTACGCCCTACAAATGGCGTGCTGGGCACCTAACTCTTTCAGTCAACACACGTCAAAACAAGCCTAGAGCTCTCGCTATCAAAAAAGTGCTACATGCCAAATAAAATGACAGCTTTTAACTCCTTGGCGCCAAATAGGCTCTACCTGGTCACTTACTCCTGAATATGACTTGCATATTAAGGAGTAGGGGGCATGGGGTGGAGAAAGGAATGACTAGTTAAGTAGCTAACTGATGTACAAAAAATCGCCAGCGGTGAAACAACCACTAGCGGTACCAAAGCTAAAACTCATGATGTTGCAAGTGTTAGGTGTATGCCCTCAATGCCTATAAAGAATTAGATTGAGTAGGGCTTAGATACGTTATTTGTACAAAACGTTTGATGTTTCTATTTATAAAATAAAGGTTTTGATTTTGTACATACAAATCTAATGACATTTAACTGTATTGAACAAATTAGTCCAAGAGATTTCAAGATAGACTTTCCACCTCTTATGGACAAGAGGAGGCACTGGACTAGTCCAGTATTATATCTCTGAAACTAGGAGTTCGTGAGTTAATGAATATTAATTGGGCATTAATATTCAACTCATATAACACCTTCTTTGACAAGGAAGTGCCAGTCATACACTGATTAGATAGTGGGAGCTAGTGTCATGAATGTGATTAATGGAATTAACATATATGAACTCGACTCGCATTAATCCGATCACATGGGTATTTATTTTTTGACAGTCAATGATTGGGATTAAGATTGCGATAGTATTTGTGAACTTTAGACCTGAAGAGTCATTTATAACATGCTTGTAGTATTGGATATGTTATCAGAGTAGTTAGACCCGTATCACCTACTAGGTGGGGTCGACCTTGAAGTACGATCTAGTAGTGCATTCGATGTTACAAGATAACTTGCCAAAATGGGATTCACCGTCTCGACAGTAAACGAGTATGTGACCTATACGATCGTAAGTAATTGAAATTATAAGTCTTTGGCCAAAGCATATAAACTGTCCCGTGATTGTCACTGAGGGTAGTTTGGTAATTTCACATTATTATTATTCTAAGTACAGTATCAAGTTCTATGAGTTTGACTAAACCATGTCTCTTACTTGATTGGGTTACGTCGGTGAAGAGTTTATACACATATGGTATTCGTAGTTAAGGTTCGTGATGACATGATCATCTCGTTTTCAATAGGGTTACGATTTAGTTCCACGGTGTTGGCTAGGTGACAACCTTATCCTTTGGAATCCTCCCATTGCCAATTGAATCGAGCCTAGAGAGTCGAGCTATGTGAAGCAAATGAACATTTCCTTAAGCTAATGGTATTTTCGTAAAATCACATTTGATGTGAATTGACTGACAAAATAGATGGCATGATTTGATTAAAGATATTTATTTGGATTAAATAAATAAATTAAATAATATTAATTCATAAGTTAAATTAATTGAAAATTAATTTATAAGTTGAATTATATTAATTGGATTAATTTAATTAATTAATTACCAATTTGATTGAACTTGGATTTAATAATTACACATGGGCTAAGTCAAAACAAAGCCCGAAGCCTATTTGCAAAGGCCTTTTCAGCCGCCCCCTCTTATGTGTAACCTAGGAGAGTCTTTTACTAGGTATAAGTAATCAGTTAGTGTCAGAATTCTAGACAAGAACACAAGTCATTGTTTTTAGAATCTGACACTGAGCCAAGATAAACCTAGATCATTAGGAAAGAAAAATCCCTCCCTCTCCATCCAACTAGCCGCCTGCAGTTGTTGCCGAGGAGGAGATTGAGCTTTTCTCAAAGAATTAACATCATGAATATCACCGGATTGGATTCTCGGGTGTGATTCGGATTAAAATTTTTATCTGCTAGACCGAATCACAACAGTGGTATTAGAGCTAAAATTCGGAAATTTCATGATATTCATTGTATGTTTATGTGTTTTAATTGTTATAATATAATAAACATGATTTTACATATTGTATGTAAATTTGGGTAATTTATGTTATGCATGCTTATCTGTAAAATTGATTTTGCAGCGGTAGCAGCAGCGCCAACGCTGCTGCATTGGGGGTGGCGGCGGCTGTTTGGTATTGGGCTTTAGCCCAACACATAGGGATGTGTTGGGCTAAAGCCCAACACCCATGGTGACAGCACTGGGCTTGGCCCAGTGCATAAATAAACAGGCATTAAGTCAGGCCCAGAGCTGAATAATGTGCAAGTAAGCGCTGGGCTCTGAAGGGAGTGTATGTTCACTGGGCTTGGCCTAGCCCAACGCACTGTCACTACGCGCTGGGCCGAACCCATCGCACTGTCACCACGCGCTGGGCTCATCATAAATGGGGCCAGCGCAGGTTATACTTTTCCTGGGCTTGGCCCAGCGCAATTAATTAATAAAGCCGGGCTAAGCCCAGCTGTTGTTTAATTAATTGGTTTTTGAATTGGGCCTAATATAATTAATTATAGGGCTTAGCCCAAATGATTTAAATTGGATTGACCAATTATCAATTAATTAATTATGTTGGCTCAATCCAAATTGAAAAATTTAACCTAAACATTTATCAAGTAAACAATCCTAATTAAATTTCGTTTCAACTTCTAAATTGGATTTAGTGAATAAATTTTAACTGTATTTAACTTTATTCAAAAACCCTAAATTGGATTTAGGAAATTTAAAGTAGATTTAATTTTATTCTAAATTGGATTTAGTTACTTTATTTAAATTGGATTTAAACTTGAAAATTTTCAATTGAACTTAGAATTGTTCAAAGTCTTAAATTGGATTTAAAACTCCTTTTCAAAGTTGATATATATTAAATTGGATTTGTTGAATTAGATTTAAATATCGCTTTCCTTATTACATGATATTGCTTTGTTTTTAGATTAAATTACCCATTAGACTTTATTTGATGATAGTCAATCTTTAATTAGATTAAAGCATTCAAACTAAATTGGATTTATTTTGATGATATTAAATTGGATTTAATTGAAGAATAAATTGGATTTAATCAAGAGATTGAATTGGATTCAATCATAGTTACATTGGATTTAATCTTAAGACTAAATTAGATTTAATCACACACTAAATTAGATTTAAAGGATAAATTCACATATGTGTTTAAATTGTTTATGTGCTCCTTACATATGTGATGGTGACACCATGTATGGACTTAGGGTTTTATTTATGATGTCTTACATGAGTTGTATTGGGCTGGTTTTGAGCCCCCCCAGTTTGTATCTTCAATTCATAGAATTTTGTATAGATTATTTCTATGTAATTGTTTTAGAGATAGGCCCAAATGGCGGTTCATGGTGGCATATGAAGTCTTGGAGAATTGAGAAGATTAGATCTTTGTATAGGGCCCAATCCTTGTAATAGATAGGACCCCTCCCCGATCACTCATTGGCTCGAGTTGATCTAGATAGTCCATACATGTGTGTGTTGTTAGAATTGCTCGGCTTATTCTTAAGCATTTCCAATTATTGCGCGATAAAGAAATTAATGTGCAAAGTGAGACCAACTTAATAACATTATCGAATATTATAATTCTCCCATATCAAAATACTGAGTAAGTAAATGGTCATTGGATGTCCTAGCTCTCCATCAAACTTTAGAAGGTGGGTTCATTTCTAGTGCATGGCATCTTCCCAGAATAAGGGGGTCATGCATCAAGACATGGTACTATATCTTCTTTAGTGCATTTGATGTCTTCATGTCGAAACAAATTTCGCCTCATATATCGTTCAAGGTTGCAAGGTGAGATTAAATTGTTAGACTGATAGGAATTGATGAAATAAATGATTCAGATGGATCACCACCTATATATTGAAAAAGTCTGCGGTTCAGTGATTTGAAAAAGTCTGCGGTTCAGTGATCCATGAGCTAAAGGGGATTGAATCATCGGTTGGACTGATTGATGTTTGACATCACCTCAGTGATCTAACGAGCCATATATCGTTCAAGGTTGCAACTTGTTTAGATCATTGGGGAAATCAATCACTCACTGTCAAACCAATCCAACGAGATTTTCGATTATTGCAGTGGGAGTGCAATATTTCGAGAAAAATAGTGGGAGTCAAGTAAATATTGAAATTCTTGATTTTACTTGAAAGTACAAAATAACACATCTAATCGAAAATCTTGGTTATTTTTCTGCAGTTTAATTCCATCACAATGACTAACCCTTTGACAATACTACTTGAGAAAAATGTCCTCATTGGACCAAATTTCGTTGATTGGATACGAAATCTGAGGATTGTCCACAACCTTGAATCTTTGGGACATGTGCTCGACGAAGAGATGCCTGAAGTCCCAGACCCTAGATCTTTTGAAGATTAGCTTGCCTGTGAAGACTAGATTAAAGCCGACACTCATTTAAAGAGTTACATGCTGGGATCGATGACTAATGAACTGCAACGATCTCATGAAAAGATGGACACAACTGCTGAAATCATGGTTCATCTAAAGGAACTCTACGGAGAGCACAGCAGGACTGCTCGTTATGAGACTTCAGGTCAACTCTTTGGGGGCGAGAATGAAGGAAAGAGAGAAAGTTGGGGATCATGTTTTGAAGATGATCTCTATGTTCGAGAGATTGGAAGCCCTTGACTACTCTATGGACTTCCAGCTTCAAACTGATCTCATCCTATAGTCACTACCCAAGTCTTTTTCATAATTCATAGTGAATTCAATATGAATGACATTGAGTGTTCACTGCTGGGTATTTTGAACAAACTCACAAATGCTCAATCACAAATGGACCCCAAGACGAAAGAGACTACTTTGGTCATTTCTACCGATTCTTCAAAGAATCAGAAGAAGAAATGAGGCAAGAAGCAACTGAGAGTGACAAATTCTTCTGGGAAGACCAAAGGCAAGGGAAACCAAAATAAGAGGTTCAAGGGCAGGACCCCAAAGAAGACAGACATCTACCTCCATTGCAAAGAAGCAGGGCATTGGAAGCGTGATTGTCCGAAGCTGAAAGCAGAAAAAAAAGCAGGTATAGAACTTTATGTTTTTGAAACAAATTGTTCTATGATGATATTTTCTACTTCTTGGATTCTAGATTCCGGAGTTAGTGCTCATATTTGTGTTTTAAACCAGGATCTGGAGGCAAGTAGAAAGCTGGTTGAGAACGAAGTGATGATCAATGTAGGAAGTGGACACAGCGTGGCTGTGACTCACATTGGAATTACTTCTATTTCATTAATTTCTAGACATCAAGTTAGATTAGATGATTGCCTTGTTTTGACCAATGGGCTCAAGAATATTATTTCTATTCCTGTATTGGTCAGGAAAGGATATTTGTTTACATTTAAACATAATTCTTGCGATATTTATTTTGGAAATAAATGTGTTGGCTCTGCATCTTTAATTAATGATTTATACTATTTGAATGTCCGAAATCAATGTATGGTTAATACTATGACTAGAAAACGTAGTATGAATGGAATGAACTAAAAACTCATATGACACCTTAGACTAGGACATGTCGGTGAATATAAGATTCACGAGTTAGAAAAACGTGGGCTCATTGGTCCACTTGGGTCTGACCCATATCCGACTTGTGAATTGTGCCACAAAGGCAAGATGACTAGGTCACCGTTTACTGAATATTTCGAAAGGGCAAATGAAGTTTTAGGATCAATCCACACTGATATTTGTGGGCCTCTTAAGGATGCGGCCTTGGAGGTTTTTAGTACTTTATAACCTTCACAGATGACGACTCTAGGTATGGTCTAGTTTATCTGATGAAGTATAAATCCGAAGCACTTAAATGGTTTAAGTAATTCAAAACTTTGACTGAAAAACAAACTGGGCACAGTATTAAAGCACTGAGATCTAATTGAGGTGGCGAATACATGAGTGCCGAGTTTGACAGTTCTTAAAAGAACAAGGCATAGTATTACAACCCCATAACTCAGCGGAGTAGCAGAAAGAAGGAATCGTACTCTGTTGGACATGATAAGCTCCATGCTTAGCTACACCGATTTGCCCATCTCATTGTGGGGACATGCTTTGCTTACAACTGCGCACATTCTAAGCAAGTGTCCCTCAAAATCTGTTCCCACTACACCATATGAGATATGGAGTGGTAGGAAGCCTATTCTGAAATACATGAGAATATGGGGCTGCCCAGCATATCTAAAGATGACCAAGGTAGAGAAACTAGAGGATAGATCCTTGAAAGGACGTTTTATCGATTTTCCCGTAGATTCGATGGGATACCTCTTTTACCTGCAAAATGATCATAGGATAATTGTGGCCTTCTAAGCCCACTTTCTTGAAGAAGAATTCATTCGAGAAGGTGGTGCAGGAAGAAAGATTATTTTGGAAGAACAAGATAACATCCCTTCGGAGACATCAGTTCAAGAATCTGAACCCAACTTGACACATCCTTCGTAGCAACGATCTAGCAGAGTATCTCAGCTGCCTGAGAGATATGGCTAATTACACAGAACGCAGCATTATTTGTATGCCGTTGTAAAAGGAAGCCATGGAGATGATCCCTTTGACTATGATGAAGTAGTGACGGATATAGATTTCTCTAAGTGGCTTGAGGCTATGAAAGCAGAGATTGATTCGATGTATTCGAACCAAGTCTGGACTCTTACTGATCTACCAAATGGAGTACGACCAATTGGATGCAAATGGATCTATAAGAAAAGGATTGGTCTGGATGGTAAGGAGGACACCTATAAGGCCAGGCTAGTGGCAAAAAGTTATAGTAAAAAAAAAGGGCATTGAATATGAGGAAACCTTTTCGCTAGTAGCCATGATCAAATCTATTAGAATTCTGCTAGCCATAGCTGCAAACTTAGACTATGAAGTCTAGAAAATGGATGTAAAGATCACATTCTTAAATGGACACTTGGATGAGGACATTTATATGCAATAGCCCATGGGCTTTATATCCGAAGCAGACTCTCATAAAGTTTGCAAACTAAATCGGTTCATCTATGGACTGAAGCAAGCCTCTCGGAGTTGGAATTTGAGGTTCGATGAAGAAGCCAAGAAATATGGCTTCATCAAGAATGAAGACGAACCGTGTGTCTATAAAATGGTCAGTGGGAGCAAGTTGACATTCCTGGTTCTATACGTAGATGACATACTACTAATAGGGAATGACATAGGCTTATTGACTTCAGTCAAGACATGGCTCTCAAGCACATTTTCCAAGAAAGAGTTGGGAGAAGCGACGTACATTCTAGGAATTCGCCTTTATAGAGATAGAGCGAATGGAATGATTGGTCTCTCCCAAGCGCTCCACCTAGAGAAAGTCCTTAAGAGATATGAAATGCATAACTCTAAGGGAGGACTTTTGCCCATGAGACATAGCATTCATCTTTCCAAATCTATGAGTCCCGATATGGACAAGGATAGAATGGAAATGAGGAATATACCCTATGCATCCGTTGTGGCTAGTTTCATGTACGCGATGTTATGCACGAGGACAGATCTAGCACATGTTGTAAGCATGGTCAGTAGGTTTCAAGCTAACCCGGGGGAGCCTCACTGGACGACAGTGAAGTGTACCTTAAAGTACTTAAGAAGAACTAAAAATATGCTACTAATATACGGGAATGGAGAATTAAAGGTGGATGGTTACACTGAATCAGATTTCCAATCTGATCCGGATGACCATAAATCTACCTCTGGGTACATATTCACACTCAGTGGAGGAGCAGTGTCTTGGAAAAGTTCCAAGCAAAGCACAACTGTTGACTCCACAACAGAGACAGAATATGTGGCAGCCTCTGAGGCAGCCAAATAAGCTGTTTGGATGAGAAAGTTTATGGCCGAACTTGGAGTGGTTCCTAGCGTGGAAATGCCGTTGCCACTATGGTGTGACAACAACGGGGCAATTGCTCAAGCTAAAGAACCAAGGTCTCACAACAAATCTAAACACATGATGAGGAAATATCATATAATACGAGAAATCATTGGAAGAGGCAATATAGCCGTGCAGAAAATAGCCTCAGCAGAAAACGTGGCTAACCTACTCACCAAACCATTATCACAGGCGGTGCTAGATGAACATCTTGAGAAGATGGGAATCAAATACCATAGCGATTGGCGTTGAGTGCAAGTGGGAGATTGTTAGGTGTATGCCCTAAATGCCTATGAGGAATGACATTCAGTAGGGCTTAGATAAGTTATTTGTACAAAACATTTGATGTTTCTATTTATAGAATAAAGGTTTTAATTTTGTTCATCTAAATGTAATGGCATTGAACAAATTAGTCCAAGAGATTTCAAGATAGACTTTCCACCTCTTATAGACAAGAGGAGGCACTGGAACAATCTAGTACTTAATCTCTGAAATTGGGAGTTCGTGAGTTAACGAATATTGATTGGGCATTAATATTCAACTCATATGACACCTTCTTTGACAAGGAAGTGCCAGTCGTACACTAATTAGATAGTGAGAGCTGGTGTCATGAATATGATTAATGGAATTAACATATTTGAACTCGACTCGCATTTATCCGATCACATGGGTATTTACTCTTTGACAGTCAATGATTGGGATTAAGATTGCAATAGTATGTGTGAACTTTAGACTTGAGGAGACATTTATAACATGCTTGTAGTATTGGATATGTTATCAGAGTAGTTAGACCCATATTACCTAATAGGTGGGGTCGACCTCGAAGTACGATCTAATAGTACATTCGATGTTATAAGATAACTTGCCAAAACGGGATTCACCGTCTCGACAATAAACGAGTATGTGACCTGTATGATCGTATGTAATTGAAATTATTAGTCTTCGGCCAAAGCATATAAACTATCTCGTGATTGTCACTGAGGGTAGTTTGGTAATTTTACATTATTATGATTCTAAGTACAGTATCAAGTTCTATGAATTTGACTAAACCATGGCTCTTACTTGATTGGGTCACGTCGGTGAAGAGTTTATACACATATGGTATTCGTAGTCAAGGTTCGTGATGACATGATCATCTCGTTTTCAATTGGGTTACGATTTGGTTCCACGGTGTTGGCTAGGTGACAACCTTATCCTTTGGAATCCTCCCATTGCCAATTGAATCACGCATAGAGAGTCGTACTATGTGAAGAAAAGGAACATTTCCTTAAGCTAAGGGTATTTTGGAAAAATCACATTTGATGTGAATTGACTGACAAAATAGATGACATGATTTAATTAAAGATATTTAATTAGATTAAATAAATTAATTAAATCATATTAATTCATAAGTTAAATTAATTGAAAATTAATTTATAAGTTGAATTATGTTAATTGGATTAATGTAATTAATTAATTACCAATTTTATTGGACTTGGATTTAATTAATTACACATGGGCTAAGTCAAAACAAAGCCTGAAGCCCATCTACAAAGGCCATTTCGGCCGCCCCCTCTTATGTGTAACCTAGGGGAGTCTTTTACTTGGTATAAGTAATCAGTTAGTGTCAGAATTTCAGACAAGAACACAAGTCATTGTTTTAGAATCTGACACTGAGCCAAAATAAACCTAGAGCATGAGGAAAGAAAAATCCCTCCCTCTCCATCCAACTAGCCGCCTGCAATTGTTGCCGAGGAGGAGATCAAGCTTTTCTCAGAGAACTTTTCTTCTACGTGATTATCTAGAGGCAGGAGTTCGGGACTGCTGCTGACAATTCGAGATTCAATAGATGAAAAGGTAATTTGATTACTCTTGTCAATTGATCTATATGCTTAATATCATGAATATCCCTGGATTGGATTCTCGGGTATGATTCGGATTAAAATTTTTATCCGCTAGATCAAATCACAACAACAAGGTGCTACGACAGGAATAGAATAAATAGTCTCTCACTTAGAAAAGTACGCTCATGACGTGCTAAGATAGCTAAGAGGCAAAAAAGAGATAGCCAATGTTCACGAAAATCCCCAAGAGGCAACATGCTAAGGAGATAGTAAATACCCGACCGGCCTCTAAAGGCTTCGAACAAAGTTAACCCATCCATGGACAAATAAAGATAAAGTCTTACGAATGATAAAACTAGATATAGAATAAAGATAGATCCGAAAGGCATATGAATAAATCCTGATGGGTAAAAGCATGAGAGGTCCTAAAAGCTAAGAAGGTGACCAACGACTCAACTAGTGGCACCTCCCCCAGCATCGGTCTCCCTATCACTGGTATCAGGAACATTCTCGTACAGCCACATAAAATCGTCACCGGGGTACCGACCACTATCGCGAAGGGTCCTATGGTACTTGCGCACCATCTTGGTCATAAAGCCCTTGTAGCATTTATCCACTGCCTACTTTTTGGCATCATTTAGAGTTTTTTTCCCAACATCCGAGCTAAGGAAGTAGCTACCGTTGGATTTCTCCGTCTCAAGATTCTCTGGGCTTCTTATATTCCCCTTCCCATTTGTCAGCCGCGTTCTTAGCTTTCCAGAACTGTGAAAAAAGCTCTTGGTTCTGCTAGAGTCTCTCTCGATGCTCCTTCTCCACCCCCTCACACTTAAGTCGGAGGTAGTGTGACAGTTGGACCGCTTGATAAAAGAGGAAATGGAGAAAAACCTTAGATGCGTGAACATGTAGCCTATAAATAATGGCAATAACATGTGTAAACACTTACCCGACCGGCACCGATGCAAATTTCCTGATCTAGACGCTCAACTGGTAGGGATGATAAGCGGTTTAGCATTGTAATCAGTCAGACCATCCTTATCATAGACCAAGGAGTCACAGGATGAGTAGTATCCCAAAAAGAGTTGATAGGACTTTGGTCGGAGGTTCCCATGGTCAATAAACTAAGAAGTGCATAAGATATGCGCCGATGTTAATGATCAGTGATGGTTTTCCTCTTGGCACTCACGCGCCTCTGTACATAACCAGATTGGACCCAATATGCCCCACTTTATGACTCGCTTAGAATCGTGTGACAAATCTAAGTACAGTGGGCGATGCACGAGACGACCAATGGTGCCTCAAGTCATGAGGATCAATATTACGCTTACGTAACCGAGGAGATTCCAAATTCGACATTGACTCCAATATGGAATCTCAATGGGTTGTTCAGTTTACTCGTTCCCAATGAGAACCCACGTACATGCACTGATGTACACCGTATCAGTATCCATGGAATAGGATACACTCTCCAAGCGTGTGCATTGTATCTGCAAGTCTTTACAAGTCATTGATATCCCTATCTCAATGATTCTATGACTTGGAACATCTTTAAGACCACAACCTTAGAGACGTATTCTATGATTGGCATCCCTGATACGAAACACATCTCATAGCTTAAGAGAGATCTAGGGGAGTTTATCTAATTGCATACAATGATAAGATAAAGAAGAATGTGCCTTTTATTAAATAACTTGACAAGATACAATATAAGAATGTTTAAAGAGTCGGCTACTACACCCTACAAATGGCGCGCTGGGAACCTAACTCTTTCAATCTCCCACTTGCCCTAGAGCCAATTGCCCATACCTTTCAGGCCCATCTTCTCAAGATGTCCCTCCAATACTCTTTGGCCCAAGGGTTTGGTAAAGGGGCCTGCTATGTTGTTTGCATAGTTCACACGTTCCACTTGAACGTCGCCTCTATGAACGATCTCTCTGATCAGATGGTATTGCCTTTCTATTGGACCTCTGATGAGACCTTGGCTCTTTTGACTGTGCAATAGCCCCATTGTTATCACATTACAATCATACGGGGATCAACAATAGTTGGAACAACACCCAATTCTTGGATGAAGTTCCTCATCTAAACAACTTCTTTTGCAGCCGCCCAGGCTGCAATGTACTCAGCCTCTGTGGTGGAGTCAGCAGTAGTTTCTTATTTGGATCAAATCCAGACGACCGCTCCACCATTGAGTACAAAGACAAATCTCGAGATAGATTTGAAATCATCCACATCAGATCGGAAGTTAGAATCTGTATTGTCTTCAAATTTCAGTTCTCCTCCATCGTAGAATAGGAAGGCATCCTTAGTTCTTCTCATGTACTTAAGGACTGCCTTTATGACTTTCCAGTGCTCTTCGCCTGGATTGGTTTGATATCGGCTCGTTGCACTAAGTGCATAAGCCACATCAGACAGTGTACATAGCATAACATACATAATGCTCCCTATAGCGGAGACATATGGTATGTGAGACATCTTTTTCTTTTCCTCCGGTGTCTGAGGGGGACATAAACATGGAAAGAGAAATACCATGTCTCATAGGCACCAATCTCTTGGACTGATCCATTTTGAATCTCTTCAAAACTCTATCTATGTACGCAGATTGGGAGAGTCTCAGCATTCAGCTCGATCTATCTCCATAAATCTTCATCCCGAGAACGTAGGATGTCTCTGCCAAATCCTTCATGGAGAATTGTGTGGATAACCACGCTTCAGTTTTTTGTAACATTCCTATATTGTTTCCAAATAATAGAATGTCATCAACGTAAAGCACCAAAAACGTTATCACGCTCCCACTAGTCTTTTTGTACACACAAGCTTCATCAACATTTTGAACAAAACTATATGTTTGTACAGTATCATCAAAACACTTGTTCCAGCTTCGGGAAGCCTGTTTGAGTCCATAAATGAATCTTTGAAGTTTGCACACCTTGCGCTCACTTCCTATGGATGCGAAGCCCTCGGGCTGCTCCATGTAAAGCTCTTCCTCAATTTCACCATTGAGGAAAGCAGTCTTCACATCCATCTGCCATATCTCATAGTCTAAATAAGCAGTTATAGTTAGAAGTATCCGGATGGATTTGGTCATTGCCACTGGTGAATAGGTTTCATCATAGTCAATTCCTTGCCTCTGAGGATAAACTTTTACCACGAGACGTGCCTTGTAGGTGACTACCTCACCATTACTTCCAAGCTTTCGTTTGTAGATCCACTTGAAGCCTACGAGTTTAAATTCGTCTGGTGGATCCACCAATGTCCAAACCTTATTGGAGTGCATGGAGTCCATCTCGGATTGCATGGCTTCTAACCATTTTCCCTAATCGACGTCCAACGTCGCTTCCCCATATGTCCTTGGATCAGGAAAATTACCATCCTCATTGCTGTCAAGCAAGAAACCATACCTCTCAGGTTGTTTCGGGATCCTTTCAGATCTTCGAGGACATTGTGTACTTGCTACTAATTCTAGTTGTGCCTCTGTTGTATCAGGTGAACCCTTTTGTGGTTCTTCAGTTTCCTCAAGTTCTGCAACCTAGCCATTTCTATCCAATAGAAATTCCTTCTCTAAGAAGATAGCGTTCTTTGAAATAAACACTTTATGTTCCGAAGGGTTGTAGAAATAATATCCGTAGGATTCCTTTAGATATCCTACAAACTTACATATGGAGGATCTTGCATCCAACTTATCTCCCACTAGTTGCTTGACATAAGCCGGGCAACCCCATACCCATAGGTATTTGTAAGTGGGTGGTTTACCAAACCACATTTCATATGGTACTTTGGAGACACTTTTCAACGGTACTCTATTTAATAGATGCATCGCAGATTCTAGGGCATAACCCCAAAAAGGAAAGAGGAAGTCCACTGAAACTCATCATGGACCAAACCATGACCATCAAAGTCTAGTTCCTTCGCTCGCTTACCCCATTAAGTTAGGGAGTACCCGGTGGAGTCCATTCAGAGACAATCACATTGTCTTTTAGATAATCAAGGAATTCACGTGACAAGTATTCTCCCCCTCGATCTGATTGAAGAGCTTTGATACTTCGTCCCGTTTGATTATCTACTTCATGTCTAAACTCTTTGAACCTCTCAAAGGCTTCAGACTTGTATCTCATAAGATACACGTAACCATACCTCGAAAAATTGTGAGTGAAGGTTATGAAGTAAGAATGACTCCCTTTAGTGCTTACATTAAGCGGACCACATACATCCGTACCAAGTCTAAAAGGTTAGTAGCTGGCTCCATTTTCCCGGTAAATGGTGACTTGTTCATCTTACCCTTTAGACAAGACTTACAAGTTGGCATATCTAGCATTTCCCGAAGGTCAACCTTATCCGTCATCTTATGAATCCTATCCTTGGAGATATGCCTAAGTCTAGCATGCCACAAGTATGTATCACTTTGATTATCCAACTTTCTCTTACTAGTATGTTCCTCATTTTGAGATAATAAGATTGGAGTATCAGGGAGAACCGTGTATAAGCCATGAGATAATTTTGATTCCAATATTAAAGAAGAACCATAAAACATGGAGCAAGCTCTATTTTTGATAACAAAACTATATCCTTCCTTGTCTAACAAGGGTACAACAATGATGTTCTTAATTAATTGCGGAATGTAAAACACATTGTTCAAAATAACACGGTTTTTGTTGGAAAAAGATAAGTAGATAGTTCCTACGGCCGTGGCAGCAACCCGTCCTCTCTTCCCAAACCGCATGGTCATCTCCCCACTACTTATCTACTTGCTTCTTGACATTACCTGCAAATTATAGCAAAGGTGAACTCCACATCCGGTGTTCAACACCCAAGAAGCATCATTAACTGATAAGTTAACTTCAACATAAACATACCATTCACTGCTTCAGTGAAGTTACGCTTCCAATGTCCTTTTTTACCACAATTGAAGCACGCACCCTGATCGGTACCCTTAGATTTTTTCACACCACCTTTGCCTTTCTGTTAGGAAATTTCATGTTAGATATTTTGATGATGACAAGATAGGATTTTATGTTAAACCCCAAAAATGTAAGTTCATGCTTTCATAGAAATATTGTATAAGCGTTTGAAAGTTTACTTATTTTGTTAGGCTTGTAATTTTTATCTTTATAGATTTTAGACTAAGTATTTAATACCAAGTCACTGATAGAATTCTGAGTGAGTCTATCAAGGATAAAGTTGAAGATCAGCGTCTGAAGTCAAGAGAAGATAAAGATTTGCTTCAAGCGTCTGATTCAAATTGGTTCAAGCGCTCAACATGAGCTAGTTCAAGCGTCTGATTCAAGTTGGTTCAAGCGCTCAACATGAGCTGGTTCAAGCGTCTGGTTCAAGCGTCTGATTCAAGCGTCTAATTCAAGTGTCTGATTCAAGCATCCGAGCGATTCAAGCGTCCAGTTTTCAGATTCACTTGAAGGATTAAACCCAAGTTATCAAGGACTTAAATGCAATCACCAACGGACATTTATTTCCAACGGGAAATAAATTCAAAATGCATTAAATGCTTGATAAGTGCATTAAATGTTTGATAAGTGCATTAAATGTAAACAAGATAGTATGACTTGTGGACAAATCACCTTTTGACTAGACTGTCAGCTTTTCAGAGTTCAAATCTGCTCCTGTCCAATCGGAACCAGCAGAATTTCAGGAATGTCAGAAAGGGACTATTTGACGTGCTGCGTGAGAGAAACGAGCCTAACTGTGTCCAACGGACAAATTCCAAGAATCTCTATAAATAGTACCCTCCAACAAAACCTTAAAGAGTGTGCAGAGAGAGAAACTTTGCTGAAATAATTTGAGAGAAAAGCTTGCAAACTCCATAGCTAAAATCCATCAAGCTTCTCAAATACATTCCAGACAGTCACCAGATATCTCAAACCTCTTCCAAAGAAGAAACCTAAATTCTTATTGAGATATCCCAAGTTGTTTGAACTTCCCAACATCAAACAAACCTGTTACAATAAACCCTCAACACCTTTCATCTGAGTGAGAAAGATTGTTGACTTCCACAGACAGTATTTTTTGAGTAAGAGAAGCTTGTTGAAGAAAGGTCTTTATTGGAGCTGAAGTCTGTGTGATCAAGGAGCTCAAGGCCTTCTTGGAGAAGATCTTTATTGGAGCTGAAATATGTGTGATCAAGGAGCTTGAGATCGTCTTCACCTCTTTCCCTAATTTGTAGAAGATTCTGTGTGATTCTTTGAGAATCATTTTAGTGGATTGCCTCCAAGTGTTCAAGGAGAAGAAGGACGTAGTTGGGATTACACCACCTAACGAACCTTACAAATATTGTGTTCTTTACTTTACAATCAATTTTCATATTGTCATATCATAAACTGATCAAGTAGAACTTAATCAAACGCTAAGCAACTAAATACCCTTTCTGTGACGCTAAAGCTTTTAAAGAGAAGACTACAAAAATCATTCCGCTGTGCTAACCCTGATGAAAGAACTGAACGCTTAAACTTGAGTGGTTATAGTATTCAAATCTTGAGTCTAAGTTAACTTTATCAAAACAGTCTTCAAGTAAACGCTTAGCCAAGTGTTTACATTTTCAAGCGTCCAAATCAATTTTAATACGAAAAACTTTTGAAATCGAAAAAGACTTCAGGGTCTATTCAACCCCCCCTTCTAGACCCTTTCGTATGCCACTTGGGACCAACACTTTCAACTGATTTTTCTTGTTGTTGTTCTTCTTCCCATTGTCCTTATTGGCCTTATAGCCCTTGGAATGGGATGAGGAATCAACAAGCAGTACCAGTTTATCTTTCTTGATGGTGGCATCTGCACTCTTCAACATGTTCAACAACTAGGGTAATGAAGCCTCAAGTTGATTCATGTTGTAGTTGATGATAAACTGGTCAAACAACTTCGGAAGGGACTGAAGCACGAGGTCCATGAAAAGCTCGGTCTCAAGTTTCACGACAAGATCGGAAATCTTATTAATAAGACTAATCATACGTAAAACGTGATCATCAACCGATGTCCCTTGTACAAGCGAGCGCTGAATAGCTCTTTAGAGATTGCAAATCTCTCCCTCCTAGTTCGAGTGCCATAGAGCTCCTTAAGACTCTTGATAATATCGTTAGATATGGTCACGTGCTCAAATTGCTTTTGAAGGTCATTGGTCATTGAAGCCATCATGATGCATCTCACTTAGATATTATCATCGGTCCATTTATCAAAAGCGGCACGTTCATCATCAGTGCTTGTGCGAGTGATGCGAGGCAAAGGTGCATCCAATACGCTATCCTTGCGCTCACTTTGAAGCACAATCTTAAGGTTTTGGTACCAATCGGCGTAATTGGGACCGACAAATCTATTGGAATCTAGGATTGTTGAAAGTGAATTTTTGGCCATTTTGTTACCTACAAACTAAATAGCGAGGCAAAACAATTAGCATTCAATATGTAATCTTGTCCACATAATTTGGTCTTTAATCGTACGTCTCTCCCATTATTTTATCGAATTCCATAACCCTCTTATATGGATATTCGAGGAGATATGTGGGTCTCCCTAGTAGGCTCGAGATCCATAAGCGACTCTTCATATGACCCGAGAACATGAGCCCTTAGGATAAATCCATATGGTAGGCTTACCGGCCTGCTATATCGACATATGACACGCTAAAAGCTAACGTGCTATAATAGCAAGTGCACTAGTCGTGTGTAGTAATAAAAGTGGACGAGAAGTCCGGATTGTCGAACCACAAGGACTTGAATTCTAGTTTACGATTTTATAACAACAAAGATCAATACAATAAAGGTAAAATGAGTGTGAAACGCGTAAGATAAGAACAAGGTTGCACAAGTGATTTAAAACCAATTATAAAGGGAGACTAAGGCACATGCTAGGTCCAAATTGATCAAATATACTTATAAAGTCTCTTGTTGTAGAATTACTCTTATATTGTTATGGTGAGAGCTCCGAGGGTAGAGAATAACCGATGTCTCGCGTATAAACTCCTATGCTTAGATCGTGATTTCCCAAATATTCCTATCCGGAAATCTAACCACTAAACATGCATTAACGTACTAGAGTTCACTCGATTAGAATCGAACAACTTCACCCGGGAATCTTTACCTATGTCTAGGCAATTCCTCATTAGTTGCGGGTCATGATGTGAATTTCTTGCACCCTAAGTTAATTTTCTCCCGAAATATCAACCTAGGCATAAGATTCTAACATATAGTGATCAAGTATATGCAAGATAGGTAAAAACACAAATTCACATCACATAACAATATAAGTATAACCTCAACAATCATCTATTATAAGCATATATCACAATTTGACCTTACATGGCCTTAGTCTTATGAATTTAGTTCATGATAGATATTATGATAAACAATAATGAATAAATACACATGTTCATAGACATGAATGAAATGAAAAGGCTATAAAAACTCCCTCTAATGTGATAGATGATGGCCCCTTGATTGGAGCTTCAATTCCTAGCTTTCTCCTCTTAGAATGATGAAGAATGGTGATGAATGAAGCTTGAGGACTGATTCCTCCTCCTCCTCTCCTCCAAGAATCTGAAATTGATAGTGAATGATGAAGAGTATGGGTTCCCCCTCCTTTTATAGCCAAAATTCCACTAAAGTATGCATTAAGAATTCCCATTAAAGTTCCCCAATGAGAATTCCACCTAAGGTGATGCTTAAAGTTTGGCTTTTAAGATTCCAACCAGCTAAAAAATGCTGAAATTTCGGCCATTAAGAATTCCACCAAGCATAACCATGTGAAACTTCAACAAAACACATGCATGCTGCCATTTTCTTGCTTTCCAGTGCAGTCTTAGTATGTTCCTCATAAAATTCTCCACAGATCTCCAAATTGGATGATTCAAGTCTCCATGTGAAGCTAACACATATATCTACAACGTTGCAGAAGGACATTTTGTCCAATTCGGTCTCTAAGTATACCTAAATTACGTTTCAACATGGAGGTTGTTTCTGATTTGGCGCCCATAAAGTAAATCTACCAAGAAACACACTTATGACAACCCCTCAACACATGTGCTGAATTATGGCCAAAAGTGATTCTTACCCATCATATAAGGCTGGAATTTAGGCTGAAAAAGGAGTAACATTCGGACTATCCATGCCTAGGCATGACTAGGAGGGCGCTGGGGCGTATCCTGGCACATGTACTTCTCTGTTCGGCGCAGCAATTGTATTTCCTTCACAATTATCTCTATAGACCTCCGATTTGGATGTTTCAAGTTTCCATTTGAAGCTAAGACATACATCTAAAACTTTGTAGAAGGAAACTTTGTCTAAATCGGTCTCGAAATGTACGGAATTATCGCTCGAATGTGGTAGGAGATGTATAAACCGCCTCGGTGTTGAAAAACATGCTTGAACTTGTTTTGTACATCATTTTTCTTCCCTTTTCTTTATGTATTCTCATTTATTACCTGTATTCACTTAACACACCTATTAAATGCAAATGCGACATGATTTAAGCAATAAGTGAATCCAAATCATAAGAATTACGGTCTTAAAAACACGTAAAAACACCTCTTATCAACACCCCCAAACTTATCAATTGCTCGACCTCGAGCAATAAGAGCTATAAGGCAAGACCAACATCATTCAATGGGAGAAAACAAAACAACTAACTAACTCACTTTCGTGGAGTAAACGATTGCACTTAGCGGGTGCAACAAGCCTTTAAACCTTTGAGTTACCTCAAAGGACGAGTTATAGTCTCGTGAGGGTTTGCATAAGATATACCCACAAAATCTAGCAAATTTTCAATCCCAACCGAATCAACACATCTCAATATGATCAACAAGAATGAATGGCATAAAATCAACCTTTTAAAGTTTACAAATATATATATACATATCAACTACTTTTGCTCATGTGACACCAATACTTGAAATGACTCCCTAGGGTATAGTGAAAAATAAATCTAGGGTATTATAGTCGAGAGGCATCCTTACCAAATTTTGGACATTAATCCCATATCTATCAACTTTTGATCAAACACAAGGCACAAGAATTATAGAAAATCCCATAGCCATTTAAATGTCATTATCTCAAATATTCAACATTCAATTCATATGGAATTTCCATTAAACTTCATTAAGGCTAGATCATGTGCAATGTTTTATTCCATTAGGCTTTCTATGACACCCATGTAACAAGTTTTAGACCAATGACTCCCAAACTAGATAGTTTTAGGGCATTAAGTGTAGAGACACTCCTAAGGATTTAATCACTTGAGTATCAAAGGCCACGAAATAAAACTAGATCTTTTAAACAATTCACTTCTTTTGGCTTGAGCATAGCTCAAATTAGCATAATAGTACAGTATATAGGCATGAAACTTTTCACCTCCGGTACGTATTAGCCTGACCACTTTTGGTCATACCAAAATTCAACCTTTTCAATTCATTGTTAGCATATAAAATTACTACTCAACTTATAACCTTATGAGAAATCTAAGTTAATATTTCTGGGAATAATTCCTTAAGTGTCTCAAGATGGTTATCCTCTCAACTCCTCTACCTTCGATTTAAGTGCATTGTGAATCATCTAAGGAATCAATTCTAGTCTAAGGTCTCCACGAGCAATTTCAAAGATATATATATATATATATATTCCATTAAATTCAAATTATTTCAAGAATTCATGCCATTTTTCCAAGTTAATCAATTTCAATGCATCAATTGGAAAGAAAATACATATAATTTTTTTTTATATACATATGCTTGATTTTTCTCAAAAAGTTAGCACAAAACACATGCAATAGCAACGATTCCCCCAAACTTGAGCTAACAACAAGATCACATGACAAATAAAATCAATAAGCACTACTCATACCACCCCCAAACTTAAACTTAACATTGCCCTCGATGTTGACTCAATCATACATACTCAAAAGGGGGTAAACGAGGGTACTTACAACAAGGGTGCTAAAAAGCAAACCTTACTCGCGTGGAATCCATTTCCAAGCTCAAATTCGTAACAAAAGATCTTCCAAAGCAAAACTCGGCTACTACATGTCATGTACTCACAATACAAACTATCAAGATTCAAAGAGAAGTATGCCAAAAGTGCATACTTGAACATAACAAAAAGAAACAAACTAAACAAGACAAAAATGAAAGCAAGAAGAAAAGAAAACTTACAAACTTGGGTTGCCTCCCAAGAAGCGCTCTTTTAAAGTCATTAGCTTGACTTTACGCTTCTTGAGGTTCAAATAGGTGGGCCATTCAAAATGACAATATCCTTGTCATTTCTCCTTTCTTTCTCATGTTTCACTCGCGTCCACTCATAACTCGGTGTTTTGAGATTAGCCCTCCGTGCCGGATTTGTCTTATCGATCTCATGAACACGTTTATGTGGTGGAATGTACTTCATGCATAAATCCTCCTCTCTCACCTTTTCTTGGTTCTCATTGGGGACCTCATTCTCCAACTCAAGAGTGCCCTTAGTTTTGCCACTTGCACATTTTTCATCAAGTAAAGTGTTAATAGCATTGACATTTAAACAAGTAAGATCATCCATAGATGGTTTCATGTTTGTATAAGCATCGAATATCACCTTTTCATCTCTTACCCTCAATGTCAACTTACCTTTTCCCACGTCAATCTTGGCATTGCTAGTTGCTAGGAAAGGTCTTCCTAGGATCAAGGGAACATCAATGTCGTTATCCATCTCGAGAACCACAAAATCGACCGGGAAATAGAATTTGTCAACTTGGACAATAACATCTTCAATTATCCCCTTTGGCCTCTTGATTGATCTATCCGCGAGTTGGAGGCTCATTGCAGTTGGTTTAGGATTGCCAAGGCCCAACTTCCTAAAAAGAGAATACGGAAGGAGGTTGATGCTAGCTCCCGAATCACAAATAACCTTGTCGAATGATAAGGGCCCAATAGTGCAAGGAATCGTAAGACTCCCGGGATCTTGAAGCTTTGTTGGCAATGTGTTGAGCAATATAGGCAAGATTCGGGGGAAACTCGGATCCATCTCCTTCTGTTTCTTTTTATATCCATTGGGAAAGGGGAGGCGTACCTCGATGGGTGGATGCATTGGAGTCGAAGAGCCGAATTCGGAAGAACCAGGACGTGGCACCTGGGCGCAGCAATTGGCGCCTGGGCGTGGCAACGTAGGTGCCTGGGCGTGGCTGTTTGGGCGCTCGGGCGCCGATGTGCGAACAACATCATTTGCTACATGTTTGCCACTTCTCAAGGTAATTGCATAGCATTGCTCTTTCGGGTTCTTTTCCGTGTCACTTGGTAAAGTTCCCGGGGCTCTCTCGCTGATCGCCCTTGCCATTTGACCCATTTGTGTCTTCATATCCTTCATCTCCATCATCAAATCCTTCATCATACTACGGAGTTCGTTGATTGCTGTATCTGATTTCTTTATTTCCTCATCGAGACGTTCATCGGTTGTGGGAGGCCTAACTTGCCTTTGTACATGAGGATTGCCTTGCCTTTGAGCTTGATTGTTGTTGAATGAAGGCCTTAGTGCTTGATAGATACCGGTATGAGCGTTTTGTGCCGGATTTGGCCTTCTTGGAAAATTTTCGGGCACATGAAAATTCAATTGAGGTCGATTGGCATTTCCAACATAGTTAACATTGCCAACCATTGTTTCCAAAGCAACTTCTTCTTGAACACAACCAATTTTTCTGGTGGGTGTGACTTCTTCATCATCGGGATAGAGTTCATCTTCCCGGGCTAATTGCTCAATCTTGTCCCACACACTTTGGCAATCGAGCCCAAGGAGATCACCACCGGCGCCGGCATTGAGCCTATTTCGGATGCGCGAACGGACTCCATCATGGAATCGTAATACTTGCTCGCTCAATCTTAGGTTGTGATCCGGACATTTTCGGAGCATGTTTTTATATCTAGCCCATGCCTCGGCTAAGGACTCATGATTCCCCTGCTTAAACTCCTTAATGTTGCTCCTTAGCTCATTGATTTTGGAGGGTGGAAAGAATTTGCTCAAAAAGGCATCGACCAATTGTCCCCATGTTGTGATGGATTGGGGTGGTAGAGATTTGTACCACATGGTCGCCCTTTCCTTTAATGAGAAGTGGAAGACTCTTAGACGAATTGCATCGAGATCCCGTGGATGAAATTGGGTAGTCATGAGAGTATCGTCTAAAGTCTCCAAATGCTCATGAGGTGATTCGTGGGGCTCTCCATAGAAGGGTTCGCCTTGCACCATGCTAAAGATGTGTGATGGAATATGATAATTTGGTGCATAGAAATTGGGAAAGACCACGGGCCCCGGTATGGTGTGGACCCTCGGAGGTAGACTCTCCCGGACCGATGGAAGTCTTTGAGGAGGTGCCGGTTGCATAGATTGGAATAGATTTTGGAACCATTCCCGATTTTCCGGTAAGTTCATGTCGGGGAAATGTGTATTAATTTGATAGTTATCATCCGCCATTTCACGAACTCGTCTACTAGCCCGGAGAACACGTTCAATTTCAGGCTCAAAATCAATTAAAGGCTCGTTAGAGGAGCGGGTCATGTACCAAGAACAACCCTAAAAAGAAAACAAACGAAACAAAATTAGACCAACAAGAAAAATAAAAGAAGAGCAAGAAATAACGAAAAACTATGAATTATGAAAATGTAAATGAAAATCAAGAACTAAAATGAACAAGTCCCCGGCAACGGTGCCAAAAACTTGACACGCTAAAAGCTAACGTGCTATAATAGCAAGTGCACTAGTCGTGTGTAGTAATAAAAGTGGACGAGAAGTCCGGATTGTCGAACCACAAGGACTTGAATTCTAGTTTACGATTTTATAACAACAAAGATCAATACAATAAAGGTAAAATGAGTGTGAAACGCGTAAGATAAGAACAAGGTTGCACAAGTGATTTAAAACCAATTATAAAGGGAGACTAAGGCACATGCTAGGTCCAAATTGATCAAATATACTTATAAAGTCTCTTGTTGTAGAATTACTCTTATATTGTTATGGTGAGAGCTCCGAGGGTAGAGAATAACCGATGTCTCGCGTATAAACTCCTATGCTTAGATCGTGATTTCCCAAATATTCCTATCCGGAAATCTAACCACTAAACATGCATTAACGTACTAGAGTTCACTCGATTAGAATCGAACAACTTCACCCGGGAATCTTTACCTATGTCTAGGGTAATTCCTCATTAGTTGCGGGTCATGATGTGAATTTCTTGCACCCTAAGTTAATTTTCTCCCGAAATATCAACCTAGGCATAAGATTCTAACATATAGTGATCAAGTATATGCAAGATAGGTAAAAACACAAATTCACATCACATAACAATATAAGTATAACCTCAACAATCATCTATTATAAGCATATATCACAATTTGACCTTACATGGCCTTAGTCTTATGAATTTAGTTCATGATAGATATTATGATAAACAATAATGAATAAATACACATGTTCATAGACATGAATGAAATGAAAAGGTTATAAAAACTCCCTCTAATGTGATAGATGATGGCCCCTTGATTGGAGCTTCAATTCCTAGCTTTCTCCTCTTAGAATGATGAAGAATGGTGATGAATGAAGCTTGAGGACTGATTCCTCCTCCTCCTCTCCTCCAAGAATCTGAAATTGATAGTGAATGATGAAGAGTATGGGTTCCCCCTCCTTTTATAGCCAAAATTCCACTAAAGTATGCATTAAGAATTCCCATTAAAGTTCCCCAATGAGAATTCCACCAAAGGTGATGCTTAAAGTTTGGCTTTTAAGATTCCAACCAGCTAAAAAATGCTGAAATTTTGGCCATTAAGAATTCCACCAAGCATAACCATGTGAAAACTTCAACAAAACACATGCATGCTGCCATTTTCTTGCTTTCCAGCGCAGTCTTAGTATTTGCCTCATAAACTTCTCCACAAATCTCCAAATTGGATGCTTCAAGTCCCCATTTGAAGCTAACACATAGATCTACAACGTTGCAGAAGGACAGTTTGTCCAATTCGGTCTCGAAGTATACCTAAATTACGTTTCAACATGGAGGTTGTTTCTGGTTTGGCGCCCATAAAGTAAATCTACCAAGAAACACACTTATGACAAGCCCTCAATACATGTGCTGAATTATGGCCAAAAGTGATTCTTACCCATCATATAAGGCTGGAATTTAGGCTGAAAAAGGAGTAACATTCGGACTATCCATGCCTAGGCATGACTAGGAGGGCGCTGGGGCGTATCCTGGCACATGTACTTCTCTGTTCGGCGCAGTAATTGTATTTCCTTCACAATTATCTCTATAGACCTCCGATTTGGATGTTTCAAGTTCCCATTTGAAGCTAAGACATACATCTAAAACTTTTTAGAAGGAAACTTTGTCTAAATCGGTCTCGAAATGTACGGAATTATCGCTCGAATGTGGTAGGAGATGTATAAACCGCCTCGGTGTTGAAAAACATGCTTGAATTTGTTTTGTACATCATTTTTCTTCCCTTTTCTTTATGTATTCTCATTTATTACCTGTATTCACTTAACACACCTATTAAATGCAAATGTGACATGATTTAAGCAATAAGTGAATCCAAATCATAAGAATTACGGTCTTAAAAACACGTAAAAACACCTCTTATCAACATATAGTTCTCATATTTTGCCTCGTCTTTCCCATATACCCCGAGAACACAAACCCATATGTCAGTAAACATTAAATCAATCCCATCAAATGTTCATGGTCGATCGACCGGACTAGTGTTCCCGATGACTCATGGACGACACCTAGACAAATCGATCCCACGATCATCTCTATGCTTAGCAGTGGTCACAACCTAATCCACTTGACGCCACCCCACGAGTCATGGACGGTGGGCTAAGCTTCATGGCATTTCACATGCCACCACTTATGATGGAAGGCGTGGACAATAGAACGTCGCTCAATTTCCACATAAGCTTAAAATTTCTTGGATTTACATGAAACAAATCAAGCAAGGGGTTTCAACATGCAAGGTCTCATCAAGATTAGGATTATCTTTAATTATGTGATCATGCAATCCAAGAAGAATATAAGAACAACATACTATAAGACATCCACAAAGCGGTGATAGGGTGTGAATTTACATGTTTTAGAGCCTCATATTTATTGGATTTGTATTGGTTTATGCATGATTTATACCACATTTGAGTTTAATTTGTGTGCTTATCGAGTAAAGGTGGAAAATCACAACAATAGAGGAATACCGCGCGCAAATACAGAATTATGTATATTTTGATGTCGAATTTGAGGACGTTTCCTTCAACAAAGTTGTAGATCTCTTTGTTAGCTTCACTTGGCAACTTGAATCATCCACATCGGAGGTCCGTGGAGAAAGTTATGAAGGAAACACGATTGCTGCGCTGAAAACCAAGAAAACGGTTCAGGCTTTCAGCTTACCACATCCAAGCGCCCTTCCAACCACGCCCAGGCACATCTGACATCTAGTTCCGAGGATTTGCTTCGCACTCCCGCACCTAGGCGCCATCATATCCACGCCTGGGCGCGGATTTCATAACACTTGCCACGGTTGAGCGCATAATTTGTACATTTAGAGACCGAATTGGACAAAGTTTCCTTCAACAAAGTTGTAGCTCTATGTCTTAGCTACACGTGGGAACTTGAATCATCCAAATCGGAGGTCTGTGGAAAGAGTTATGAAGTAAATACAATTGCTGCGCAGAAAAACAAGAAAACTGCCCAGACTTCGCAAAACCGCGCCTAGGCGCCAAAATACCCACGCCTGGGCGCCGCGTCGTTCGGAATTTGATTACTTTTAGCCAAAAGTTCAGCATCTTTTGTAGGGAAGAATGTTTAAAGCCAAAATGTTAGCACATGTGTTGAGGGGGTGTCATAAGTGTGTTTCTTGGTAGATTTACTTTATGGAATTTTATACTACACACTATAGAGTAATGGAGGACACAAGAGAGGAACAACACATGGGAGGAAGAAGAATATACACCTATAAAGGCAATCATCTCTTGCATTCTTATCAATAAAATTGGAGAGGGGGGGCAGCCCCTAATCTGATTTCACCATCATTCATCACCATTCTTTATCATTGAGAGAGAGGGGAAAACTAGAGGAAGGAAAAGAGCTTGGGGATTGAAGGCTCAATTTCAAGATCCATCATCATTCACCATTTAGGGAGTTTTTAAGAGCTTTTCATTTCATTTATGTTTATGAATATTCCTCTTATGTCTTTTATGCTTTCAATTATGAACTAAATTCGTAAGACTAGGGCCATGTAAGGCCAAATTGTGATTTATGTTTATAATAGATGATTGTTGAAGTTACTCTTATATTGTTATGTGATGTGAATTGATGTTCTACTTATCTTGCATATACTTGATTACTATATGTTAGAATCTTATGCCTAGGTTAATATTTCGGGAGAAAATTGACTTAGGGTGCAAGAGATTCACATCATGACCCGCAACTAATGAGGAATTGCCCTAGACATAGGTAAAGATTCCCGGGTGAAGTTGTTCGATTCAAATCGAGTGAACTCTAGTACGTTAATGCATGTTTAGTGGCTAGATTTCCGGATAGGAATATTTGGGAAATCACGATCTAAGCATAGGAGTTTATACGCGAGACATCGGTTATTCTCTACCCTCGGAGCTCTCACCATAACAATATAAGCGTAATCCTTCAACAAGAACCTTTATAAGTATATTTGATCAATTTGAACCTAGTATGTGCCTTAGTTTCCCTTTATAATTGGTTTTAAATCACTTGCTCATCTTTGTTCATGTTCTTTACAAATTTTATTTGAATTTATTCTTACTTTGTTTATTCACTTCATTACAAATCTTAAACTAGAATTCAAGTCCTTGTGGTTCGACAATCCGGACTTACCGTCCATTTATTACTACACACGACTAGTGCACTTGCTACAATAGCACGTTAGCTTTTAGCGTGTCAAGTTTTTGGCGCCGTTGCCGGGGACTTGTTTAATTTTAATTTTTGATTTTATTGCAAGTTTTATGTATTTATTTTTTGTCTATTTTTTTTGTCGCACGATTACCTCACAATGGCTAGCAATTTTCCAGATATGACCATTCCGGAGAATCAATAAGGGGGCATGGGGTGGAGAAAGGAATGACTACTTAAGTAGCTAACTGATGTAACAAAATTACCAGCGGTGAAAACTAGTTAGTAGCTAACTAATGTACAAAAACTCACCAGGGGTGAAACAACCACCAGCGGTACGAAAGCTAAAACTCATGATGCTGCAAGGTGCTAAGGTAGGAATAGAATAAATAATCTATCACTTAGAAAAGTACGCTCATGACGTGCTAAGATAGCTAAGAGGCAAAAAAGAAATAGTCAATGTTCACGAAAATCCCCAAGAGGTAACATGCTCAGGAGACAGTAAATATCCGACCAGCCTCAAGAGGCTTAGAACAAAGTTAGCCCATCTATGGGCAAATAAAAATAAAGTCTTACAAATGATAAAACAAGATATAGAATAAAGATAGTTTCGAAAGGCATATGATTAAACCCTGATGGGTAAAAGCATGAGAGGGCTAAGGCTAAGAAGGCGATCAACCCCTCAACTAGCGGCACCTCCCCCAGCATCAGTCTCCCTATCACTGGTATCAGGAACATTCTCGTACAACCACGTAAAATCATCGCCGGGGTACCGACCACTATCGCGAAGGGTCCTACAACACTTGCGCACCATCTTGGTCATAAAGCCCTGCTCAACCTTATACGCACACTGGTTGCACTCCTCAATAAAGGCGAAACTCTTGTAGCATTTATCCACTGCTAAATTTTTGGTACCACTTGAGTTTTTTTCCCAACATTCGAGCTAAGGAAGTAGCTACCATCGGACTTATCCATCTCAAGCTTCTCTGGGCCTTCTTATATTTTCCCTCCCATTTGTCAGTCGAGTTCTTAGCTCTCCAGAACCATGAAAAAAGCTCTTGATTCTACTGGAGGCTCTCTCGATGCTCCTTCTCTACCTCCTCGGACTTAAGTCAGAGGTAGTGTGATTGCTGGACCACCTGACGAAAGAGGAGATGGAGAAAAACCTTAGATGTGCAAACATGTAGCCTCTAAATAATGGCAATAACACGTGTAAACACTTACCCGATCGGCCCCTGTGCAAATCTCTTGAACTAGATGCTCAACTGGTAGGGATGATAAGCGGGTAGCGTCGTAATCAGTCACGACCATTCTCATCATAGACCATGGAGTCACAGGATCAGTAGTATCCCAAAAAGAGTTGATGTCTGGGTCCAAGTTCGCCCCAGAATTAAACAAACTAGTGCCAAGCCCGATGGAGCTGGAGCTCTCAGGAGAATAACCACAAGCACGCTTCGCCGCTGGAGCTAGTGGAGGCAAAGAATATGAGGGAACATGTTTGAGGGCACATGTTCTTTGGGAGGGGCTATTCCTTTACCACGACTGGCTATTGGAGAGGAGTGAGTTGAGTGCCTGATAGCATTTTTGCCATCCCTTGTCTCCAATAAAACGATGCACTGAGGGCTAGCAGAGGCACCCACTTTAGGGCCCTAGGTACCCTTAGAGCCTAAATCTGCTATCAAGGAATCGAAATCCAGTGTGCATGGCACCTGCTCTGGCTGAGCAAAATGTAAGAGGGTGAGGTGCGGGGGACCTGACTGATTGGTCCTATCACCATGGCTGAATGGGGATGGGAAGCTCGAGGCATGGTAGAGTTTGTCTTACCACCGGGTGCCTGCATAAAATTCATAAAACCACCAAGTGTTAGTATGTGAACGCATGAGGCTAGACACCACATAGAAGTTACAACAAGAAGCACTAAAAGTGAAGGGATAAATACCATGAGTATAGAATTGGCTAATGTCAAATCTACTATCAAATAGACCCGCCTTGCGAAAGATAACTCTGAGTTGTTTTTGCATACGGGTGGCACGATGGGGGGCAACACTCCCATTCCAACGCAAAGGCATTGATATACCCAAGTGGGTGATTGGAAAATAAAAGAACTTCAATTTCTAATCACCCCTAAGTATAATGTTACCCTCCAAGAACCTAACGGTCGAGAAGGAAAAAAATACACTTATGGTATAGAAGTACACATCTTAATCGTGAATAGGGCCTAAAAAGCAAACAAGTTTATTTCAAGGCCTAACTCGGTGAATCGAGAAATAAAACCCTTAAAGAAGGTAAAGCAAGTAGGAGTTAACTGGCTTATACAAATTTGATAATGAGCCAGCACTTCCCCAAAAAGCTCGTGGTAGGGAAATGTGAGCCCCGAACGAAAATATTCTATGTAAGAGGTCACATGCCCGTCTGGAGGGTCAGAAATTTGGCAACCCGCTATAGGTATGGGCAGCTCAAAATCCACCACGGTATTCTTGAAGAGTGCTAGAAGCTCAACTTTGGTGACAGTGGAATCACTAGTGTTGAAATCAAAACCCTCTTGAAGAGCCGAACCCTTACTGTCGGGGGAGAATGGCTCCCTCGCCCTATGAAAGATGAGGGACCCAATTAATAATTAGTCCTAAATAAGGGGTATCTAAAATGATAGCACAAATACATACCAAGGGACTTAATCAAGAAAAAGCAAGTGCCGACCCGACATCAAAGCCACTACATAGAGAACATCCCCGGGATGTATCAAACTGGGAAGGGAGCGCCCACCGCTTGGTCGCGAGGCAATAGACCTCGTGGTCAAGCCGCCAAGAAAGCTGAGACCTCATAGCTTGACCACGTGGTGCGATTGCCCCATGGCCTAGCCGTGAGGCTTCCCGTATTAGGGGTCGGTCCCGATGCCATTTTCCCTATTTAAAAGTTAACGCTCAACACCCCCGGGTGAAAGCCAACGTCCCCAATAGAATTGCTCCATGAGGGCAGAGAGGTCATAGGTTCAATCAACTAAAATGGGGGTAGAAAAGCAAATTATCTCCTAAGCTATTGTCATGGCACCATAAGCGAAAATGGAGAAACAAGGGCAAAAAATACTATCTTTACGTTGGTCACCTTGGCTTTTGTCCATTGTAGGCTAAGGGAAGAGCTCCAAGAGAGAGAATTTCCTAAGAAGAGAATTTTGAAAAAGTATGAGGGTATGAATGAGAGTTGTGGGTTAAATGCCAACAACCCATCCACACTTAAACAAAAGGTGGGTGAGGGGTCTTTTGTTAGGTATATGCCCTAGATGGCAATGAGGACAAATAGTTAGATTAGGGTATCTCATTATGTTGTACAAACTATTAGAACGATATTAATAAAGGCATCTACATTTTGTTCATATAAATCTTTATGGCATCTAAATAAGTATTGAACATATAGTCCATGTGAATAAAGGTTTGACTCTTTGCCCTTTATGGAATAAAGACGTGGCATGGGAAGAGTCTTACACCTTATCACTTAAAAGGGTTCGCAAGTTAAAGAATCTTAATTGGGCATTAAGATTCCTCTTGTATGACACATGCTCTGACGATGAGTGCTAGTCGAACACTATAGGGTAGTGGGAACAAGTATCACAGATATGTCAATGGAATTGACATATTCGAACACAGCTCGTAGTAATCCGATCACATGGGTATTTACTTAGTGACTGTCAATGATTGAATTACTGATCGTAATAGTATGCGTGAGCCTTAGACCTGAGGGTTCATGATCAATGTGCTTGTATTATTGGATCTGTTACCAGAGTGGTTAGGCCCATATCGCCCGTCGGTGGGGTCGACCTCGAAGTGCGATATCAATGAGACAAGTAGCAGTTGATCAGTGATCGCCAAGATGGGATTCACTGTCTCGATAGTAAACGAGAAAATATCCTGTACGATTATAGGCTAATGAAATTATTAGTCTTTGGCCAAAGCATAACAACTAACTCATGTGGGACATTGAGGGTAGTTTAGTAATTTCATTATGCTATAATCTAATACACAGTATCAAGTTTAGTGAGTTTGACATTTTCCATGACTCTCACTTGGTCGAGATACGTCAGTGAAGGGCTTATACTCATACGACATTTATGATCAAGAGGTTCGTAAACTGATTCGTTCATTTCGTACTCAATTGGGTTACGATGTGAGTCCACGGGACTGGCTAGGTGACACTCACATCCTTAGGTAATTCCTGCCTTTGCCAATTGAGATGAACCTAAAGAGTCGTGCTATAAGAAACGAGCGGGATGTATCTTTTTGTGTAAATCTTTTAGAAAGAATTAAATGGACTGATTGATTTAATTAGATTAAATCAATTAATTAAATATTTAATTTAAGTGGATTAAATTAAATTATTTGATTAGTACATTAATTAATTGGAATTAACTAATAGTATATATTATGTTTAAATTGTATTTAAATGTAAATATATACAGATGGGCTAGAAATTAGATAAGCAAATTAAATGCCCACCCAGTCCAAGGCAACCCTAGGAGGGGCGGCCACTTAGGGCTTTTTGGAGTAGCCTCCAACTTGTTCCACAAGTTAGTTGAGTTTAAAAAGGACTCCTATAGTGGAACAAACCCTAAGTAACAAGATAACATTACACAACACAAAAAGCAAAGAACTCTCTCCCCTCTCTCCTCTCTAGCCGTCCACTACTGTAAAGAAGGAGGAGTCTCAGGATCTTTGGAAGACTCGTTTCGCGTGAAGCTTTAGAGACAGGAGCCCTTGGAGAATTGCTGTTTTGCAGAATCAATAAATGAATCAAAAGGGTATGTTTATTCGTTCTAAATTTCGCGAAATCCATGAAAAATCATCAGATCTATTTTTGTGATCTATCGGTAGGAATCCTCGATTCTTCCGCTGCAATTCTTTGTTTTCCTGTACGAGATTCCTAACATCTTTATGACCCACTGCCCAGTACAAATTGAAGCTAAATGGCATTGCCTAAGCGGGATTACTTCTACTCCCAAGTATCTCACCAGGTAAACTCGGGAATGGGGGGCATTATGATGTGCACCAAAAATGTCTAAGGGCATTACGGTAATTATGCGTATCCCCTGTTCGGGCGGGGCGCCCCCCTTGGGTTAAAATCCACGGGTAATATACTATTCAAGTCCAAAAAGGGCTGACGATCTACTAAGAGAAATCGGGCTATTTTATTAGTCTAAAAGCCAGTAAAGAGGTTAATTATTAAGCCTGATGGACTACTGATAGAATTAAGTCCATAGCCCACAGTCCACTACCAGCTCCCTATAAATACCTTAGAAAGTTGGGAAAGGCTCATTATCACCTTTCTCCAGAAAAATCCACTGGCAAGAATTGAGAGTAAAACCAATACAGAACTACGAATTGACTTGATCCCACATTCATTGGGTAAGTAGGCAGCTCACTATATTCGAGTGTAGTCTATACATTCATCAACCCCCAACCTAGTTTGTCGTGCATTGGATCGGTTCCTCTACCCCACGTAGTCAAACACATGACATTGGACGACTGACGATTTTTACCATCATCACGCCCCTTGGCTAATGTTTTTTTCTTTCTTTGTTTTTCCTTCGAAAAATCAAGATCATTTCGTTTTGGCAGAGGAATTTATGCTGTTGTGTACTCCGCGAAGTGATTACACCTCTGTCGCACAGGAAATATCTCAGCTTCCAAACACAAGTAACACATCTCCGGCGAACAAGACATATATTGGCTTTTAAATGCCGGTTGGGCACGTGAATGTCTAAATAGTTGAGTGTTTAGATTTATATTAAAAATCCTAACTTTACTGTTATGATTTTTCTATTAGGGATGTGCCCTAGAATCCAATTATTTAATGTGTTTATTACGAATAAATAAATTATATATTATAAGTTATGAGTATTATTAAATGTCCTATGAGATAGACATAGTCCATAATTACATATGAGAATCCAAATGGAAGTGATGTTCCATGAAAGACTTGGATTACGTATATCATATGTTATTATAAATGGGTTGTAGTCGGTGATAAGAATGGACGTGTTATCTGCTAAAGACTATTATATGCTATATTTGACGATTTGTCCTAATCATGGGAATAGGGATTCCATATATAGTATAATCGTGTAAATCAATGAGATTGAAACACTGAACCGGACCAATCAAACTATTTGTTTTTGACTACTATCGAAAATAAATAATTTGAAACCATAACTCTTAATCCTATGATTGTCGTGGACTAATGCATCTAGTGTATATTGCTTTGATGTATTCAGAAGTGAGGTCTTCGGTGACCAATATACTTTATACATTGGGCAATGACATAAGAATGTGATTGGAAAGGACATTCATATGGAATCTATAATCTCCATGAGAGATAAGATATATCCCCTATAATGGATTTGCAATGTTCAACTTTTCTAAAACTTTGGCCAAAGTATTTCGAGTGAAGTGTCACTGAAATTATATGAAAAATATTTTTTCATTTGGAAAGTTGATAAGAAGCAAATTGAGCATTATAGGATAAGATGTGAAAAATAAAATGATAGTTGTCTTAATATTATTTTTTCATGGATATTTCAATAGAGGAGTTAATGAAAGATTTCTTTACGAAAGAATGGGAACTCAAGAATAAATTGAAGTTAATTTTAGAGTGCAACAATATTTATTTAGTGGAATTAAATATTGTGAAGTGGTATTACATATTATCATGTGATGATAATTTGATTTAATCTACTTGGAGCTAAAATTAATTTTCCCTAAGGTCCCTTCGCAAACCTCAAATTGAAACTCAACAAAATAAATACTAAAGAATCCATTAGATGGATAAGTTTGAACTTAGATGAAAAACAAGTGGGAAATATCTTTGGAAGATATTTATTTAAAAGGAAAAAAGAAAGAAATTTCGCAAAAAAAAGTTAGCGAGTGCACTGCACGTGCGCGTGCGCCAGCATTGGCGGTGCCAGGCACCAACCCTTAGAGTTTTCCTTTTTCCTCTTTTTTACCCCGTGTTTTCTTCTATGTTTGTTTGTGATCCCACATAGGTTGTTTAGGAAACTTTCATCCATTTGGCTCACTATTTAAGGGGGCTTATTGAAGAGTTCAATAACATAATTTAAATAGGGCATCCCACATAGGTTATTTAAGAAAGTTTCATCCATTTAGACCACTATATAAGGGTCTTAATGGGATAAGTTCATACAACGAACAATGAAGGCAAGGTAGTTCTCGACTAATTTTACGAGAACAAGCTAGCTTTCAAGAAAATAAGATTCCTTTTAAGGAGTTTTGTTTTAGTAGTATTTATTTTTTGAGCCCACACTCCTGAGTTCGTTGAGGCATTGCGGAGAAGGCTTTGCGGTGAATGAGCTCTGATTCCTTCAAGAAGAAGGATATTTTCGATTGAGGTGATTTCTACCGGGGAGTTCTAATCTTCGGTGTGAGGTATGTTCTCTTGTTTACTTATTATTGCTTTTATAGTGATGCAATTAATTATTTTAATTAAAGTGTTTAATAAAGTAATCTTTTAATTGCTAGCTATAATTAGGCAATAGTAATAATAATTATTTTTAATTAAAGAGTTTAATTAATTGATTTAGCCATAGTATGTATGCTTTAATTTCTTGATGTCATGCATGTGCGCATAAGAGCTTGGTCTCTATTTTAATCCCGCTGTGTACCAATTTGGGTTTGATTTTGAATCGATTTCCCAACAACTGGTATCACAGCCTCGGCTTTTGATCCGTACGTGTGAGATATGTTTGCATGATTGCATGTATAAAATTAAATGATACTATGGAATTTTATGGAATTGGATTCTAGATATTAATGTTTTTAACATGTAATATTTTGTTATTGTCGAAGAATGCTTATTTTGATTAGATCAATTGTTTAAAAGGATGAATGCGTGTTTATAACATTAAGATATTTATTTATATTCAACATGAAAGATTTGATTTGATCAAATGTTTTATTTAAATTGTTTAAATAAAATGATGAATATTTTTATGCCAATCATATATTATGATATGATGATTGAGTGGGAGTAAGATCCAAGAAGTTCAATCTTAATACTTCATGAGCATGAATCACGTTGTTCAAATTGTTTGAAAGCATGAGTATGAGTTAACATGTTTTAATGTCTTCAAGCAATGATTGTTTGATGTGATCAAATTGTTTAAAGTGCTTAAATGCATGAATACATGTTTATAGAATATGATTCTAAATCATTGCGTTTAATATGTATTATTTGATAGTACTCGAGTATATGCTTATTTGATGAAATCAAATTGTTTAAATAGTCAAATATGCATTCGTACATTATTAAAGCATTAGTATGTGTAATTGTTTTCAACATGAGAAACTTGATGTGATCAAGTATATTGTTTAAATTGTTTAAATATATGTTGCTGTTTTTGACATGATAGTTGAGTGGGAGTATTTTTCAAAATGAGGAGAAACATTTTGATGAGATCATATAATTCAAATAGTTGAATTATTCCTCATTAATTAAATTTCTTGGAAATTCTAATTTGATTAGTACTCCTTATTTATTTAATTTTGCCAATGTATTCATTATATGATAATGAAAAATCCACGAGTTTTGAAATATCAAGTGGGAGCGAGATTCAAGAGTTGAATTCTCATGGTCTCCATTACTGGTCAAACAGTGTAGCGAGTGAATATTATTCCCTGAGGAAGGTATTCACTCAAGGTTACAAGATTAGATCCTTGATGGGTAGATTGAAGTATGCGTAAACGAGTGCGATCACGCTGTCGTGGAGTATCTCGAATATCATATGAATATCTAAGTAATGGTGTACACTTGATTGGGAAACATATTAGCCTCCCCGAGGAGCTCTGATATGTCATCCCAAAGGCTGGAGATTAATATGGTGGGTTAATGATGTTTAGTAAGAGTTACAAGAGAAAAACATATTAATTGAGAAATGTTCTCGCCTTGACTTATTATATTTTTCGGTCCTGCCGCCAGGAAGGAAAATGTATAAAACTAGGTCATCATTGCATGTACCAAAATATGGTTTGTGGATCCCATATTTGGTTTTATTGCTAAAGACTCGACTCATAACTTGTTTTATTATTTCTTTATTCCATAATTGCATTAGCTAGTCCTTTACAATTGCTTTTCGAGAACATTAGTTCCTAGGGTCTAGATATGCCAAGTGGAACGTGAATCTTGATAGTGTGTTTAATTATGGTAGATATAAACTCGTTCATATAGATACATGTTTTTTTTGTTCCAAACGTCAATATATCACTGACTATCATCAACCGTTGTGAACAGTAACATAAAGTCATTGAGATGACTGAAAGTTTGTATCCTAACCACTTCGTTAAACATTCTCAATTAAGCATGTGATGCAAGAGATAGTGTTTTTTTTAAAAAAATTGATTTCTTGAGGAAACATTTAGTGGTGGGTTGGACAGTTAGACATGGGTAATGAGTAAGTTGCACATTACCAAGATATCTTAAGGAGTACTAGATCAATAAACCCATCATTAAGATGATGAGTTGGATGAAAAAACTAGAATTCCTTAATATAATAATTGACAGTCAAATCCAATAGGATATGATCCTATACTTCCATGTATTGTTCTTTGTGAATTTTATAATTCATTGTGCAATAAATAATGAGATTATATATTGCATTACTCTATGAAAGAAATGGACGTTGAGAACTAAAGAAAGATGATACAAGTATATCAATTAGCATGAATGGGGTTTATGGTTTAGAGTAAAGTATTGATCTTGAATAATATCTTTATGTACCTTTATTTGTAGAAACATAATTTCTGTTAATATAGTGAATGTTTGGTTCACTAATTTTTAAAAGAATAAAAGTTATTCATAATAAATTGTTTATTAGTAAAGATACTAGGGAAGATATTATTTTTTGTTTTTTTTAAATGATCTATTCATAATTCTAGATACAAGTATGTGACTTACCATTAGAAAAATAATCTCTAATGACTAACAAAGTGTATGATTAGCAGTAAGTCATATTAATCCTGGTATGATCTAAAGACTGATTTATGATGGATTTAAATGTTCATTGGATGTAGAAGAGTCTACCAGTCGGCGAATCATGTTATCGAAGATATAATGACTAAGAGGCCATAGGCCAAAGCAATTGTGCTGCTAATATATGTTTAATTGGTTCACATTGGTGATTGTGAATCAATTCATGTTTAAGTCAATGGATTTTTTTTTTGAGTTTTTCATGCCAGATGATTACTCAATGCATTTGTATATGTATATGATACATAAGTCTTAAAATGTTGAAGAGTTCAAATTGATTAAGACTCATGTCGAGAATTAATTAGATGAACGTATGATATCGTTTTGATATGATCACAATGATGGATATTTGTCTAAAAGAGTTCTTGGATTTCTTAATTGCTAATGAGATAAGATCTCAACTTGCTGTATTGGGCAATTCCAGTTGAATAGTGTTGCAGATAACAAGAAATAGGACATTAGAGAAAATGGTAAGATCAGTTATGTGACTCTTCCCAAGTTCCTTTTGGGATCTACATTCAAATAGTTGCAATCTATTGTACTTGTTTATAAGTCAGTTCTTGAGACACATGTGGAACCATTGATTGGGCTAAGCCTGATTTAAAGTTCAAGCACATGTGTTAGGGAAGGATCTTGACAAGGATAAATAAATGACAAAGGTATATTTGTTTGTAGTGTGTCCTAAAGAACCAAATGGTGGTTAATACTATAGTTCAATCATCACGAGTATTTTGTAAAGTACAAATACTAAATATTTGGATAATGGACTAGTGATTAACCACAAGAGTTAAAATGAACTTGTATTTATAAGGATGATATTATAAGATACTACATGTTGACAACCTAGAATAATTGAGAACATAATTGGGACATAAGATGTATCCAATATAATTATTGATTGTGGATCTTATATACATGAGTGAGCCACAATATAGTGGGAGTATTGTCATTCACAAAACAGATATGTTTAGGAGACCGTAGGGGTGGAACCTGAATATGAATTTGATACTCTTAGCAACAATGTAGCTCTACTAGATATAGATGTTGGCCAATAAGTCAAAGTAACGTATGTCTGATAACTTGTAGAGGTGCCTAAAGGCATTAAACTAATGAGATGCAAAGGAGTCTACAAGAGAAAGAAAGGAGTGGATTGGAAGGTAGAGAACCTCAAAGCATGGATACTGGTGAAGTTTTAGATGATAAAATCTTTTAGCCAGTAGTCATGCTTAGATCTAGAATGATACTCTTATCCATTGCTACTCATTATGAATATGGGTTAAGAGATGGATATGAAGACAATATTCTTGAACGGGCACCTTCAAGAAAGATATTATATGTTACAACTCGATGAATTTTTTAGTTGAAAATTCATGGTGCATATGGTATGCAAATTGAAGGAGTTCAATTATGGACTTAGATAAACATCTATATCATGGTACATCAAAATTAGAATCTATCAAATTTTGAATTTGAATAAATGCCGGATGTACTAAGTGTATATAAGAGACATCTTGAGAGTTATAATGTTCTTAGTACAATATATGGGCAATATCCTAATCATTAATGAATGATGTATGAATATTATCTGTTGCCAAGTTTTGGTTGCCTTAATAAGATTGATATAGATGACCTAGGTGAAGTTAGCAGTGTTTTGAAAAGAACAAAATGGTAAAATAATCATATTTTGCATACATAAGATAATGACGAAGTATAATGTGATGGATTTGAAGTAGCGTGTATCTCATTTTAAGCTCCAAATTAATCTTTCTCAAAAGAAAGAACATATGAGATAGGTACCATTTGTTTTTGTTGTGGATTATCTTATGTGGTTTGAGTGTTACACAAAGGTCAAACATCAGTTATGCAGTAATAAAGGTCAATAGTTATTAATTAGATCCTAAACCACACTGGCTAGGAGTGAATCATATATTATGGTACTTGAGAAGGACTATATATTATATGATGGTCTATCTCAGTGAAAAGCTGGAACCAATCAATTACACATGGTCAAGTATTTATTTAGACAGTGATTCTGGTCACTCCACAGACATATGTATTTACCCTTTTCTGTAAGGAACTATTAGTTGGAGAAACGTCTAATTATGAATTAACCATTTCAACTACATAAGCTAAATAAGTGATGACTTATGAAGTTGCTAAAATGGCTTATTGGCTTAAAGAAATTTTTATGAACTAGATGTTATTAGAGTTAGACTAATACCAATCACATATTGATGTGATATCTGGTTACGTAGTTAGTTCTATATATTCTAGTAGTCATAAGTGAAAGTGTCACATATTAGAGAATATGTAGACTACAATGCGATTGTAGAAACCGAGTTAGTTTCCATGTATAATCTAGCAAATCCCATTTCTAAAAGCATTGGCACAAAAGAGTTTTGTTTATCTAAATGGGACGAGTATGCTGGATATACTGCTAATTGTTTTTTAGGGCAACTGGGAGATTGTTAGAGATGTGCCCTAAAATTCAATTATTGAATGTGTTTATTATGGATAAATAAATTATATATTATATGTTATGAGTATTATTAAATGCCCTATGAGATAGGCATAGTCCATAATTACATATGAGAATCCAAATGGAAGTGATGTTCCATGAAAGACTTGGATTACGTATATCATATGTTATTATAAATGGGTTGTAGTCAGTGATATGAATGAGCGTCTTATCTGCTAAAGACTATAATATGCTATATTTGATGATTTGTCTTAATCATGGGAATAGGGATTCCATATATAGTATATTTGTGTAAATCAATGAGATTGAAACACTGAACCAGACCAATCAAATTATTTGTTTTCGACTACTATCGAAAATAAATAATTTGAAACCATAACTCTTAATCCTATGATTGTCGTGGACTAATGCATTTAGTGTATATTGCTTTGATGTATTCAGAAGTGAGGTCTTCGGTGGCCAATATACTTTATACATTGGGTAGTGACATAAGAATGTGATTGGAAAAGACATTCATATGGAATCTGTAATCTCCATGAGAGATAAGATATATCCCCTATAATGGATTTGCAATGTTCAACTTTTTTAAAACTTTGGCCAAAGTATTTCGAGTGAAGTGTCACTGAAATTATTTGAAAAATAGTTTTTCATTTGGGAAGTTTATAAGAAGCAAATTGAGCATTATAGGATAAGATGTGAGAAATAAAATGATAGTTCTCTTAATTTTATTTTTTCACGGTTATTTCAATAGGGGAGTTAATGAAATATTTCTTTACGAAAGAATGGGAACTCAAGAATAAATTGAAGTCAATTTTTGAGTGCAACAATATTTATTCAGTGGAATTAAATATTATCATGTGATGATAATTTGATTTAATCTACTTGGAGCTAAAATTAATTTTTCCTAAGGTCTCTTCGCAAACCTCAAATTGAAACTCAACAAAATAATTACTAAAGAATCCATTAGATGGATAAGTTTGAACTTAGATGAAAAACATGTGGGAAATATCTTTGGAAGATATTTATTTAAATGGAAAAGAAAAAGAATTTTCGAAAAAAAAAACAAAAAAAAGTTGGCGCGACAATCATGCGGGCGTGTGCCATCATTGGCGGTGCCAGCTGGCGCGTGTGCCACACGCCTAGCTGGCACCAACCCCTAGAATTTTCCTTTTTCCTCTGTTTTACCCCTTGTTTTCTTTTATCTTTGTTTGTGATCCCACATAGGTTGTTTATGAAACTTTCATCCATTTGGCTCACTATTTAAAGGGGCTTATTGAAGAGTTCAATAACATAATTTAAATAGGGCATCCCACATAGATTATTTAAAAAAGTTTCATCCATTTAGACCACTATATAAGGGTCTTAATGTGATAAGTTCAAACAACGAACAATGAAAGCAAGGTAGTTCTCGACTAATTTTACGTGAACAAGCTAACTTTCATGAAAATAAAATTCCTTTTAAGGAGTTTTGTTTTAGTAGTATTTATTTTTTGAGCCCACACTCCCGAGTTCGTTGAGGCATTGCGGAGAAGGCATTGCGGAGAAGGCTTTGCGGTGAACGAGCTCTGATTCCTTCAAGAAGAAGGATATTTTCGATTGAGGTGATTTCTAACGGCGAGTTGTAATCTTCGGTGTAAGGTATGTTCTCTTGTTTACTTATTATTGCTTTTTCAGTGATGCAATTAATTATTTTAATTAAAATGTTTAATTAAGTAGTCTTTTAATTTCTAGCTATAATTGGACAATAGTAATAATAATAATTATTAATTAAAGTGTTTAATTAATTGATTTAGCCAAAGTATGTATGTTTTAATTTTTTGATGTCATGCATGTGCGCATAAGAGCTAGGTCTCTATTCTAATTGCGCTGCGTACCAATATGGGTTAGATTTTGAATCTATTTCCCAACATTTTCACTCAGACGCGTTCACCAATTCCGTCTGCAACACACACGTATAAGCCATTTTCCGAATTTCATTTGATTAATTTGCTTTGGTATTTGTCTAAAACCTGAGCAACAGTCCAGATTAATTTTTTTATTTCATTATATTAATTTATTTTGATTGTTGTGTGATGCATTACAGTAATTTATTGACTTTTGAAACTTTGAGTTTCACTTGGACAATGTATTCGTCTCTATTTTTGTATTTTTAATTTGGTTTAGTTTGGTTTAGTTTGCGTATATTATTTTGGGCTATATTTGGGCGTAACTTTTATGATTTCTGTAAACTAGATATGCTACCATGAATTGAATTTTTGATATGAAAAATTATACGCCTCTACTAGTGTATGGTTGAAAAAAGTGAATATGATTTTACCGTAAATAGTTTCAGTTTTGGCGTATGGTTTGGAAATAGATATTTGGAAGACCTTATCTTTTCATTTCTCATTTCTCCATTTTGTTCTACAAAACTTGGATTTCTCGGCTGATTCAGATTTTGGCTTTCAATCTCTTAATATGTTATTTCGTTTGGAAGCTAGCTAGCTAGCTGAAAACGTATGCGATTTCTGTACTCATAGGTTTGGCAATTATTTATATTTGTAAAGTTGTATACGTATAATGTTTAAATTCTATATTGTTGCCTCTTCAATCATAGAAAAAGTAAGTTTTGCATCAGCAAGTTATTTGAAGGTCACTAAGATTTGAATGTCGGTGGTATTATCACTATGATTGTTTGAGTTAAGATGGGATGTAGGAGAGAAAGTTTCTTGCCTGTTATCCCTTGGGTTTTATATAGTAATCTTTGTATCAGGATTGATAAATTTGAGAAGTTCTTCTCATGAGCTCTAATAACATCCAAATGATCATAATATACTTGTGCAAGAAGATGGACTGTAAACATATATGGGAAGTAGAATTTTATATCACGCTAGGTGTATGCATAGAATGTAAGCTCTTATCACCAGATTTAACATTGTTCCTAAAGAAACTCACTTTTTGATGAGTAAGTCCTGTGCATGACTCTTGTGTGCGTCCTCACCATCATCAGATTCAAAGTATTGGCCGATATCCGATGATATCGGCCGATACGTAACCGGATCGGAGGGGTCCGATCCAACAATAGTTGTCGATATGCTTTGCTACTGCTAGTGTATGGTATCGCCGATATTATCGGATATCGGCCGATAATATCGGCGATATCATGATAATATTGTTAGGATTATGCCCTTAGATGCTATAGAGGATAGAATGTATAGGGCATATATCTTGTATTGAACTTAAACTCTTCTTAAATAAAAGGCATTATTGAGTTTTCACTTAATTCTTATCTGCATCTATAAGTTGTGTAAAACGTTTTGTCCATGTTTTCAGTGCGATCTCTCTACTTCCTATGGGATAGGAAGATTGACACTCGAGAGATCGATCTTGATTACTAACATAAGTTCGCAAGTAATATGAAATCTTTAATGGACAAATAAAGATTTCGAATACTTGTACAATCTTAGCTCCAACATGGGAGTGCCTATTTGGTATCATGGGATGATAGGAGATTAAGATTGTAGACACGTCAGTGGAACTGATATGTTCAAACACGACTCGCATCGGTTCTGTCACATGGGTTTTCACTCTGTGACTGTCAATGACGGAATTGATTATGCGTAATAGGTATTTGTGAACCTTTGACCTGAAGTATCAGGCTGAAGATGCACTTGTGACTTCAAGTCTTTCACTCGAGTAGTTAGACCCAATTCACCCTTTGGTGGGGTCAATCTAGAAATGCGGACTTGATGGCAAGTGGTAATCTTAGCAGATATCTAAAATGTGATTTGTTCTCTCATAAGTGAATGAGTATATACCCTATGTAATTATACATAAATAGAGATCAAAATCTTTGGTCAAAGCAAACGAGACAATTGTGCTTGGCACTAAATCGATCTCGTATTCATTATGATTTATACATATGGTCAAGTCCAGTGAGTTTGACATAACCATGACTCTCACTTGATCGGGGAATGTGAACTAAGTGTTTATACATATACGGTATTTACGATTGGAAGATTTCGGAATGATCCTATTATTCATTTTCGTTTGGGTTACGAAGTGAGCCATGTGACTGGCTAGGTGTTACCCACTTCCTTTGGTTTTCTCTCATTGCCAAACGAAACGAACCTAAAGAGTCGTGCTAAAGGATTGACAAAGAAAAATGAAGAAAAAGGAATTTCTATTATTTCTTCTGGGAGTTTTAATTTATTGGATAAATTAAATAATGAATTATTCATTAGATGAAATAATTAATTATAATGATAAGATTAATTATTAATTAATTTCCTTGTGAAATATATTAATGAATTAATTTGGTTATTTAATTATTTAATTTATTTATTGGATACAATAAATTATTAATTGAAATAAGAAATTAATTAAACAAAACAAATCCTGGGGCTTAATAAGGAGTCCAATTGGACGCCTACTAGGCCTCAAAGTGGCGTCTTTGAGAGGCCACATATTAGGGCTCTTTTGTTTTGACTTGTTCAATAAGTCATGAGGTATATAAGGACTCTTTGACTTAGAACAAGTAAGAAGAGAATACACAACTCTCAAAAAGGAACGAAAAATATTTCTCCCCTCCTCTATACCTAGCCGTCGACCATAGAGAAAGAAGAAAGGGGACTTTTCGTTTGTTGATCCGTGCGTGACGATTTAGAGACGACGTATTTTCGTTGTTCGGATCAAGTTCAAGTTTGAAGAATCAAACCAAAGGATTGAAGATTTGGAAGCTTCAATATTTCGAGTTTGGAGAAGATGAAGTTTGTCTCCATCATCATATTCATATTAACGAGTAAGTTTTATTTGTTATACGCTTTTAGATTCAATTATGCGAATTAGAGTACCAATTGGGTTTTCGTTTTAATTTTTGAAATCCCTTCCGCTATGTTTATGCTTTTTCGAATGAAACCCAACATTGGTATCAGAGTTAATCTCTGATTTGCATATTTGATCTTGTTTACGTGATTTGAGAATTGCATGTTATGTGTTTTTGAAACATGTTTGTATGTTTTTCTTAAATCTGCGTTTTATGTTTTTTGCCTAGTTTTTTGATTTTTAGTTATTGTAAATATGGGGATATTTGATGATATTGAAAATCGAAAAATACCGAGGAAAAACGGGGCTCGAAAGCCCCGAGAAAAATGCGCACAGCAGGGCCGTTCGGCCCGGCACTGCCCAGTCACGACCTGGCGTGTAGTGACCGTGGCCCAACGGGCTGTGGGTTTGGATACCCAATTCGCTGATTTGGGTCATGGATTTGGGTCGTAAAACGGGCTATGTTTGGGTCGAAATTGATTTTTGAATTTTGGGTGATTTTAATTAATTGGGTGGATCAAAAGGATGATGACCCGAATAATTTAAATCAAAGCCCAATTAAAAATTATCCAATTTCGATTTGTTAATTAGTTTGGACTTAATCTAATTAAATCTAAATGGGCCAATTAGATTGGTGATTTGGACTTAAATTAAATTTAGCCCAATAAGAAATTAATAAACGTGAATGTTGTTCTAATTAATTATTTTTAGCCCAATTAAATTGACTCCAAGTGGACCAAAAGGATCGTAACTAAGGTTTGATGAAATCGAGCCCAATGAGATTAATTGGAATATAATATTTAATTAGAACTAATTAATTATTTTTCTTGGAGATCAATAATTGATTTATGGATTAAATATTATTATTTTTTCCTCGACTTGGAAATTACTTCATTTTGAATAAGGAATATAATTTTTTTTTTAAAGTTTAATACTTAATTCTTTGATCAAATAAAAGTATTTCCAATTTTTGATGGCTTTAAATCATAATAAAATAAAATATAGAATTCCATATTTTATGTGTTCATATTATTTTAATTAAAGGTAGATGCACTTAATTCTTAATTTCATACATCTAAGTCACCTAGTTGGACTAGACTGATTTTAATTGAAATAGTGAATATGTGAAATCATAAGGAATTTTATAAAGGACTTTTTAGTTGGACTAAAGTTTTAATAATCAACATAAGTGATTTAATATTGCGAGCATGTATTAAATGTTGCGAGCATGTATTAATTGATGCGAGCATGTATTAATTGATGCGAGCATGTCTTATGTGATTAAAACACTAATCATGGACTTAGGATTATATGTTTTACCTTTAATTTTATGGGTTATCAAATTTGAAGCTATTTATTATATTCTTAGAACTAATGCATGAGTTGTTTTAGGAATCGAGATAAAATAGTTCAAAGTTGATAAAGTCAAAAGGCCCATGAATGTTTAATAGGTTTAATCTATGCCTTTCGTGATGGCCCATTGGCTCGGGTCCTCTAGTAAAAGTCCATGATCAAGTGATGATCATTTATTTAAATTCTATGTTTATTTATATTGAAAGGCATGATTATTAGTAGTATTTTATGCTTGATCAATATAGAATAAAGCGCTATATAAATTGAATAATGTGCAAAGTGAGACCAAAATCTTTTGACAAATTAAATTCTTTCAAATAAATTATACCGAGTTAGAAAAGGATGTTTGACATCCTCACCCTCCACTAAGCTTTCTAAAATTACAATTACTATAAATGTGTAATGCTTCCCAGTTATGGGGATTATACATTTAGAAATAATTTAAAATTTTATAAAGTGCATGCAAATGCCTTAATCGAAACATATTTCACCCCAGAAACCTGTTCGGTTGCAAGGTGAAATTCAAATGCTAGATTATAGGAATTAGTGGGATAAACTCTGGTAGTTCACGAACCTAGAAATCGAATGGGTTGTGGTTTGGTGAACTATGGGGAAACGTATCGAAACATTTATTGGATAAATGGATATTAGATATCACTTCAAATAATTAATGGACCAAAAACCGGTTAGGTTGCAACCTATTTAATTAATTGAGGACCTCAATACCTGCTGTGGAATAGATGCCAATGATGATTCCCGATTTTCACATGGGAGTGTGCGATTCAAAAAATGCAGTGGGAGCCAAAATAAATTTTAAGTCCTTAATTTTTCTTGGTTAAGTCAAAACAAGTAATCTAATAAATCTGGTTTATTTCTGCAGTTATTTTCTCGTTTATCTCTCTCAAATATGACAAACCCACTTATGAAATCACTCGAAAGAAATGTTCTGACTGGTCCCAACTATATACAATGGCTCGCAATCTTAAGGAATCTCCTGAGTGAAGAGTCGATTGAATATGTGTTGGAAACAAATCGTCCTGTAATTCCTGAGAGGAATGAGGATGAAGAGGTTCAACTGGCTCACTTTAATTGGACTTGTGACAATTATAAAGCTAGAGGATAGATTCTTTGCTCAATGTGTAGTGAGCTGCAAAGTTCACATGACATAATGAGCAATGCAAGGGACATAATTCTTCACCTGGAAGAAATGTTTGGAGAGCACGGTAGGACCGTAAGATATTTTATATCAAAAGAACTCTTCAGAGCGAGGAGGAGAGAGGAAGAGAATGTAGGAGACCATGTTCTCACGATGATGACCCTAATGGAAAGACTTCGGTCAATGCATTTCTATATGGATATTCATCTTCAAGTTGATCTCATCTTACAATCGCTCCCTGACTCCTTATACTACTTTGTCATGAACTTTGATATCAATGATATCGATTGTTCATTAGCTGGGCTAACTAAGAAGCTTGAAATCGAACAAGCTCGTATTAGGACGAACAAGAAGAGGAATTCTTCTATCTATTTAATGAATGATACATTTGATGATCAACGTGATGGAAAGAGGAAAAGGCAAAAGAAAGTATCCATAAGAACTTCAAAGAAGTTAGGATATGGCCGTAAGAGCAAAGGACCTAAGAAAATGGATAGATGTCTCAAGTGCGGTGAGCTTGGCCACTGGAAGAGAAACTGTCCCAAATTAGGCAAAGGCGCACAATGTATGGAACTATTAGTTTTTGAAACTAACTGTTCTATGACCGTATTTTCTACTTCGTGGATTTTGGACTTAGGGGCTAGTGCCCATGTTTGTTGTTTGGATCAGGATCTATAGAGAAGTAGAAAGCTGGGCCGAGAAGAAGTGATGATCAAAGTAGGCAGCGGGGAAAGCGTCGCAGCTTCTAGGATCCGATCTACTTCTCTTTATTTGAATTCTGGACATTTACTGTTTTTAGATAATGTTTTGGTTTTAGATAAGATTGGATATACATTCCGTTTTTCTAAATTAAATTGCGACATTTATGATGGAAATAAATTAGTTGGCAATGCATGTTTAGTTAATGGTTTGTTTTATTTAAATGTCTGTAATTCATCTGATGTTAATGTTGTAACACATAAACGTGGTAGGCAAGAAACTAACTTAAGATTCAAGTGGCATCTTAGACTAGGCCATGCCGGAGAGCACAAGATCCACAAAATGGAAAAAGATGGGCTTTTAAGCTCACTAGGGTTGGACCCTATTCCTACATGTGAATCATGTCTATTAGGCAAGATGGCTAGATCCCCCTTCACAGGGATTTTTGAAAGGGCTACGCAAGTCTTAGGATTAGTGCATACCGACGTTTGTGGACCATTTAGAGAAATGGCTCGTGGAGGTTTCTACTACTTCATCACTTTCACTGACGACCATTCAAGATTTGGTCTAGTGTATCTGATGAAGCAAAAGTCTGAATCCTTTGAAAGATTGAAAGAGTTCAAGGCCTTAGTAGAAAATCAAACTGGGCAAAATACAAAAACTCTACGATCGGATCGTGGAGGAGAATATATGAGTGCCGAGTTTGATGAATTCCTAAGACAACAAGGAATAATGTTACAACTAACACCACCAGCAACTCCTCAACTGAATGGAGTAGCCGAGTGAAGGAATCGAACACTGTTGGACATGGTTCGTTCCATGATTAGTTACACTGATTTAGCCATTTCGTTGTGGGGATACGCGCTCCTTACCGCTGGTCATGTTTTGAACAGATGTTTCTCCAAATCCGTTCCTAAAACTCCACCTGAGATGTGGAATAATAGGAAACCGAGTCTTAATCATATTAAGATTTGGGGATGCCCCGCTTATGTTAAGAAGAATAAAGTGGAGAAATTGGAGGCAAGATCCCTAATGGGACGTTTCATTGGTTATCATGAAGATTCTGTGGGATTCTTCTTTTACCTGCATGATGATCAAAAAATCATCGTGGTACAAGCTCACTTCCTTGAGGATGAGTTCATCTTGGAAGGGGGACAAAGGTAGGAAAATTGTTCTAGAAGAACAAAATGAAACTCCCTCAAATACATCGGTTCAAGAACCGAGGCCTGAATGCATAGTAGCATAACCACCACGTAGATCTGGTAGAATACCGCATGAACCTGAGAGGTATGGGTATCTACTGCAAGGGGAACGAGAGATTCACACTGTAGTACAAGAAGGTCATGAAGATGATCCTTGTACCTATGATCAAGCGATGGTGGATGTCGACGCTTCAAGATGGTTTGAAGCCATGGAAACAGAAATGGACTCTATGCGATCGAACCATGTCTGGACTTTGGTAGATCATCCTAAAGGTATAAAACTTATAGGATGTAAGTGGATCTACAAAAGAAAGATAGGTAGCGATGGCCAGGTTGACACCTTTAAAGCCAGGCTCGTAGCGAAAGGGTATAGCCAAAGAGAAGGAATTGACTATCAAGAAACCTTTTCGCCCGTGGCTATGATAAAGTCCATATGAATTCTGTTATCCATAGCTGCATACTTAGATTATGAGATATGGCAAATGGATGTCAAAACGGCCTTTCTAAATGGATTCCTCGAGGAGGATATCTATATGGAACCGCCAAAGGGTTTTGTGTCCAAGTCCGATATCCATAAAGTATGTGTAAACTTGAGAGGTCCATTTACGGTCTCAAGCAAGCATCTAGAAGCTGGAATCTCCGTTTTGATGAAGAAGTTAAGGGATATGGCTTCATCAAGAACGAAGATGAACCATGTGTCTACAAGAAGACTAGTGGGAGCAAACTCTCGTTCTTAGTACTATATGTGGATGACATTCTACTTATAGGAAATGACGCAGGAATGTTCACCACTGTCAAGAAATGGCTTTCGAGTACGTTTTCATGAAAGACTTGGGAGAAGCCACATACATTCTAGGAATTCGTATATACAGGGATAGAAAGAATAGAATGATAGGCCTCTCTCAAGCCCTTTACTTAGAAAAGGTCCTAAAGAGGTTTAAGATGAACAACTCTAAGAAAGGGTTTCTTCCATGAGGCATGGAGCACACTTATCCAAGTCTATGTGTCCTCAAAGTGAGGAAAATAGACAAGAGATGAGTAATGTACCTTATGCTTCTGCAGTTGGTAGCCTAATGTATGCAATGCTGTGTACTAGACCCGACATTGCCTATGCTGTGAGCGTGGTGAGTCGATTTTCGGCAAACCCGGGAAAGAAACATTGGATAGCTGTGAAGAATATCCTAAAGTATCTGAAAAGAACTAAGGATATGATTCTCATCTATGGAGGTGGAGACCTGAAGATGGAAGGTTATTCTGATTCAGATTTTCAGTCTGATGTTGATGACCGAAAATCCACTTCAGGGTTTGTTTTTACTCTCAATGGTGGAGTGGTGTCTTGGAAGAGCTCCAAGCAAAGCACAACCGCTGATTCCACCACTGAAGCAGAGTATGTAGCAGCCTCAGAGGCAGCGAAAGAATCTGTTTGGATGAGGAAGTTTCTTGGAGAACTTGGAACGGTCCCTAGTGCTCAGCTCCCGTTGCCACTTTATTGTGATAACAATGGAGCGATAGCGCAAGCCAAGAAGCCGAGGTCTCATAACAAGTCCCAACATATTGAGAGAAGATTTCACATCATCAGGGAGATCGTTGGCAGAGGAGAGATAGCAGTGCATAAAATAGCCTCAGCTGACAATATAGCTGACCCGTTCACCAAACCACTACCTTAGGCTGTTTTGGACCGACACATGGAAAGGATGGGTATTAGACACCACAATGAGTGGCATTGAGTGTAAGTGGGAGATTGTTAGGATTATGCCCTCAGATTCCATAGAGGATAGAATGTATAGGGCATATATCTTGTATTGAACTTAAACTCTTCTTAAATAAAAGGCATTATTGAGTTTTCACTTAATTCTTATCTACATCTATAAGTTATGTAAAACGTTTTGTCCATGTTTTCAGTGCGATCCCTCTACTTCCTATGGGATAGGATGATTGGCACAAGAGAGATCGATCTTGATTACTAAAATAAGTTCACAAGTAATATAAAGTCTTTAATGGACAAATAAAGACTTCGAATACTTGTACAATCTTAGCTCCGACATGGGAGTGCCTGTCTGGTATCATGGGATGATAGGAGATTAAGATTGTAGACACGTCAGTGGAATTGATATGTTCGAACACGACTCGCATAGGTTCTATCACATGGGTTTTCACTCTTTGACTGTCAATGACGGAACTGATTATGCGTAATAGGTATATGTGAACCTTTGACGTGAAGTATCAGGCTGAAGATGCACTTGTGACGTCAAGTCTTTCACTAGAGTAGTTAGACCCAATTCACCCTTTGGTGGGGTCAACCTCGAAATGCGGACTTGATGGGCAAGTGGTAATCTTAGCAAATATCTAATATGGGATTTGTGTTGGGTTGACTCATTCCCTCGGGTGGCTCGTGGCAGCGGAAATTAAAATTTTACAAAAGGTAAACGTACAACCACCCGAAAATAGGAATATGGAATTGGTTCAATCGAATTTGATAAGGAGGTAAACGAAATTATACCTTTCAAAAATTTCGTTTCACCTCGTACTTTGGATCTCAGCAACCCTGTGGTGCAAATCCACACAATTTCCCATGGGTGAGAAATTGCCTGTCGTCTTTTCGTATTTCCCAGTTTAGAGTGCTCTAAGCGTCGCACCTCTAACATGTATCCACACCTCGTTCAAGTCACCAACCATCTAGCCTTGCGTGCTAGACAACAAAACGATTCTAAGCTTAACTTAGGCTTGATTATGTGAATGGTAGGAATATTTTGTAAATCGTTTAATTCAACACATGAATAGAACGACTTCTTGTTGGAAAGGGAGAGAGTGGTGGCCGATTTTTAGGTCTAAGAAGGGGGGCGAATTTTTTCAGCTATTATTCATTTTTTTATTTTAGTCTTCTTCATCTCTTATTTAAAGGTGAAGATTACCTAGAGTCCTATTAGGAAAAGGAAACTTCCTTTCTCCCAAACTCTCTAGTAATCCTTATCTTATGAAGACTTGGAGGAGGGAAAAACTCTTTTCCTCCTCCACCACATAAAAAATGCCCCCTCCCTTATTTTTTCTCATAAAAATTGGTCAACACAAGTCAATTGGATTCTTGGATTTAATTTTGACTTCTAAATTTAATTATAGGTTCAACCCATCAATTAAATACAAGTCAATCCAACCAACTAATTTCAACATTTATTTATTTAACTTAGGCTCTACCCAATTAAATAAAATACTTGGACTCTACTAGGTCTATTAATTTAATTAATTCTACAAGATTAATTAGAGTAAAATTAATTGAATCCTTCAATTAATTTATATTCCATATTAGGAAAGTACTACACTTTCCTAATTCCCTCAATTTTCTCGAAATTGATTAATCACATCTATTTAAGCAGTGACTCTCTCGAGTTAGTGTGTGACCCCTTAGGCTCGTTTCTATCTAGTAGTAAGTACACCTTCCCACAGTGCTAGTGTACCTTCCTAAAATGGAAAGTACTAGATTAAATCAATCCTTTGATTTAATCAAGCCTCGAATTAGTCACCAAGCTAATTCTCGGCACTTACAAATCGCGGTTGCCCACCCAGCATAGGGTCCCGAAGACCTAGATAAAACGAAAGTAAAGATACGCCTTTTGTGATCTTGATCCTCGCATAAGTAAGATCTCTCTATGTAATCTCCCGATTGAATCTAGAGCAGTGGCTAAGGTCGAAGCTCTATTAATTCAATACTATGTTTCCCATGTTATGTGAAATCAACTTCGACTATCTAAACGAGGAAACCTTATGCCTTTTTAGATATCATACTTCGGCCGAAGATTCCTTAAGTCAATTCACTATGCAACCTTAGGAGATTAACCGACTGGCTATTGTCAGAGATAGATTCCTTTCGATTCTCACGTGCCTTACTACGTAAGACGTGCATGTCTGAGTTTGCCCATATTCGATCATCTAAAGTGATCATGTAACAAATCAAGAACATGCGCGGTTACGCATAAGACATCTAATGGAATCTTAGGTCCATAAGGATTAATCTTATACTACAAGACCACTGGAAGCTCCACATTCGACTGGGAATCCATTTTAGGAACTTCCATGGGGTTGTGCAGTTTGCTCATTACCACAATGGCAACCGTTATATATGCATTGGCTTTCACTGTGCCAGTATCTGTGGAACGAGATACACTTCTCCCAGAGTATGCATCATATGAGCAAGTCTTTTGGGTTGCATCGATATCTCCCAAAGACTGAGGAAGAAAGAGTGAAAATGTCCAAAACTCCCTATGCTTCTGCGATAGGCAGTATAATGTGCGCGATGACATGCACAAGACCCGATGTAGCTTATGCATTGAGTGCGTGCAGTCGATATCAAGCGAATCCAGGCATGGCACACTGGAGTTCGGTAAAAACAATCCTTAAATATCTAAGGAGAACTAAGGAATTGTTTTTGATATACGGACGAGGAGAATTGGAATTAGAGGGGTTTACTGATTCGAGTTTCCAATCCGACAAGGATGACTCGAAGTCGGTCTCTGGGTTTGTATTTCTGCATAATGGCGGAGCAGTTAGCTGGAAGAGTTCCAAACCATAGCTGACTCCACCACTGAAGTAGAATTCATTGCAGCAAATGAGGCTGCAAAAGAAGCTGTTTGGATGAGGAACTTCATCCAAGAATTGGGCGTCGTTCCATCCGTTGGGGATCCATTAACGGTATACTGTGATAACAACGGGGCAATTGCGCAAGCAAAAGAGTCGAGGTCTCATCCAAAATCTAAACATGTTCTGAGGAAATTCCGATTGATATGAGAAATCATTGGAAGAGGCGACGTGTGAATGGAGCGCGTGGATACATCGGACAACATAGCGGACCCACTCACCAAACCCCTTAACCAAAAAGTATTTGAAGGACATCTGGGAAGAATGGGCCTTAAGTACATGGGCAATTGGCGCTAGGGCAAGTGGGAGATTGTTAGAGTTAGTGCCCAGCGCACCAATTATTAGGGCCATTCTTTGTAATAGTAACTCTAGAGTTGAACAATCGTTTTCTTATAAATAAAGTCAATCTTTTTTTATGTGTGGCATGTCTTTATTCTTAAATTAGTTTTTACTTTGGCTTAGAATAAAGTTCCGAAGGATCACACATAGCTATGGGACATCATTGCACATTGGGTGTGGCAATGCTGGAATATGTCTCAAAGGCTGTGATCTTTAAACTTTGTTCCAAGTCGTGAAAGGGTTCATCGAGATAAAGGGATATCGATGCAACCCAAAAGACTTGCTCATATGATGCATACTCTAGTAGAAGTGTATCTCGTTCCATAGATACTGGCACGGTGAAAGCCAATGCATATATGAGGGTTGCCATTGTGGTAATGGGAGAACTAAACAACCCCATGGAAGTTCCTGAAATGGATTCCCAGTCGAATGTGGAACTTCCAGTGGTCTTGTAGTATAAGAGTAATCCTTATGGACCTAAGATTCCATTGGATGTCTTATGCGTAGCCGCGTATGTTCTTGATTTGTTACATGATCACTTTAGATGATCGAATATGGGCAAACTCAGACATGCACGTCTTACGTAGTAAGGCACGTGAGAATCAAGAGGAATCTGTCTCTGACATTAGCCAGTCGGTTAATCTCCTATGGTTACATAGTGAATCGACTTAAGGAATCTTCGGCCCAAGTATGATATCTAAAGAGGCGTAGGGTTTCCTCGTTTAGATAGTCGAAGTCGATTTCACATAACGTGGGAAACATAGTATTGAATTAATAGAGCTTCGACCTTAGCCAATGCTCTAGATTCAATAGGGAGATTAGATAGAGAGATCTTACTTATGCGAGGATCAAGATCGCAAAAGGCGTATCTTTACTTTCGTTTTATCTAGGTGTTCGGGACCCTATGCTAGGTGGGCAATCGCGATTTGTACGTGCCGAGAATTAGCTTGGTGACTAATTCGAGGCTCCTTTGATTTAATCTAGTACTTTCCATTTTAGGAAGGTACATTAGCAATGTGGGAAAGTGTACTTACTACTAGATAGAAACGAGCCTAAGGGGTCACACACTAACTCGAGAGAGTCACTGCTTGAATAGATGTGATTAATCAATTTCGAGGAAATTGAGGGAATTAGGAAAGTTTAGTACTTTCCTAATATGAAATATAAATTAATTGAAGGATTCAATTAATTTTACTCTTTTAATTAATCTTGTAGAATTAATTAAATTGATGGACCTAGTAGAGTCCAAGTATTTTATTTAATTGGGTGGAGCCCAAGTTGAATAGATAAATGTTGAAATTAGTTGGTTGGATTTAATTTAACTTGTATTTAATTGATGGGTTACACCTATAATTAAATTGAGAAGTCAAAATTAAATCCTAAAGTCCAATTAAATGGAGTTGACCGATTTGTGAGTGTAAATAAGGGAGGGGGCGATTTTATGTGTGGTGGAAGAGGAAACGAGTTTTCCCCTCCTCCAAGTCTTCATAGGATAAGGATTACTAGAGAGTTTGGGACAAAGGAAGTTTTCTTTTCCTAATAGGACTCTAGGTAATCTTCACCTATAAATAAGAGATGAAGGAGACTAAAATATATGATGAAAAAAGCTAAAAAATCGGCCCCCCTCTCTTAGACCTAAAATCGGCCACCTCTCTCCTCTTTCCAACAAGACGTCGTTCTATTCATGTGTTGAATTAAACGACTTAGAAAATATTCCTACCTTTCACATAATCAAGCCTAAGTTAAGCTTAGAATCGTTTTGTTGTCTAGCACGCAAGGCAAGACGATTGGTGACTTGAACGAGGTGTGGATACATCTTAGAGGTGCGACGCTTGGAGCACTCTAAACCGGGAGATACGAAAAATGACGGGCAATTTCTCACCCAAGGGAAATTGTGTGGATTTGCACCACAGGGTTGCTGAGATCCAAAGTACGAGGTGAAACGAAATTTTCGAAAGGTATAATTTCGTTTACCTCCTTATCAAATTCGATCGAACCAATTCCATATTCCTGTTTTCGAGTGGTTGTACGTTTACTTTTGTAAAATTTTAATTTTCGCTGCCACGAGCCACCCGAGGGAATGAGTCAACCCAACATTAAGCCCCATGAGGTGTCGACAGGTAACAAACTGAAAACACCTCTTTATTTCCTACTCTACTATTGGACAATTTCATGTTGGCCATGAGCCAAGTGTTGCGTTCCCTTTTACTTTAAGTTTTTGAGGTGCCTCAGTGCACCCACATACATTATTGTTTTGAGGTGCCAATGTGCACCCCCTTTTATTTTTTGCATGGATAATTGAATGTATTATTAAGTGATGGATAACACCTTTTTTCATTAACTATGATGAACATTGTTTTCGCATGATAACATGATAGCATAATGAATGGGTATGATATCACCCTTGGTGATTTAACAACACCCAAAACAAACGGCCCTCGGAATCCCCACTTCCAAACGAGGCTATTTCAAAAATCCATTACTTAGTTTATTTTGGCTTCTAGACATGTTGCCATAATAACTACTGTCAACATTTGGTGATATTGGACACCAGCCAAACATATGCTTGAGTGCTTATAGCACCCTCATTTTCTGTGGTTAGGTTAACAAAGACCTTAGATACTTAATTGTTTCACCCACGTAGCTGGGAAATAAAAATACCAATACAACTCCTGGGAGCTAATTAAGTTTCCACTAGAAGGGTTATGAAATTATCCGCGACCCCACTAGAGTTCAATATGGGTGGCATCGCGAAAATCCCCCAAGCTGTCAAAGATTCGAACGAGGATGGGTGTTGGTCCCAAGTGTGCATACGAAAGGGTAAAGAAGGGGGGGGGGGAGGTTGAATAGACCCTGAAGTCTTTTTCAACTTCAAAAAGTTTCGTATTAAAATTGATTTGGATGCATGAAAATGTAAATGCTTGGCTAAGCGTTTACTAGAAGACTGTTTGAAAAGATTAACTTAGACTAAAGATTTAAATACTATAACCACTCAAGTTTAAGCGTTCAGTTCTTTAATCAGGGTTAGCACAGTGGAATGATTTAGAGTCTTCTCTTTGAAAGGTTTTAGCGTTTCAAAGTTTTCCTTAGTTGCTTTTGGTTTGAAATATTTTGAACGCTTAGAGATCTTAGCGCTAGGTCAGACGCTTAAGAAATGATTTGAAACTGCGTTTTTTTAGACTTAATTAGATGCTTGACTGTTTTATGTGCTTTTTCAAGATATAATGTGCAATTGTAAGTAAAGCAAATAAAACAGTAAGTAACACAATAAATTGTAAGATTCACTGGGTGATGTAATCCCAGCTACGTCCTTCTTCTCCTATGCTCTTGGAGGCAATCCACTAAATTGATTCTCGAATAGTCACAAAGAGAATTCTACAAAATAGGGATAAAGGAAGAGATGGATATGGATGACTTGAGCTCCTTGGTCACGCAGATTTCTGCTACAAGCCACTTCAATCCTCTGCTTCTGGAAAGACAATCTCGAGCTCCTTGATCACACAGATTTCAGCTCCAATAAAGATCTTCTCCAAGATGACCTTGAGCTCCTTGATCACACAGACTTCAGCTCCAATAAAGATCTTACTCAACAAGCTTCTCTTACTCAAAAATACTGCTTGTGAAGTCAACAAACTTTCTCACTCAGATGAAAGATGTTGAGGGTTTATTGTCATAGGTTTGTTTGATGTTGGGAAGTTCAAACAACTTGGGATATCTCAATAATAGTGTAGGGTTCTTCTATGAAGATGTTTGAGATATCGGTGACGGTCTTTGGAATGTATTTGGAAAGCATGAAGGATTTTGGCTATGGAGTTTATAAGCTTTTTCTTCCAAATAGTATCAACAAAGCTTGAACCTTTTCTTGTGTATACGTGTGTATAATTTTGGTCTCTCTCCCTTTTTCGCACATGTCTACACAAAGGTTTTGCTGAAGGCTACTATTTATAGAGATCCTTGAGATTTGTCCATTGGACACAATTAGGAGCGTGTCTCTCACGCTGCGCGTCAAATAACCCCTTTCTGACATTCCTGAATTTCTGTTGGTTCCGATTGAACATAAGCAGATTTGAACTCTGAAAAGCTGAAAGTCTAGTCAAAAGGTGGCTTGTTCACAAATCATAATGTCTTATCACATTTAATGCGTTTTGAATTTATTTCTCGTTGGAAATAAATGACCGTTGATGATTGGATGACTTGAGAATGTATTTCATGTGAATCTGATATTGAAGTGCTTGAGTGATTTGAGTGCTTGGTTCAACACTCCTAGAACAGTCCTTTAGCATTAGCTAGGTGCTAAGAACATTATCTTGAACGCTGATTCATAAATCCTGAAATAGTCTTTAAGAATTTGACAGACGCTTAAGACAAATCTTTATCTGCACTTGATTTTAGACGCTGATCTTCAACTTTATCTCTAATAGACTCACCAAGAATTCTATTAGCGACTCGGTATCTAATACTTAGTCTAAAATCTACAAAGATAAAAATTACAAGTCTAACAAACTAATAGACTTTCAAACGCTTATACATATATTCTATGAAAGTATAAACTTACATTCTTTTGGGGTCTAACATAAAATCCTATCTTGTCATCATCAAAACATCAAAACATTTAACATGAAATTCCTAACAATGGATCACCCCATAATCCCTTCAGTAATATCGAGAGAGGTTGAGGACCAATGAAAGGTCTCCCCACTCCCATTGCGTTCTGGTCGATAAGAGGCATAAAAACAGATTTGTGCAGTTTTAGTGTATGAATTGTTAAAAATCACAAACTCAATAATTGTGGGTAAATTTTTTTCATAAATGTTCTAAATTTGTTAAAAGACCTTAGATAAATTTTTCAAAGGTAAATGGTCACTTAAAATGTGGCTATTTTACTCAAAACCGAAGTAAAATTGGGTTCAATTTTTTTTTTTTACTGGGCAGTATTACTTTAAAATTCATATAAAATCCGAATTTAATCAAATAAGCCCCAATTTTATACACAACAACCCCAATACATATGATTATCCCCAGTAAAATTTTGAAATCAAAATGAAGTTTGTAAGAACCCCAAATGATGTCTCAAACAAACATTTTGAAATCCCGTAAGGCTTCTGGCAGTCTATACTTAACAATTTCCATAATTCACATTACAACTCCACAAATCTCACAAAATTCCAGACATATTTTCGACATGCCGTAACATACACAGTAAAAGTTGTGAACTCAAATAACATTTCCTCATTTCGATATAATTCTTCGAAATCAGTGGCAGATTTAAAGACCCAACTTACAATTGTCATGCATGTGTGATTTCTTCATTTAAGCCTTTAGGTTAGTTACTATAAATTGTAAATTTAAGCTTAAAACTCATAGATCTACTCTTCTAATACACATGCAATAACATTTTCAAAGCAAATTTAGCCTCTACCATTACCTACTAATGTAAGATCAAGGAATTACAAGTTACCTTTAATGCTACCAACAAGTGTGAAGATGGTTGAGGTTGAAACTAATATACTAATTTGTATCTATATATATATATATATAGATATATATATATATATATCTTGAATGGAAGGATGAAGAGAGGTTGAAGATGATGAAAATGGAGAAAGAGAGTTGAAGAGGTATTTTCTTGTAAGGAAAATGATGAAGTTGTGGCATATTATATATATATATATATCTATGGTGTGATGGTGGGGTGGTCGGTCAAGCCCACTTTCCACCCCTTTATTTATTATTTTTTTTTTATTTTTTTATTTTTTTAGAGTGAAATGAAAGTGGAATACTAGATCCTTTAATTTACCTAAGATGTATAATCTAATATCTCCCTTGAACATATGTCTAAGATCCTAGGTCATGTCCTAATGCTTTAGATAGAAACTAGTCGACTAAAAAAAACTCGGGTATCACAACATATATCTTGTATTGAACTTAAACTCTTCTTAAATAAAAGGCATTATTGAGTTTCACTTAATTCTTATCTGCATCTATAAGTTGTGTAAAACGTTTTGTCCATGTTTTCAGTGCGATCTCTCTACTTCCTATGGGATAGGAAGATTGACACTCGAGAGATCGATCTTGATTACTAACATAAGTTCGCAAGTAATATGAAATCTTTAATGGACAAATAAAGACTTCAAATACTTGTACAATCTTAGCTCCAACATGGGAGTGCCTGTCTGGTATCATGGGATGATAGGAGATTAAGATTGTAGACACGTCAGTGGAACTGATATGTTCAAACACGACTCGCATCGGTTCTGTCACATGGGTTTTCACTCTGTGACTGTCAATGACGGAACTGATTATGCGTAATAGGTATATGTGAACCTTTGACCTGAAGTATCAGGCTGAAGATGCACTTGTGACTTCAAGTCTTTCACTCGAGTAGTTAGACCCAATTCACCCTTTGGTGGGGTCAATCTCGAAATGCGGACTTGATGGCAAGTGGTAATCTTAGTAGATATCTAATATGGGATTTGTTCTCTCATAAGTGAATGAGTATATACCCTATGTAATTATACATAAATAGAGATCAAAATCTTTGGTCAAAGCAAACGAGACAATTGTGCTTGGCACTAAATCGATCTCGTATTCATTATGATTTATACATATGGTCAAGTCCAGTGAGTTTGACATAACCATGACTCTCACTTGACCGGGGAATGTGAACTAAGTGTTTATACATATACGGTATTTACGATTGGAAGATTTCGGAATGATCCTATTATTCATTTTCGTTTGGGTTACGAAGTGAGCCATGTGACTGGCTAGGTGTTACCCACTTCCTTTGGTTTTCTCTCATTGCCAAACGAAACGAACCTAAAGAGTCGTGCTAAAGGATTGACAAAGAAAAATGAAGAAAAAGGAATTTCTATTATTTCTTCTGGGAGTTTTAATTTATTGGATAAATTAACTAATTAATTATTCATTAGATGAAATAATTAATTATAATGATAAGATTAATTATTAATTAATTTCCTTGTGAAATATATTAATGAATTAATTTGGTTATTTAATTATTTAATTTATTTATTGGATACAATAAATTATTAATTGAAATAAGAAATTAATTAAACAAAACAAATCCTGGGGCTTAATAAGGAGTCCAATTGGACGCCTACTAGGCCTCAAAGTGGCGTCTTTGAGAGGCCACATATTAGGGCTCTTTTGTTTTGACTTGTTCAATAAGTCATGAGGTATATAAGGACTCTTTGACTTAGAACAAGTAAGAATAGAATACACAACTCTCATAACTCTCAAAAAGGAACGAAAAATATTTCTCCCCTCCTCTATACCTAGCCGTCGACCTTAGAGAAAGAAGAAAGGGGACTTTTCGTTTGTTGATCCGTGCGTGACGATTTAGAGACGACGTATTTTCGTTGTTCGGATCAAGTTCAAGTTTGAAGAATCAAACCAAAAGATTGAAGATTTGGAAGCTTCAATATTTCGAGTTTGGAGAAGATGAAGTTTGTCTCCATCATCATATTCATATTAACGAGTAAGTTTTATTTGTTATACGCTTTTAGATTCAATTATGCGAATTAGAGTACCAATTGGGTTTTCGTTTTAATTTTTGAAATCCCTTCCGCTATGTTTATGCTTTTTCGAATGAAACCCAACATTGGTATCAGAGTTAATCTCTGATTTGCATATTTGATCTTGTTTACGTGATTTGAGAATTGCATGTTATGTGTTTTTGAAACATGTTTGTATGTTTTTCTTAAATCTGCGTTTTATGTTTTTTGCCTAGTTTTTTGATTTTTAGTTATTGTAAATATGGGGATATTTGATGATATTGAAAATCGAAAAATACCGAGGAAAAACGGGGCTCGAATGCCCCGAGAAAAATGCGCACAGCAGGGCCGTTCGGCCCGGCACTGCCCAGTCACGACCCGGCATGTAGTGACCGTGGCCCAACGGGTTGTGGGTTTGGATACCCAATTCGTTGATTTGGGTCATGGATTTGGGTCGTAAAACGGGCTATGTTTGGGTCGAAATTGATTTTTGAATTTTGGGTGATTTTAATTAATTGGGTGGATCAAAAGGATGATGACCCGAATAATTTAAATCAAAGCCCAATTAAAAATTATCCAATTTCGATTTGTTAATTAGTTTGGACTTAATCTAATTAAATCTAAATGGGCCAATTAGATTGGTGATTTGGACTTAAATTAAATTTAGCCCAATAAGAAATTAATAAACGTGAATGTTCTTCTAATTAATTATTTTGAGCCCAATTAAATTGACTCCATGTGGACCAAAAGGATCGTGACTAGGGTTTGATGAAATCGAGCCCAATGAGATTAATTGGAATATAATATTTAATTAGAACTAATTAATTATTTTTCTTGGAGATCAATAATTGATTTATGGATTAAATATTATTATTTTTTCCTCGACTTGGAAATTACTTCATTTTGAATAAGGAATATAATTTTTTTTAAAAAGTTTAATACTTAATTCTTTGATCAAATAAAAGTATTTCCAATTTTTGATGGCTTTAAATCATAATAAAATAAAATATAGAATTCCATATTTTATGTGTTCATATTATTTTAATTAAGGTAGATGCACTTAATTCTTAATTTCATACATCTAAGTCACCTAGTTGGACTAGAATGATTTTAATTGAAATAGTGAATATGTGAAATCATAAGGAATTTTATAAAGGACTTTTTAGTTGGACTAAAGTTTTAATAATCAACATAAGTGATTTAATATTGCGAGCATGTATTAATTGATGCGAGCATGTCTTATGTGATTAAAACACTAATCATGGACTTTGAATTATATGTTTTACCTTTAATTTTATGGGTTATCAAATTTGAAGCTATTTATTATATTCTTAGAACTAATGCATGAGTTGTTTTAGGAATCGAGATAAAATAGTTCAAAGTTGATAAAGTCAAAAGGCCCATGAATGTTTAATAGGTTTAATCTATGCCTTTCGTGATGGCCCATTGGCTCGGGTCCTCTAGTAAAAGTCCATGATCAAGTGATGAATTTATTTATTCATTTATTTAAATTTTATGTTTATTTATATTGAAAGGCATGATTATTAGTAGTATTTTTATGCTTGATCAATATAGAATAAAGCACTATATAAATTGAATAATGTGCAAAGTGAGACCAAAATCTTTTGACAAATTAAATTCTTTCAAATAAATTATACCGAGTTAGAAAAGGATGTTTGACATCCTCACCCTCCACTAAGCTTTCTAAAATTACAATTACTATAAATGTGTAATGCTTCCCAGTTATGGGGATTATACATTTAGAAATAATTTAAAATTTTATAAAGTGCATGCAAATGCCTTAATCGAAACATATTTCACCCCAGAAACCTGTTCGGTTGGAAGGTGAAATTCAAATGCTAGATTATAGGAATTAGTAGGATAAACTCTGGTAGTTCACGAACCTAGAAATCGAATGGGTTGCGGTTTGGTGAACTATGGGGAAACGTATCGAAACATTTATTGGATAAATGGATATTAGATATCACTTCAAATAATTAATGGACCAAAAACCGGTTAGGTTGCAACCTATTTAATTAATTGAGGACCTCAATACCTGCTGTGGAATAGATGCCAATGATGATTCCCGATTTTCACATGGGAGTGTGCGATTCAAAAAATGCAGTGGGAGCCAAAATAAATTTTAAGTCCTTAATTTTTCTTGGTTAAGTCAAAACAAGTAATCTAATAAATCTAGTTTATTTCTGCAGTTATTTTCTCGTTTATCTCTCTCAAATATGACAAGCCCACTTATGAAATCACTCGAAAGAAATGTTCTGACTTGTCCCAACTATATACAATGGCTCGCAGTCATAAGGAATCTCCTGAGTGAAGAGTCGATTGAATATGTGTTGGAAACAAATCGTCCTGTAATTCCTGAGAGGAATGAGGATGAAGAGGTTCAACTGGGTCACTTTAATTGGACTTGTGACAATTATAAAGCTAGAGGATACATTCTTTGCTCAAAGTGTAGTGAGCTGCAAAGTGCACATGACACAATGAGCAATGCAAGGACATAATTCTTCACCGGGAAGAAATGTTTGGAGAGCACGGTAGGACCGTAAGATATTTTATATCAAAAGAACTCTTCAGAGCGAGGAGGAGAGAGGAAGAGAATGTAGGAGACCATGTTCTCACGATGATGACCCTAATGGAAAGACTTCGGTCAATGCATTTCTATATGGATATTCATCTTCAAGTTGATCTCATCTTACAATCGCTCCCTGACTCCTTATACTACTTTGTCATGAACTTTGATATCAATGATATCGATTGTTCATTAGCTGGGCTGACTAAGAAGCTTGAAATCGAACAAGCTCGTATTAGGACGAACAAGAAGAGGAATTCTTCTATCTATTTAATGAATGATACATTTGATGATCAACGTGATGGAAAGAGGAAAAGGCAAAAGAGAGTATCCATAAGAACTTCAAAGAAGTTAGGACATGGCCGTAAGAGCAAAGGACCTAAGAAAATGGATAGATGTCTCAAGTGCGGTGAGCTTGGCCACTGGAAGAGAAACTGTCCCAAATTAGGCAAAGGCGCACAATGTATGGAACTATTAGTTTTTGAAACTAACTGTTCTATGACCGTATTTTCTACTTCGTGGATTTTGGACTTAGGGGCTAGTGCCCATGTTTGTTGTTTGGATCAGGATCTATAGAGAAGTAGAAAGCTGGGCCGAGAAGAAGTGATGATCAAAGTAGGCAGCGGGGAAAGCGTCGCAGCTTCTAGGATCCGATCTACTTCTCTTTATTTGAATTCTGGACATTTACTATTTTTAGATAATGTTTTGGTTTTAGATAAGATTGGATATACATTCCGTTTTTCTAAATTAAATTGCGACATTTATGATGGAAATAAATTAGTTGGCAATGCATGTTTAGTTAATGGTTTGTTTTATTTAAATGTCTGTAATTCATCTGATGTTAATGTTGTAACACATAAACGTGGTAGGCAAGAAACTAACTTAAGATTCAAGTGGCATCTTAGACTAGGCCATGCCGGAGAGCACAAGATCCACAAAATGGAAAAAGATGGGCTTTTAAGCTCACTAGGGTTGGACCCTATTCCTACATGTGAATCATGTCTATTAGGCAAGATGGCTAGATCCCCCTTCACAGGGATTTTTGAAAGGGCTACGCAAGTCTTAGGATTAGTGCATACCGACGTCTGTGGACCATTTAGAGAAATGGCTCGTGGAGGTTTCTACTACTTCATCACTTTCACTGACGACCATTCAAGATTTGGTCTAGTGTATCTGATGAAGCAAAAGTCTGAATCCTTTGAAAGATTGAAAGAGTTCAAGGCCTTAGTAGAAAATCAAACTGGGCAAAATACAAAAACTCTACGATCGGATCGTGGAGGAGAATATATGAGTGCCGAGTTTTATGAATTCCTAAGACAACAAGGAATAATGTTACAACTAACACCACCAGCAACTCCTCAACTGAATGGAGTAGCCGAGTGAAGGAATCGAACACTGTTGGACATGGTTCGTTCCATGATTAGTTACACTGATTTAGCCATTTCGTTGTGGGGATACGCGCTCCTTACCGCTGGTCATGTTTTGAACAGATGTTTCTCCAAATCCGTTCCTAAAACTCCACCTGAGATGTGGAATAATAGGAAACCGAGTCTTAACCATATTAAGATTTGGGGATGCCCCGCTTATGTTAAGAAGAATAAAGTGGAGAAATTGGAGGCAAGATCCCTAATGGGACGTTTCATTGGTTATCATGAAGATTCTGTGGGATTCTTCTTTTACCTGCATGATGATCAAAAAATCATCGTGGTACAAGCTCACTTCCTTGAGGATGAGTTCATCTTAGAAGGGGGACAAAGGTAGGAAAATTGTTCTAGAAGAACAAAATGAAACTCCCTCAAATACATCGGTTCAAGAACCGAGGCCTGAATGCATAGTAGCATAACCACCACGTAGATCTGGTAGAATACCGCATGAACCTGAGAGGTATGGGTATCTACTGTAGGGGGAACGAGAGATTCACACTGTAGTACAAGAAGGTCATGAAGATGATCCTTGTACCTATGATCAAGCGATGGTGGATGTCGACGCTTCAAGATGGTTTGAAGCCATGGAAACAGAAATGGACTCTATGCGATCGAACCATGTCTGGACTTTGGTAGATCATCCTAAAGGTATAAAACTTATAGGATGTAAGTGGATCTACAAAAGAAAGATAGGTAGCGATGGCAAGGTTGACACCTTTAAAGCCAGGCTCGTAGCGAAAGGGTATAGCCAAAGAGAAGGAATTGACTATCAAGAAACCTTTTCGCCCGTGGCTATGATAAAGTCCATATGAATTCTATTATCCATAGCTGCATACTTAGATTATGAGATATGGCAAATGGATGTCAAAACGGCCTTTCTAAATGGATTCCTCGAGGAGGATATCTATATGGAACCGCCAAAGGGTTTTGTGTCCAAGTCCGATATCCATAAAGTATGTGTAAACTTGAGAGGTCCATTTACGGTCTCAAGCAAGCATCTAGAAGCTGGAATCTCCGTTTTGATGAAGAAGTTAAGGGATATGGCTTCATCAAGAACGAGGATGAACCATGTGTCTACAAGAAGACTAGTGGGAGCAAACTCTCGTTCTTAGTACTATATGTGGATGACATTCTACTTATAGGAAATGACGCAAGAATGTTCACCACTGTCAAGAAATGGCTTTCGAGTACGTTTTCCATGAAAGACTTGGGAGAAGCCACATACATTCGAGGAATTCGTATATACAGGGATAGAAAGAATAGAATGATAGGCCTCTCTCAAGCCCTTTACTTAGAAAAGGTCCTAAAGAGGTTTAGGATGGATAACTCTAAGAAAGGGTTTCTTTCCATGAGGCATGGAGCACACTTATCCAAGTCTATGTGTCCTCAAAGTGAGGAAAATAGACAAGAGATGAGTAATGTACCTTATGCTTCTGCAGTTGGTAGCCGAATGTATGCAATGCTGTGTACTAGACCCGACATTGCCTATGCTATGAGCGTGGTGAGTCGATTCGGCAAACCCGGGAAAGGAACATTGGATAGCTGTGAAGAATATCCTAAAGTATTTAAAAAGAACTAAGGATATGATTCTCATCTATGGAGGTGGAGACCTGAAGATGGAAGGTTATTCTGATTCAGATTTTCAGTCTGATGTTGATGACCGAAAATCCACTTCAGGGTTTGTTTTTACTCTCAATGGTGGAGTGGTGTCTTGGAAGAGCTCCAAGCAAAGCACAACCGCTGATTCCACCACTGAAGCAGAGTATGTAGCAGCCTCAGAGGCAGCGAAAGAATCTGTTTGGATGAGGATGTTTCTTGGAGAACTTGGAACGGTCCCTAGTGCTCAGCTCCCGTTGCCACTTTATTGTGATAACAATGGAGCGATAGCGCAAGCCAAGAAGCCGAGGTCTCATAACAAGTCCCAACATATTGAGAGAAGATTTCACATCATCAGGGAGATCATTGGCAGAGGAGAGATAGCAGTGCAGAAAATACCCTCAGTTGACAATATAGCTGACCCGTTCACCAAACCACTACCTCAGGCTATTTTGGACCGACACCTGGAAAGGATGGGTATTAGACACCACAATGAGTGGCATTGAGTGTAAGTGGGAGATTGTTAGGATTATGCCCTCAGATGCCAAAGAGGATAGAATGTATAGGGCATATATCTTGTATTGAACTTAAACTCTTCTTAAATAAAAGGCATTATTGAGTTTTCACTTAATTCTTATCTACATCTATAAGTTATGTAAAACGTTTTGTCCATGTTTTCAGTGCGATCCCTCTACTTCCTATGGGATAGGATGATTGGCACTAGAGAGATCGATCTTGATTACTAAAATAAGTTCACAAGTAATATAAAGTCTATAATGGACAAATAAAGACTTCGAATACTTGTACAATCTTAGCTCCGACATGGGAGTGCCTGTCTGGTATCATGGGATGATAGGAGATTAAGATTGTAGACACGTCAGTGGAACTGATATGTTCGAACACGACTCGCATCGGCTCTATCACATGGGTTTTCACTCTGTGACTGTCAATGACGGAACTGGTTATGCGTAATAGGTATAGGTGAACCTTTGACCTGAAGTATCAAGCTGAAGATGCACTTGTGACGTCAAGTCTTTCACTAGAGTAGTTGACCCAATTCACCCTTTGGTGGGGTCAACCTCGAAATGCGGACTTGATGGGCAAGTGGTAATCTTAGCAAATATCTAATATGGGATTTGTGTTGGGTTGACTCATTCCCTCGGTGGCTCGTGGCAGCGGAAATTAAAATTTTACAAAAGGTAAACGTACAACCACCCGAAAATAGGAATATGGAATTGGTTCAATCGAATATGATAAGGAGGTAAACGAAATTATACTTTTAAAAAATTTCGTTTCACCTCGTACTTTAGATCTCAGCAACCATGTGGTGCAAATCGGCACAATTTCCCATGGGTGAGAAATTGCCTGTCGTCTTTTCGTATCTCCCAGTTTAGAGTGCTCCAAGCGTCGCACCTCTAAGATGTATCCACACCTCGTTCAAGTCACCAACCATCTAGCCTTGCGTGCTAGACAACAAAACGATTCTAAGCTTAACTTAGGCTTGATTATGTGAATGGTAGGAATATTTTGTAAATCGTTTAATTCAACACATGAATAGAACGACTTCTTGTTGGAAAGGGAGAGAGTGGTGGCTGATTTTTAGGTCTAAGAAGGGGGGCGAATTTTTTCAGCTATTATTTTTTTTTTTTTTTTTTAGTCTTCTTCATCTCTTATTTAAAGGTGAAGATTACCTAGAGTCCTATTAGGAAAAAGAAACTTCCTTTCTCCCAAACTCTCTAGTAATCCTTATCTTATGAAGACTTGGAGGAGGGGAAAACTCTTTTCCTCCTCCACCACATAAAAAATGCCCCCTCCCTTATTTTTTCTCATAAAAATCAGTCAACACAAGTCAATTGGATTCTAGGATTTAATTTTGACTTCTAAATTTAATTATAGGTTCAACCCATCAATTAAATACAAGTCAAATTAAATCCAACCAACTAATTTCAACATTTATTTATTTAACTTAGGCTTTACCCAATTAAATAAAATACTTGGACTCCACTAGGTCTATTAATTTAATTAATTCTACAAGATTAATTAGAGTAAAATTAATTGAATCCTTCAATTAATTTATATTCCATATTAGGAAAGTACTACACTTTCCTAATTCCCTCAATTTTCTCGAAATTGATTAATCACATCTATTCAAGCAGTGACTCTCTCGAGTTAGTGTGTGACCCCTTAGGCTCGTTTCTATCTAGTAGTAAGTACACCTTCCCACATTGCTAGTGTACCTTCCTAAAATGGAAAGTACTAGATTAAATCAATCCTTTGATTTAATCAAGCCTCGAATTAGTCACCAAGCTAATTCTCGGCACTTACAAATCGCGGTTGCCCACCCAGCATAGGGTCCCGAAGACCTTGATAAAACGAAAGTAAAGATACGCCTTTTGCGATCTTGATCCTCGCATAAGTAAGATCCCTCTATGTAATCTCCCGATTGAATCTAGAGCAGTGGCTAAGGTCGAAGCTCTATTAATTCAATACTATGTTTCCCATGTTATGTGAAATCAACTTCGACTATCTAAACGAGGAAACCTTATGCCTTTTTAGATATCATACTTCGGCCGAAGGTTCCTTAAGTCGATTGACTATGCAACCATAGGAGATTAACCGACTGGCTATTCTTAGAGATAGATTCCTTTCGATTCTCACGTGCCTTACTACGTAAGACGTGCATGTCTGAGTTTGCCCATATTCGATCATCTAAAGTGATCATGTAACAAATCAAGAACATGCGCGGTTATGCATAAGACATCTCATGGAATCTTAGGTCCATAAGGATTAATCTTGTACTACAAGACCACTGGAAGCTCCACATTCGACTGGGAATCCATTTTAGGAACTTCCATGGGGTTTTGCAGTTCGCTCATTACCACAATGGCAACCGTTATATATGCATTGGCTTTCACTGTGCCAGTATCTGTGGAACGAGATACACTTCTCCCATAGTATGCATCATATGAGCAAGTCTTTTGGGTTGCATCGATATCTCTTTATCTCGATGAACCCTTTTACGACTTGGAACAATGTTTAAAGATCACAGCCTTCGAGACATATTTCATCATTGCCGCACCCAATGTGCAATGATGTCCCATAGCTATGTATGATCCTTCGGGACTTTATTCTAAGCCAAAGTAAAAAATAATTTAAGAATAAAGACATGCCACATATATAAAAGGAGATTGAATTTATTTATAAGAAAACGATTGTTCAACTGTAGAGTTAATATTACAAAGAATGGTGCCCAATAATTGGTGCGCCGAGCACTAACTCTAACAATCTCCCACTTGCCCTAGCACCAATTGTCCATGTACTTAAGGCCCATTCTTCCCAGATGTCCTTCAAATACTTTTTGGCTAAGGGGTTTGGTGAGTGGGTCCGCTATGTTGTCCGCTATGTCCACGCGCTCCATTCGCACGTCGCCTCTTCCAATGATTTCTCGTATCAATCGAAATTTCCTCAGAACATGTTTGGATTTCTGATGAGACCTCGGCTCTTTTTCTCGCTACTGGACCCCCAATGGATGGGTTGACACCCAATTCTTGGATGAAGTTCCTCATCCAAACAGCTTATTTTGCAGCCTCATTTGCTGCAATGAATTCTGCTTCAGTGGTGGAGTCGGATATGGTTGCTTGCTTGGAACTCTTCCAGCTAACCGCACTGCCATTAAGCAGAAATACAAACCCAGAGACCGACTTCGAGTCAGTAAACCCCTCTAATTCCAATTCTCCTCGCCCGTATATTAAGAACAACTCCTTAGTTCTCCTCAAATACTTAAGGATTGTTTTCACCGAACTCCAGTGTGCCATGCCTGGATTCACTTGATATCGATTGCAAGCACTCAATGCATAAGCTACATCGGGTCTTATGCATATCATCGAGTACATTATACTACCTATCGCAGAAGCATAGGGAGTTTTGGACATTTTCACTCTTTCTTCCTCAGTCTTTAGGCACATAGACTTGGAAACTGTGATGCCATGTCTTATTGCCAAGAATCCCTTCTTGGATTCTTCCATCTCAAATCTTTTGAGTACGCGATCGATATATGCAGATTGGGAGAGACCTAGTATCCTACTCGATCTATCCCTATAGATCTTCATACCTAGTATGTAGGACGCCTCTCCCATATCTTTCATGGAGAATTTATTAAACAGCCATACTTTAGTCGACTGCATCATCCCTACATCATTTCCAATTAGTAGGATGTCATCGACATAAAGTATGATGAACGCGACTGCGCTCCCACTTTCTTTCTTATACAAATATGCCTCTTCAACGTTTTGAACGTATCCATACTCATGTATGATAGTGTCAAAAAGTTTGTTCCAACTTCGAGAAGCTTGCTTAAGTTCATAAATGGACTTTTGGAGTTTACACACTTTGTGTTTGCTCCCTTTGGATGTAAAGCCCTCTGGCTGTTGCATGTAAATCTCTTCCTCAATTTCTCCATTGAGGAATACAGTCTTTACATGCATCTACCATATTTCAAAGTCAAAATATGCAGATATAGCAAGCATAATCTTAATGGATTTCAGCATGACCACTGGCGAGAAGGTTTCCTCATAGTCAATCCCTTGTCTTTGAGTAAATCCTTTGGCCACGAGGCGAGCTTTATAGGTAACTACCTCTCCATCGACTCCAAGCTTTCGCTTGTAGACCCACTTACAACCAATGGGCTTGATGCCCTCAGGTAGGTCAACCAAGGTCCATACCTTGTTGGAGTACATGGAGTCCATTTCGGATGTCATGGCCTCTAGCCATTTTCTCGAATCAATGTCAGACATTGCACTCTTAAAACTCTTCAGATCAGAGTCTAGAAGAGGATCTTGAGTACCCTCCTCTTGCAATAGGCCTAGCCATCTTTCAGGCTCCTTTGGGATCCTTTTTGATCTCCTCAAAGGTTGTGTGTTTTCGGTGGGTGCCTCTGATGTAGCCTCATTGGTGTCGGGTGGGTTAATTTGTATTTCTTGACTTGATCCATTCTCATGGACCTCATCAAGTTCTACAGCCTCGCCTTTTCTATCTAGAAGGTGACCCCTCTCCAAGAAATTGGCATTTCTCGAAACAATAACCTTTTGATCCGTTGGGTTGTAAAAGTAATATCCAACAGTTTCCTTTGGATATCCTACAAAATAGCACAAAGAGGACTTAGGGTCCAATTTGTCTCCCACTAAATGCTTTACATAAGCTGGACACCCCCAAATTGTCAAATGATTATATGAGGGCGTCTTTCCACACCAACTTTCGTATGGGGTATTAGGCACCGTCTTGCTAGGCGATCTATTCAACAGATAGACAGCCGTTTCAAGAGCACAGCCCCACATGGACTTATGAACTTTAGTGAAACTCATCATGGATTGAACAATATCTAGCAATGTTTGATTCCTATGCTCGGCTACCCCATTATGTTGAGGCGTGTCGGGCGGTGTCCACTGTTAGAGAATTACATTCTCTCTAAGATAATCAAGAAACTCGGTAGACAAGTATTCACCTCCTCGATCCGATCGAAGAGCCTTAATACTTCTACCAAATTGTTTCTCTACTTCATTTCTGAACTCCTTAAACTTCTTGAAGGATTCAGATTTATATCTCATAAGATATAAATAACCATACCGTGAATAATCATCGGTAAAAGTTATGAAGTAGCTTTGGCCACCTTGAGTACCAACACTCATTGGCCCGCACACGTCCGTATGGACCAAGTCCAATGGTTTTGTGGCTCGTTTCGCTTTCCCCGAAAACGGTAACTTGGTCATTTTTCCTTTAAGATATGATTCGCAACTTGACAATTCATCTAAAGTCATTTACACCTAAATGTTTTGCCAATGTTCGAATTTTTTCTTTGGAAATATGTCCAAGTCTTTCGTGCCACATTTGTGCGTTTACTTGATTATCTTGTTTACTTTTGTTACTTTGTTGAATATTGACATTGGAAATTACTGGGGATATTGTATACATTCCATCTTTCATTTTCGATTCCATAATAAGAGACGATTCATAATACAAAAGCAAACTTTTATTACGAATCTCAAAACAATATCCTTCTCTATCCAAAATCGGAATCGAGATAATATTTCTTATTATTTCAGGACAAAATAAACGGAGGAATGTAAAATTAATTTCCTATCTCTAACTCTAAGTAGATCGTCCCCACGGCTTTGGCAGCAACCAATGCTCCATTCCCCATCCGCAGGGTCATATCTCCTCTACTTAGCTCCTTGGTTCTTTTCATCACCTGCAAATCATTGCAGATATGAACACCGCATCCAGTGTCAAAAACCCAAGAAGAATCGTTAACAGTGAAGTTAACTTCAACAAAGAACTTACCTTGAGCCAGAAGCTCTTTGCAGTTCCTTTGCCAGTACCCGACTTTCCCACATTTGAAGCACTCATCAGACTTTTTAGACTTAGACTTCTTACCCTTCTTCACACCACCATTACCTTTCAGCTTCTTAGTCTTATTCTTCTTCTTGTTGCCCTTCTTGGCTTTTGAAGAGGAATTCATAAGAAACACCGGTTTATCCTTCTTGATGGTGCTTTCAGCAGTTATCAACATGTTCAACAATTCATTCAATGAAGCATTCAAGTTGTTCATGTTGAAATTGATGACGAATTGATCATATGACTTTGTGAGAGATTGAAGCACAAGGTCGACACAAAGGTCTCTGTCGAGTAGCACATCCAAATCATTCATCTTATGAATCAATTGGATCATTTTAAGGACGTGCTCACTCACAGACGCCCCTTCATTCATCCTTGCTCCAAATAGTTATTTTGATATAGCATATCGTTCTCTCCTAGTCTTAGTACCGTAAATCTCTTCTAAGTGGTCGATGATTTCCTTTGCCATCATCATATTTTCATGTTGCTTTTGCAACTCATTTGACATAGAAGTCATGATGATGCATCTAGCTTGATGTTATCATCCGACCACAGCTTTGCGTACTCTCTATCCTCATCACTGCTTTCATCGTTAATCTCCGGCTGTATAGCTGTTAGGATATAATCCTTCTTTTCATATTGAAGAACTATTTTTAGGTTTCTAAGCCAGTCCAAAAAGTTTGGTCCGTTCAGTTTGTTGGTTTCAAGAATTGTATAAAGAGGATTTTTAGCCATTTTCGTTTATCTACAAAAATGCATAACAGACAATTAATAACGGATTTTCAAAAAAAGTCCTTATACAATTTGGTCTTTAATTGTACAAGTCTCCCACTATTTTTCTCAAATAACACCACCTTAAGTCTCCCACTATTTTTCTCAAATGACACCACCCTCTTGACATGATTCGAAGAAACGTTAGTTTCTTTAGTGGGCTTGAGATCTATTCTCACTTCATCATATGCCCCATTTTCTAAGCTAACATACGATGATTTTGAATAGTAGCCTTACCGGACCTTCTATCTTTTTAGATAGTTCTCAAGATGGTTTTCCTCATCTCCCACATGTGCCCCATTTTCTGAGCTAACACATGAGGGACGATGTTAGGCTCGACCCATCAAATATCCCATGTATAACCATCAATTTCATTCTGAGCAAAGCTATGAAACCAACCGATTTCCATGGGGCACCGTAGTGCTTAGTAAACACTCACAGCCTACCTCGGATCCAATCCACCCCATTTTCTGAGCAAAAGGATTGAACCATTAACGGCGTTTCACATGGTGAGTACTTATGATGGAAGGCATGACAATAGAATTCCATTCTTACTATCACATAAGCCTAATATTTTCATAGGAGGGAATTATAACATGCTTATGGGGGGTCTCATCAGATTTAATTATCTTGTTTTAATTATCTATCCTATGCATGCATTACATCACATAATCATCATAGACAGATAAATAAAACATCCACAAAGCGGTAAAATTGAGGATGAACCACCTCGAGCCCTAACCTAGTAACCCACTCTAGCCAAAGTGGGTTTGGACATTCTAGAAAATAAAAAACCAGCCTAGACTATTACAATGGTATCGTCTCAGCATACAAGTCTTCAAGTCTTGGCTCCGTCTTCGATCACATAGAATACCAAAACTACTAATCTCCTATACGAAAAAGTAAAGAGCCAAACCGGCTATTATTTACAACTCTAGAATAATTACATACATAGAAAACCAACACTACGACTAGGCTCGTAGTTCATCCTTTTATCACATAAACATGCCAAGCAACAAACATACATGTGATAAAGTAAATTTTACCCATTCATCATTCAAACTAGATTGCAAATATCATTGGGATAAGTTCGATATTGATTTCTAAAACCTTTCTCAGAGTTTACAAGTTTAAAACATCATAGGTAAGGTCTTTGGGTCACCCACCTCCAGAAAGTATGAAGAAAGGACTTTTTTTTTTTTTTTTGTATTTAACTTTCTGTTGACCACGCCTGGGCGTGGGGCAGCGGCTGTTGCCTTTTGCGATTTTCAAATCAGTTTTTCGCACGTTCGTGATTCTTTCGAGTTTCGATTAACGAATCTGAATTCTCCTAAGGTCTGAGTTTTATTACTTGATGATTAAACCTTCGGTTCAACCATCTCGCAACACCCCACCAAAGGTGATTTTATAAAACTAGATCAAAACCTTCGAAACAATCATATACCCAAATTTCAGATTTCATGATTTTTAAAACCAATGACTTTTAAACATTAAAATCATAAAAATCAAACAACATCCCAAATCAAAATCAATCCTAGTCTAATAATGAACATATTGATTATCATGCTTTCGATTTTACAATTTAAAACATAAAAACAAACATGCATAATCACATAAAAATTCGATCGAGCCAAACCATGACTCTGATACCACAGTTGGGTTGACTCATTCCCTCGGGTGGCTCGTGCAGCGAAAATTAAAATTTTACAAACGGTAAACGTACAACCACCCGAAAACAGGAATATGGAATTGGTTCGATCGAATTTGATAAGGAGGTAAACGAAATTATACCTTTTGAAAATTTCGTTTCACCTCGTACTTTGGATCTCAACAACCCTATGGTGCAAATCCACACAATTTCCCTTGGGTGAGAAATTGCCCGTCGTCTTTTCGTATCTCCCGGTTTAGAGTGCTCCAAGTGTCACACCTCTAAGATGTATCCACACCTCGTTCAAGTCACCAACCGTCTTGCCTTGCGTGCTAGACAACAAAACGATTCTAAGCTTAACTTAGGCTTGATTATGTGAATGGTAGGAACATTTTCTAAGTCGTTTAATTCAACACATGAATAGAACGACGTCTTGTTGGAAAGGGAGAGAGTGGTGGCTGATTTTTAGGTCTAAGAAGGGGGGCGAATTTTTCCAGCTATTATTCATTTTTTTTATTTTAGTCTTCTTCATCTCTTATTTAAAGGTGAAGATTACCTAAAGTCCTATTAAGAAAAGGAAACTTCCTTTCTCCCAAACTAGGGGAAAACTCTTTTCCTCCTCCACCACAAAAAAAATGCCCCCTCCCTTATTTTTTCTCATAAAAATCGGTCAAAACAAGTCAATTGGATTGTAGGATTTAATTTTGACTTCTCAATTTAATTATAGGTTCAACCCATCAATTAAATACAAGTCAAATTAAATCCAACCAACTAATTCCAACATTTATTTATTTAACTTGGGCTCTACCCAATTAAATAAAATACTCGGACTCTACTAGGTCCATTAATTTAATTAATTCTACAAGATTAATTAAAAGAGTAAAATTAATTGAATCCTTCAACTAATTTATATTCCATTTAAGGAAAGTACTATACTTTCCTAATTCCCTCAATTTCCGAGAAATTGATTAATCACATCTATTCAAGCGGTGACTCTCTCGAATTAGTGTGTGACCCCTTAGGCTCGTTTCTATCTAGTAGTAAGTACATCTTCCCACAGTGCTAGTGTACCTTCCTAAAATGGAAAGTACTAGATTAAATCAATCCTTTGATTTAATCAAGCCTCAAATTAGTCACTAAGCTAATTCTCGGCACTTACAAATCGCGGTTGCCCACCTAGCATAAGGTCCCGAAGACCTAGATAAAACGAAAGTAAAGATACGCCTTTTACGATCTTGATTCTCGCATAAGTAAGATCCCTTTATTTAATCTCCCGATTGAATCTAGAGCAGTGGCTAAGGTCGAAGCTCTATTAATTCAATACTATGTTTCCCACATTATGTGAAATCGACTTCGACTATCTAAACGAGGAAACCCTACGCCTCTTTAGATATCATACTTCGGCCGAAGATTCCTTAAGTCGATTCACTATGTAACCATAGGAGATTAACCGACTGGCTAATGTCAGAGATAGATTCCTTTCGATTCTCACGTGCCTTACTACGTAGGACATGCTTGTCTGAGTTTGCCCATATTCGATCATCTAAAGTGATCATGTAACAAATCAAGAACATGCGCGGTTACGCATAAGACATTCAATGGAATCTTAGGTCCATAAGGATTACTCTTATACTACAAGACCACTGGAAGCTCCATATTCGACTGGGAATCCATTTTAGGAACTTCTATGGGGTTGTTCAGTTCGCTCATTACCACAATGGCAACCCTCATATATGCATTGGCTTTCACCGTGCCAGTATCTGTGGAATGAGATACACTTCTCCCAGAGTATGCATCATATGAGCAAGTCTTTTGGGTTGCATTGATATCCCTTTATCTCGATGAACCCTTTTAGGACTTGGAACAATGTTTAAAGATCACAGCCTTCGAGACATATTCCATCATTGCCACACCCAATGTGCCATGATGTCCCATAGCTATGTGTGATCCTTTGGGATTTTATTCTAAGCCAAAGTAAAAACTAATTTAAGAATAAAGACATGCCACACATATAAAAGGAGATTGACTTTATTTGTAAGAAAACAATTGTTCAACTCTAGAGTTACTATTACAAAGAATGGCGCTCAATAATTGGTGCGCCGGGCACTAACTCTAACAATTTGTTCTCTCAGAAGTGAATGAGTATGTACCCTATGTAATTATAGATAAATAGAGATCAAAGTTTTTGGCCAAAGCAAACGAGACGATTGAGCTTGGCACGAAATCGATCTCAATGATCTCGTATTTATTATGATTTATACATATGGTCAAGACTAGTGAGTTTGACATAACCATGACTCTCACTTGACCGGGGAACGTGAACCAAGGGATTATACATATACGGTATTTACGATTAGAAGGTTTCGGAATGATCCTATCATTCGTTTTCGTTTGGGTTACGAAGTGGGCCATGTGACTGGTTAGGTGTTACCCACTTCCTATGGTTTCCTCTCATTGCCAAACGAAACGAACTTAAAGAATCGCGCTAAAGGATTGACAAAGAAAAAGGAATTTCTATTATTTCTTTTGGGAGTTTTAATTTATTTGATAAATTAAATAATTAATTATTCATTAGATGAAATAATTAGTTATAATGATAAGATTAATTATTAATTAATTTCCTTGTGAAATATATTAATGAATTAACTTATCTAATTAATTTGGTTATTTAATTAATTAATTTATTTATTGGATATAATAAATTATTACTTGAAATAAGAAATTAATTAAACAAAACAAATCCCGGGGCTAAATAAAGAGTCCAATTGGATGCCTACTAGGCCTCAATGTGGCGTCTTTGAGAGGCCACATATTAGGGCTCTTTTGTTTTGACTTGTTCAATAAGTCATGAGGTATATAAGGACTCTTTGACTTAGAACAAGAAAGAGAATACACAACTCTCATAACTCTCAAAAGAAAGAAAAATATTCCTCCCCTCCTCTATACCTAGCCGTCGACTATAGAGAAAGAAGAAAGGGGATTTTTCGTTTGTTGATCCGTGCGTGACGATTTAGAGACGACGTATTTTCGTTGTTCGGATCAAGTTCAAGTTTGAAGAATCAAACCAAAGGATTGAAGATTTGGAAGCTTCAATATTTCGAGTTTGGAGAAGAAGAAGTTTTTCTCCATCATCATATTCATATTAACGAGTAAGTTTTATTCGTTATACGTTTTAGATTCAATTATGCGAATTAGAGTACCAATTAGGTTTTCGTTTTAATTTTTGAAATTATGCTTTTTCGAACGAAAACCCAACAGAGCCTAGTCTATGTTTTTGGTTTTCATTGTATGTAATCGAAGACGGAGCGAGAAGATGAAGCCAAGACTTGAAGACTTGTATGCTGTGGTGGAATCCATTGTCATAGTCTAGCTGTTTTTACTTTCTAGAATGTCCTAGCCCACTTTGGCTCAGTCGGTTAGTAGGTTAGGGCTCGAGGTGGTTCATCCTCGATTTACCGCTTTATGGGATGTTTATTTATCTTTCCGATACGATATGTGATGTGTTGTGAAATGCATGCATAGGATAGATAACTAAACAGGATAATTGTAATACTGATGAGACATATTAGGCTAATGTGGGAATAGAATTGGAATTCTATTTGCATTCCTTCCATCATAAGTAATTGCCATGTGATATGCCGCTGAAGTTCAAATCCATTTGCTCAGAAAATGGGGTGGGTTGAACCTAAGAAAGGCTGTGAGCATTACTAAGCATATGATGCCCTGTGGGATCATTGCTTTCATTACTTAGCTCAGAAAATGGGGGTAATGGAATTGATGATTGACCATGGGATATTTGATAGGTTGAGCCTAACATCGACTACCATATGTTAGCTCAGGAAATGGGGCACATGCGAAAGATGAGGAAAAAGATCTTGAGAAATATCAAGGAAGATAGAAGGCCCGGTAAGGCTACTATTCGAACTAGTCATATGTTAGCTCAGAAAATGGGGCATATGATGAAGTTTGGATAGATCTCAAGCCCACTAAAGAAATAACTATTCTTCGAATCGCACCAAGAGGGTGATGGGATTTGGAAAAATAGTGCGAGACTTGTACAATTAAAGACCAAATTGTATGAGAACTTTATTTGAAAATCCGTTACTTATCGTCTGCCTCATGCATTTTGTAGATAACACGATATGTCTAATCCATCAAAACAATTCTCGAGACAAACAAACTAACCGGTCCCAACTTTGAAGATTGGTTTCGTAACCTTAAGATTATCCTTTTGTCTGAGAAAAGAGGGTATGTCCTTGATATACCAGTGCAAGAAGAGCCGAAAAAGGATTCATCTGATGATGAGAAATTCCAGTACCAGCAATGGAAGAAAGATGACATGCAAGTGCGATGTCTCATGTTAGCCTCAATGAGCAATGAATTGCAAAGGCAACACGAGACGATCGAGAACTCTGCATCAATTCTTCTCCATTTGCAAGAGCTGTATGGTACAAAATCTAGAAGAGAGACATTTGCAATCTCAAGGGAGCTTTTCAGGGCTCGCATGACTGATGGCTCTGATGTAAGTACGCACGTGCTCAAGATGATAGGGCTGATTGAAAAGTTGGCTAATCTTGGTGTGGTGCTTCGTGACGAGCTGTCTATGGACTTGGTCCTACAGGCACTCCCTAGTTCTTATGACCAATTTTTGGTCAACTTCAACATGAATCAACTTGAAGCTAAGCTTCCTGAGTTGTTGAACATGCTGAAGACAGCTGAAAGCACTATCAAGAGACAAGCCGGTGCTTCTTATGAATTCATCTTCTAAACCTAATAAGGGTAACAAGAAGAAGAACAAGACTAAGAAATTGAAAGGCAAAGGATGAATTAAGAAGGGTAAGAAAGCTAAATCGAATAAGTGCTTCAAATGTGGGAAGACTGGGCACTGGCAAAGGAACTGCAAAGAGCCACCGGCTCAAGGTACGTTCTTTGCTGAAGTTAATTTTTTAGTTAACGATTCTTCTTGGATTCTAGACACTGGATGTGGAGTTCATATCTGCAATAACTTGCAGGAGATGATAAGAATCAAGGAGCTAAGTAGAGAAGACATGACCCTGCAGATGGGAAATGGAGCACGAGTTGCTGCCAAAGCCGTGGGGACGATCTACTTAGGGATAGGAGATAGAAATTTAGTATTAAATTCTGTTTATTTTGTTCCTGAAATAATAAGAAACATTATCTCAATTCGGTTTTGGATCGAGAGGGTTATTGTTTTGAGATTCGTAATAAAACTTTGTTTTTAAATTATGAATCGTCTCTTATTATGGAATCAAAATTGCAAGATGGAGTTTATACTGTTTTCCAAACAATTTCTAATCTCAATATTCAACAAAGAAATAAACGTAAACGAGATAATCAAACAGATGCACTAACGTGGCACGTGAGACTAGGTCATATCTCCAAAGAAAGAATTCGAAGCTTGGCAACTCATTTAGGTCTCCAAAACTTAGATGAATTGACAACTTGCGAATCGTGTCTCAAAGGGAAAATGACCAAGTTTCCATTTTCTGGTAAAGCGGAACGAGCCACAAGTCCATTGGATTGATTCCTATGGATGTGTGCGGCCCTATGAGAATAAATGCTCAAGGAGGGTTTAGCTACTTCATAACCTTCACTGACAATCATTCACGGTATGGTTACGTATATCTGATGAGATATAAATCTGAATCCTTTGAGAAATTTAGGAAGTTTAGATATGAGGTAGAAAAACAACTTGGAAAAAGTATTAAGGCTCTTCGATCGGGTCGGGGAGGAGAATACTTATCTTCCGAGTTCATTGATTATCTTAAAGAGAATGATATTCTCTCACAGTGGACTCCGCCAGGCACGCCTCAACATAACGGGGTAGCCGAGCGAAGGAATCGAACATTGTTGGATATGGTTCGATCCATGATGAGTTTCACTGAAGTTCCTAAGTCCATGTGGGGCTATGCGCTTGAAACGACAACCTATCTGTTGAATAGGGCGCAATCCAAGGCTGTGCCCAAGACCCCATATGAAACTTGGTGTGGAAAGTCACCCTCGTATGCTCACTTGAGAATATGGGGGTGCCCCGCTTATGTAAAGCATTTAGTGGGAGACAAATTGGATCCCAAATCCTCTTTGTGTTATTTTGTAGGGTATCCAAAGGAAACTATTGGATACTACTTCTACAACCCTGTGGAACAAAAGGTGATTGTTTCAAGAAATGCCAATTTCCTAGAAAAAGGATTCTTTTTGGTTAGGAAAGGCGAGGCTGTAGAGCTTGATGAGATGAATCAAAGTGGTTCAAATCAAGGAGTACAAAATAACCCACCCGACACCAATGAAGTTAGTTCCGATACACCTACTGAGAACACATAACCCTTGAGGAGATTTGAAAGAGTTCCAAAGGCACCTGAAAGATGGCTTGGCTTGTTGGAAGAAAAGAAATCAGATGATCCTCCCTTAGACTCTGATCCAAAGAGTTATAAGGAAGCAATGTCTGACATTGATTCGGAAAAATGGCTAGAAGCCATGAAGTCTGAAATGGACTCCATGGACTCCAATATGGTATGGACCTTGGTGGACCCACCAGAGGGCGTAAAACCCATTGGCTGTAAGTGGGTCTATAAGCGGAAGCTTGGAGTCGATGGATAGGTGGCAACCTATAAAGCACGCCTCATGGCAAAAGGATTCACTCAGAGGCAAGGCATTGACTATGACGAAACCTTCTCGCCAGTGGCGATGCTGAAATCCATTAGGATTCTGCTTGCTATATCTGCATTTCTCGATTTTGAGATTTGGCAGATGGATGTAAAGACTGCATTCCTCAATGAAGAAATTGAGGAAGAGATATACATGCAACAGCCAGATGGCTTTACATCCGAAACGAGCGAACACAAAGTGTGTAAGCTCCAAAAGTCCATTTATGGATTAAAGCAGGCTTCCCGAAGCTGGAATAAACGGTTTGACACTGTAATACAAGAGTATGGATATGTGCAAAATGTTGAAGAGGCTTGTGTGTACAAGAAGGTTAGTGGGAGCGCGGCTACGTTTCTCATACTTTACGTTGATGATATTCTTTTGATCGGAAACGATATTGGAATGATGCAGTAGACTAAAGTATGGCTCTCTAAACAATTTTCCATGAAGGATATGGGAGAGGCATCCTACGTACTTGGTATGAAGATGTACCGAGAGAGATCGAGTAGGCTGCTGGGACTCTCCCAATCCGCATATATCGATCGCGTACTTAAGAGATTTAATATGGAAGAATCCAAGAGAGGATTCTTGCCAATGGGACATGGGATTACACTTTCAAAGTCAATGTCTCCTAAGACTAGAGAAGAAAGAGTAAGAATGTCCCAAATACCTTATGCTTCGGCTATAGGTAGCATAATGTACACGATGATATGCACAAGACCCGATGTGGCATACGCATTGAGTGTGTGCAGCCATTATTAGGTTGATCCCGGTGAGAAGCACTGGAATGCAGCGAAAGCGATCCTTAAGTACCTTAACAGGACTAAGGACATGTTTCTTATATACGGACGTGGAAAATTGGAGTTAGAGGGATACACCGATTCGAGTTTTCAAACAGATGTGGATGACTCGAAGTCAGTCTCGGGATTCGTCTATCTGCTCAATGGAGGAGCCGTCAGCTGGAAAAGTTCCAAGCAAGCAACTGTGGCGGACTCCACCACCGAAGCAGAATATGTCGCAGCTTCAGAGGCTGTGAAAAAAGGTGTTTGGATAAGAAAATTCATCCAAGAATTGGGTGTAGTTCCATCCGTTGTAGACGCGGTACCTTTGTACTGTGATAACAACGGGGCTATTGCGCAAGCAAAGGAGCCAAGGTTTCATCAAAAATCCAAGCACATACATAGGCGATACCACTTGATCAGGGAGATCATTGGGAGAGGCGACGTTCGAGTGGAACGTGTGGACTCGGCAGACAATGTGGAGGACCTGCTCACCAAACCCTTAAGCCAAAAAGTATTTGAAGGACATCTAGGGAGAATGGTCCTTAAGTACATGGGCAATGGGCACTAGGACAAGTGGGAGATTGTTAGAGTTTATGCCCGGTGCACCAATTTTGGGTGCCATTTTATGTAATAGTAACTCTAGCTGAACGTTCTTTTTCGTATAAATAAAGTTAATCTTTTGGCATTCTTTATTCGTGTATATAGCTTTGTCTTAAACTTAGAATAAAGTCCCGAAGGATCACACGTAGCTATGGGACATCATTGCGCATCGGGAATGGAAATGATGGAATATGTCTCCAAAGCTGTGATCCTTAAACATATGTCCAAGTCGACTATTTTAATTAATCTAGTCCTTTCCTAATGTGGAACATGAGTTAATTGAGGTGATTCAATTAAATCGACTATTTTAATTAATCTTGTAGAATTAATTAAATTAATGGACCTAGTAGAGTTCAAGTATTTTATTTAGTTGGGCTTAGCTCAAGTTAAATAAATAAGTCAATTGGAATAAGTGAATATAATCAAACGGGTTTTAATTATATGGTAATATTTAATTGATGGGTCTAGCCCATAATTAAATATGGAGTTGATAATTAATTCATGGACTCCAAATAAGGATGATGGCCGAATTTAAGGGTCCTTGGCAGCTGGGATTCGAAATCTTGGTGAAGAAGGAAAGAGTTTTCTTCTTCTCCAAGTCTTGCAATTGAATAAGGACTCTAGGGTTCCTATTCTATATATATGTGAGTGCAACACTAAAAACCCTAAGTTTTCTTGAGAGGAAAATTCAAAACCCCAGCTGAAAATTAAGAGAGAATTCTCTTGTCATCCTTAAGCCAAAAATTGCCCCCTTCTCTTGTTCCAACAAGACATCGTTTTGTTCATGTGTTGAACTTAACAATTCACATATTTCATCCCTTCACATAATCAAGCGTAGGTTTTAGACTTAGATCTATTTCGTTGGCTAGCACCAATAACAAAGTAGGTGGTGACTTGAACGAGGTGTGGATACATCTTAGAGGTGCGATGTTTGGAGCACTAATACCGGAGATACAATTGACGGGCGATTTCCTCCAAGGAATTGTGTGGAATTGCACCACAGGGTTGAAAAGATCAAATTGGTTGCTGTGAGAATTTAATCGAAAGGTAAAAATTCTTGCAACCTTCTTTATAGCATAATCGAGCACACCATTATTCCTGTTTCGGGTGGTTGTACGTTTAAATTTCAAATTCCGCTGCCACGAGCCACCCGGGGAATAGAATCCAACCCAACAACTATGTATGTAGAAAGCTTCTCCCATATCCTTCATGGAGAATTGATTTGACAACCATACTTTTGTTGACTGCATCATCCCTCTATCGTTTTCGATCAATAGAATATCATCAACATAAAGTACTAGAAAGGTAATGGCGCTCCCACTAGACTTATTGTACACACATGCTTCGTCAATATTTTGAATATATCTATACTCTTGTATGACATTATCAAATTATTTGTTCCAGCTTTGGGAAGCTTGTTTCAGTGCATATATGGACCTATGAAGTTTACACACCTTGTGTTCACTCTCCTTGGATGTACGACCCTCTCGCTGCTATATATATGTTTCCTCCTCAATTTCTCCATTGTGGAATATAGTTTTAACATCCATCTGCCAAATTTTAAGATCAAAATGTGCAAATATGGCTAGAAGTATCCTTATGGATTTCAGCATCGGCACTGGTGAGAAGGTTTCCTCATAGTCAATACCTTATCTTTGAGTAAAACCATTTGCCACGAGGCACGCCTTATAGGTCGCTACCTCCCCATCAGCTCCAAGCTTTCACTTGTAAACCCACGTGCAGCCTATGGCTTTGATCCCATCTGGTGGGTCTACCAAGTTCCAAACCTTGTTGTAGTGCATGGAGTCCAGCTTGAATTTCGTAGCTTCTAGCCATCGTCCCAAATTGATGTCCAACATCGCTTCCCTATAACTCTTTGGATCTAAGTCCAAAAGGGAATCCTCTGACTTGCTTTCTTGCAAATGGCCGACTCATCTCTCGGGTGCCCTTGGAATCTCCTGAGAGGTTGTGTACTTTCAACTTGTTCTTTATGAATCGCTTCTTGCGTGTTATTAGGCGAGGTCGTTTGTGGTTCTTGAGGTATCTCAGTGCTTTGAGTCTCTAGTTCTACAATCTCATTATTCATAGCTAATAGGAAATCCTTCTCCAAGAAGGTCGCATTCCTTGAAACAATCATGGTTTGTTCCAAGGAATTGTAGAAGTAGTATCCAAAAGAGTCTTTCGGATACCCCACAAACTTACACAACTTGGATCTCGGATCCAGTTTGTTTCCCACTTACTGCTTGATATAAGCAGCACACCCCTACACCCTTAGGTGTTTATATGAAGATGTCTTATCATACCACATTTCATATGGAACCTTAGGAACACTTTTAGACGGCGCCCTATTCAACAGATAGGTTACAGTCGTCAAAGCATAGCCCTACATTGAAGAAGGAAGTCCAGTGCGACTCATCATGGATCAAACCATTCTAACAAAGTCCAATTCCTTCGCTCAACTACCCTATTTAATTTAGGCGTGTCAGGCCGAATCCACTGCGAGAGAATCCCATTCTCATTTAGACAGTCCAAAAACTCATTGGATAAGCATTCACCTCCTCGATCCGATCGAAGAGTCTTGATACTTCTACTAATTTGTTTCTCTACTTCATGTCTAAACTTCTTGAATTTCTCAAAGGATTTAGACTTGTACCTCATAAGGTACACATAACCATACCGCGAGAAGTTGTCGGTAAATGTTTTGATGTAGATAAAACCACCTCTAGCATTTATTCTAAGTGGCCCACATACATCAGTATGGACCAAGTCCAAAACTCCACTTGCACATGTTGTGAATCGAACCAGCGGATAAAATTTTTTCTCTGATTCACAAAGTCCGGATTCAATTCATGTTTTGATAATTCCATATTCACATAAAATCGAAAATAAGAATAAAATGTAATCCAATTACCTTTTCAATGGGTTTCTAAAGGCAAGCTTTTTAGAAGTAACAGATTGTTCCTTCCTTAGTCACGTGAAAGATGATCTTCAATTCTTGAAGTTCGACCTCCACTACCTCAGACTGGGTTGGGAGACTAGGGTTTATGGGGAGGGAGAAAGGATTTTTGTGTTTGACTCTTTTTCACTCTCTAAGATGAAAAATCACATAAAGTTCTGTTTTTAGTTAAACACCTAGTATTTAAATAAAAAACTATTCTTTGACTAAGGAGAGAGAGGGAGATAGCCGAATATGCCCAAGGGGATGGGTTTACTGGGCTTCATCCAATTCCAAGCCCAGTGTTAAGTATTAAATAATATTTCCAGTCCAATCCAATCCAATTGGTAATTAATTAAATACTAATATCTTTTTATTAATAGTACTTTATTAATTCTAAATTAATAATACTATTAATATTGATTGAATAAACTTATTTAATTACAATAATTAAATATATTTATTATAATCAATACACACCCTTTGATAATTTCCACTCTAAGTGAAATTACCAAAATACCCTTCATTAAGTAAAACTCCTTTATTTATCATCCTTACATAGCGCGACTCTTTAAGCTCATCTTGATTGGCATTGGAAGGATTCCAAGGATATAGTTATCACCAAGCCATTCTTGTGAAGCTATACCGAAACCCAATCAAGTACGAGATGGATATTTCAACACAAACCTTTATGTTATAATTACCATATGAGTATAAACTCTTCTCTGACGCAATCCAATCAAGTAAGGGTCATGGATCGTCAAACTCATATAACTTGATACTGTACTATAATCATAATGATGTGAAATCACCAAGCTACCCTTTATATCCAATACAAGTCAGTCATTAATGCTTTGGCCAAAGACTTTAATTTCACAACACCTATGACGTACAGGTCGCTTCTCGTTTACTTTTGAGATAGTGAATTCCTTATTGGCAATCCACTTCCCATTGTCGAACGCATCAGTTGGATCATACTTTGAGGTTGACCCCACCAATGGGTGATTGGGCCTAACTACTCTAATAACTTATTCAATGGAACGAGTACATTGTAAAGGACTCCTCAGGTCTAAAGTTCACTCGTACTATCATAAACGGTAATCCTTGTCGTTGACTATCACCGAGTAAAAACCCATGCGATAGGATTACAACGAGTCGTGTTCGAATATGTTAACTCCGTTAATCATATTCATTACACCAGCATCCACTATCCAATCAGAGTAAGACTAGCACTTTCTTTGTTAAAGCAAGTGTCATACGAGTTGAACCTAGACGCCCAATTTCTTGTATTATGTGATACCTTCTCTCTATGTGTTTAGATTTGTTGTGAGACCTTGGTTCTTTAGCCAATGCTATTTTTCCATTCTTGTCACACCACAATGGCAACGACATTTCCATGCTAGGAACCACTTAAAGTTCAGCCATGAACTTCCTTATCCAAACAGCTTCGTTAGTTGCCTCAGAGGCCTCTATGTATTCAGCTTCACATGTGGAGTTCGCAGTTGTGCTTTGCTTGGAACTTTTCCAAGACACTGCTCCACCATTTAAAGTGAATATAAACCCAGATGTAGATTTTCGATCATCCACATTAGACTAAAAGTCTGGGTTTGAATATCCATCTACTCTCATTTCTTCATTTCCATATAAGAGAAGCATATCCTTTGTTCTTTTAAGATACTTAAGGACAGTCTTCATAGCCATCCAATGCTGCTCACCTCCGTTAGCTTGAAACTAACTAACTATACTCACAACGTAAGCTATGTCAGGCCTCGTGTATAACATTGCATATATGAGATTTCCCACTACTGATGCATATGGGATTTTACTCATCTTTATTCTGTCCTCATCCAATTTTGGACTCATAGACTTAGAGAGATATATTCAATATCCCATTGATAAAAATCCTCCCTTAGAGTTACTCATTTCATATCTCTTAAGGACTTTCTCTAGGTAGAGCGCTTAGGAGAGACCCAACATCCGATTCGCTCTATCTCGGTAGATGTGAATTCCAAGAATGTAGGTCGTTTATCCTAAGTCTTTCGTGGAGAATGTGCTTGAAATCCATGCCTTGACTGATGTCATCGAGCCTATGTCATTCCCCATTAGTAGTATGTCATCTACATACAACACTGCTTGCTCCCACTGGACAATTTATAGACACACGATTCATCTTCATTCTTAATGAATCCACAAGATTTTGTTTCTTGATCGAACTGTTAATTCCAGCTGCGAGACGACTGCTTAAGTCCATAAATGGAATTATTTAGCTTGCAAACCTTTTGAGAATCTGTATCGGATATAAAACCTCTGGGCTGCTGCATGTAAATGTCCTCCTCGAGGTATCCATTTAAAAATGCAGTCTTCACATCCATTTGCCAGATTTCATAATCTAGGTTTGCTGCAATGGCGATTTGAATGGACTTGATCATTGCTATGGGTGAAAAGGTTTCCTCATAGTCAATGCCCTCTTTTTTACTATAACCTTTTGCGACAAATATGGCCTTATAGGTATCTATCTTGCCGTCCGGACCAAGCTTTCTCTTATAGGTCCATTTGCACCCTATCGGTCGTACACCCTCAAGGAGATCAATAAGAGTCTAGACTTGGTTTGAATACATCGAATCCATCTCTGCTTTCATGGCTTCTAGGCATTTTGTGGAATCAATATCAGTCGCTGCTTGCTCGTAGCTAGAGGAATCATCTCCATGCTTCCATTTACCTCAACAAATAAATATTGCTGTTCATGGAGGTAACTATATCTCTCAGGCGGTCGAGATACTCTACTAGAGTGTCGAAGTGACGGTTGTGTCTTTTGAGTTTCAGGTTCAGTTCTTTGTACTTGAGTTGGTGTCTCCGAAGGGGATTCATTTGGTTCTTCTAATAGAACCATTTTCCTACCTGCACCTCCTTCTTTAATGAACTGGTGTCTCCGAAGGGGATTCATTTGGTTCTTCTAATAGAACCAGTTTCCTACCTGCACCTCCTTCTCCAATGATCGTTTGGTAGATAAAACAGGTATCACATGGAGTCAATGGAAAAATTTAAGAGTCGACCCTTAAGGGAATTTTTCTCTAGTTTCTCTACCTTAGTCTTCTTAACATATGCAGGGCAACCCCATATTCTTATATACTTAAGATTAGGTTTCCTTCCATACCACAACTCATATGGTGTTTCGGTAACAGATTTCGAGGGAAACTTATTCAATATATGTACAGCTGTAAGCAAAGCATGCCCCCATAATGAAATAGGTAAATCGGTGTAGCTAAGCATAGATCTCATCATATCCAATAGGGTACGATTTCCGTGCTCAGCTACTCCATTTAATTGTGGGGTTACTGGAGGAGTAAGTTATAACACTATGCCGTGTTCTTTTAAGAACTCATCAAACTCAGCACTCATGTATTCGCCGCCACGATCCGATCGCAGTGCCTTAATACTATGCCCGATTTGTTTTTCAGTCATAGTCTTGAACTCTTTGAACCATTCAATAGCCTCAGACTTATATTTCATTAAATATACGAGTCCATATCCACTATGGTAGTCAGTGAATGTAATAAAGTACTGAAAACCTCCGTAGGCCTCATCCTTGAAGGGCCCACAAACGTTTGTATGAACTAAACTCAAAACTTCATTGGATCTTTCAAAATGTCCCGTGAAGGGTGACCTAGTCATTTTATCTTTTAGACATGATTCACATGTTGGATATAGATCAGATCCAAGAGGGCCGATAAGCCCTAGTTTCTCCAACTCGTGAATCTTGAATTTACCGGCATGTCCAAGTTTAAGATGCTACATAAGTCTTTGGTTAGTACCATTCATACTACACTTCTTAGTCATAGTGTTAACCATACAATGGTTTTGAACATTAATATAATACAATCCATTAACTAAAGATGCTGCGCCAACGTTTTTATTTCTAAATAACTATCACAACTATTGTCATTAAAAGTAAACAAGTATCCTTTCCTGACAAATAGATGAATAGAAACAATGTTCCTAAGCCCATTGGGCAAGATGAGGTAATTATCTAAAGTAATAGAATGTTGAAACATTAATGTAATAGAAGTGCTTCCAACGTGTGTCGGGACATTGTGCCCGCTTCCCACATTGATCAACACTTCTCTTTCTCTCAGCTTCCTACTTATTTCCAGATCCTAGTTCAAGCAAAGATGTGAGCACTAGCTCCTGAATCTGGAATCCATGAAGTAGAGAATATAGTCATAGAACAATTAGTTTCAAAAACAAAAAGTTCTATACATGATTTGCTTTCAGCTCTTAGCTTAGGACAGTCATGCTTCCATTCATCCACTTCCTTAAAGTGGAGACATGTCTTTTCAACTTTTAAGCTTTTCGATCTTCGCTCGTAGTTTTCAAAAGCAATCCTTACTGCAAGTAGCCCAGTTGGAGGTGGAGTATCATCATCCCATTCCTTTCTCAATTGGGCTAGCATGTATACGGGCTTTTATTTAAGATCCATTAAGGATCCTCCAAGGTCATCTATCTCAAAGTTCGTGACAAAAGCAGAGAAGGATTTAAGGAGAGATTGAAGAATGAGATCTACTTGCAGACGAAAATCCATGTATCTTGGATATCATATTCATAACATGACTTGCAACTTCATCATTTTCTCTCATTCTAGTTTGGAAAAGTTGTTTCGATAAATAATACCAAGTTGATTTTCCATGTTCCCAAAACATTTTCTCGAAGTGAAGCATCATTGACTTGGGACTTTCATATTGTTGGGTTTCGTTTGAAAAAGCATAAACACAACGGAGGGGATTTCAAAAATTAAAACGAAAACCCAATTGGTACTCTAATTCGCATAATTGAATCTAAAAGCGTATAACGAATAAAACTTACTCGTTAATATGAATATGATGATAGAGAAAAACTTCTTCTTCTCGAAACTTGAAATATTGAAGCTTCCAAATCTTCAATCCTTTGGTTTGATTCTTCAAACTTGAACTTGATCCGAACAACTAAAATACGTCGTCTCTAAATCATCACGCACGGATCAACAAACGAAAAAATTCCCTTTCTTCTTTCTCTATGGTCGACGGCTAGGTATAGAGGAGGGGGGGAATATTTTTCTTTCTTTTGAGAGTTATGAGAGTTGTGTATTCTTCTTCTTTTCTTTTTTTTGTTCTAAATCAAAGAGTCCTTATATACCTCATGACTTATTAAAAAAGTCAAAACAAAAGAACCCTAATATGTAGCCTCTCAAAGACGCCACTTTGAGGCCCCATAGGTGTCCAATTGGACTCCTAATTTAGCCCCGGGATTTTTTTTGTTTAATTAATTTCTTATTTCAATTAATAATTTATTATATCCAATAAATAGATAAATTAAATTAAATTACCAAATAAATTAGATAAATTAATTCATTAATATATTTCACAAGGAAATTAATTATTAATTAATAATTAATCTTATCATTATAATTAATTATTTCATCTAATGAATAATTAATTATTTAATTTATCCAATAAATTAAAACTCCCAAAAGAAATAATAAAAATTCCTTTTATTTCATTTTTCTTTATCAATCCTTTAGCGCGACTCTTTAGGTTCGTTTCAAAAAGACTGCAAGATTAAGTCAGTTTGAAGGGTGGCATTCATGGTGAATTCGAGATCTTCCAATTTTTCGATCCTCGAAATCATTTTGAGGACATGATCACCAACCTTCTCACTTTCTTTCATCTTGGCTCCGAACAGCTTTTTTGATATCTCATATCGTGCAGTTCGACTATGCTCTCCATAGAGCTCTACCAGGTGAGCTAGGATAGCTCTTGCAGTGGGCATCTTATCATGTGACCTTTGAAGATCATTAGTCATAGATCCCACCATGTATCCTCTCACCCGGAGGTCGTCCTTAACCCATTTTTCATGGGCTTGGACCTCTTCCTCGTTGGCACGTGTTCTAGCAGGAGCCACCGGGATATCAGCCTCCAAGACGTATCCTAGTGATTCCATATTGAGGACAATCCTCAAATTTCTAAGCGAGTCAACATAATTGGGTCTAGTCAGAGTATTCTTTTCGAGTAGAATTGAAAGTGGGTTTGTCATATTTGAGAGAGATAAACGAGAAAATGACTGCAAAAATAAACCAGATTTATTAGATTACTTGTTTTGACTTAACCAAGAAAAATTAAGGACTTAAAATTTAACTTGGCTCCCACTGCATTTTTCGAATCCCACACTCCCATGTCAAAATCAGGAATCATCATTGGTATCGATTCCAAAACAGGTATTGAGGTCCATAATTAATTAAATAGGTTGCAACCTAACTGGTTTCTGGCCTATTAATTATTTGAAGTGATATCTAATATCAATTTATCCAATAAATGTTTCAATACGTTTCCCCATAGTTCACCAAACCGCAACCCATTCGATTTCTAGGTTCGTGAACTACCCGAGTTTATCCCACTAACTCCTATAATCTAGCATTTGAATTTCACCTTCCAACCGAACAGGTTTCTGGGGTGAAATATATTTCGATTAAGGCATATGCATGCACTTTATAAAATTTCAAATTATTTATAAATGTATAACCCCCATAACTGGGAAGCATTACACATTTATAGTAATTTTAATTTTAGAATGCTTAGTGGAGGGTGAGGATGTCAAACATCCTTTTCTAACTCGGTATAATTTATTTGGGAGAATTTAATTCGTCAAAAGATTTTGGTCTCACTTTGCACATTATTCAATTTATATAGCACTTTATTTTATATTGATCATGCATAAAAATACTACTAATAATCATGCCTTTCAATATAAATAAACATAGAATTTAAATAAATGAATCAATAAATTCATCACTTGATCATGGACTTTTACTAGAGGGCCCAAACCAATGGGCAATCACAAAAGGCACAGATTAAACCTATTAAACATTCATGGGCCTTTTGACTTTATCAACTTTGAACTATTTTATCTCGATTCCTAAAACAACTCATGCCTTATTTCTAAAAATATAATAAATAGCTTCAAATTTGAAAACCCATAAAATTAAAGGTAAAACATATAATCCTAAGTCTAGGATTAGTGTTTTAATCACATAAGACATGCTCGCATCAATTAATACATGCTCGCAATATTAAATCACTTATGTTGATTATTAACATTTTAGTCCAACTAAAAAGTCCTTTATAAAATTCCTTATAATTTCACATATTCACTATTTCAATTAAAATCATTCTAGTCCAACTAGATGACTTAGATGTATGAAATTAAGAATTAAGTGCATCTACTTTAATTAAAATAATATGAACACATAAAATATGGAATTCTATATTTTATTTTATTATGATTTAAAGCCATAAAAAATTGGAAATACTTTTATTTGATCAAAGAATTAATTATTAATCTCTAAGAAAAATAATTTATATTCCTTATTCAAAATGAAGTAATTTCCAAGTCGAGGAAAAAATAATAATATTTAATCCATAAATCAATTATTGATCTCCAAGAAAAATAATTAATTAGTTCTAATTAAATATTATGTTCCAATTAATCTCATTGGGCTCGATTTCGTCAAACCCAAGTCACCATCCTATTGGTCCACTTGGATTCAATTTAATTGGGCTCAAAATAATTAATTAGAACAACATTCACGTTTATTAATTTCTTATTGGACTAAATTTAATTTAAGTTCAAATCACCAATCTAATTGGCCCATTTAGATTTAATTAGATTAAGTCCAAACTAATTAACAAATCAAAATTGGATAATTTTCAATTGGACTTGATTTAAATTATTCGGGTCATCATCCTTTTGATCCACACAATTAATTAAATCACCCAAAATTCAAAAATCAATTTCGACCCAAACATAGCCCGTTTTGCGACCCGAATCCATGACCCGGATCAACGAATTGAGTATTCAAACCCACGACCCATCGGGCCACGGTCACGACCCGACAGGTCATGACTGGGCAGGGTCGGGTCTTTCGCTAAACAGCGCGCACTGCTGCACGCGTTTTTCTCGGGGCTTTCAAGTCCCGTTTTTCCTCGGTATTTTTCGATTTTCAATATCATTAAATATCCCCAGATTTACAATAAGTAAAAATAAAAAAATTAGGTAAAAAACCATAAAATGCAGATTTAAGAAAAACATACAAACATGCTTCAAAAACACATAACATGCAATTCTTAAATCACGTAAACAAGATCAAATATGCAAATCAGAGATTGACTCTAATACCACTGTTGGGTTTCGTTTGAAAAAGCATAAACACAGCGGAGGGGATTTCAAAAATTAAAACGAAACCCATTTGGTACTCTAATTCGCATAATTGAATCTAAAAGCGTATAACGAATAAAACTTACTCGTTAATATGAATATGATGATAGAGAAAAACTTCTTCTTCTCCAAACTTGAAATATTGAAGCTTCCAAATCTTCAATCCTTTGGTTTGATTCTTCAAACTTGAACTTGATCCGAACAACGAAAATACGTCGTCTCTAAATCGTCACGCACGGATCAACAAACGAAAAATTCCCTTTCTTCTTTCTCTATGGTCGACGGCTAGGTATAGAAGAGGGGAGGAATAGTTTTCTTTCTTTTGAGAGTTAAGAGAGTTGTGTATTCTTCTTCTTACTTGTTCTAAGTCAAAGAGTCCTTATATACCTCATGACTTATTAAACAAGTCAAAACAAAAGAGCCCTAATATGTAGCCTCTCAAAGACGCCACTTTGAGACCTCATAGGCGTCCAATTGGACTCCTTATTTAGCCTCGATATTTGTTTTGTTTAATTAATTTCTTATTTCAATTAATAATTTATTATATCCAATAAATAAATAAATTAATTAAATTAACAAATAAATTAGATAAATTAATTCATTAATATATTTCACAAGGAAATTAATTAATAATTAATCCTATCATTATAATTAATTATTTCATTTAATGAATAATTAATTATTTAATTTATCCAATAAATTAAAACTTCCAAAAGAAATAATAGAAATTCCTTTTATTTCATTTTTCTTTGTCAATCCTTTAGCACGACTCTTTAGGTTCGTTTCATTTGACAATGAGAGAAAACCAAAAGAAGTGGGTAACACCTAGCCAGTCACGTGGCCCACTTCGTAACCCCAAACGAAAACGAATGATAAAATTATTCTGATACCTTCCAATCGTAAATACCGTATATGTATGAACCTTTTGTTCACGTTCCTCGGTCAAGTGAGAGTCATGATTATGTCAAACTCACTGGACTTGACCATATGTATAAATCATAATAAATACGAGATCATTGAGATCGATTTAGTACCAAGCACAATCGTCTCGTTTGTTTTGGCCAAAGACTTTGATCTCTATTTATCTATAATTACATGGGGTACATACTCATTCACTTATGAGAGAACAAGTCCCATATTAGATATCTGCTAAGATTACCACATTTCCATCAAGTCCGCATTTCGAGGTTGACCCCACCAAAGGGTGAATTGGGTCTAAATACTCTAGTGAAAGACTTGACGTTACAAGTGCATCTTCAGCTTGATACTTCATGTCAAAGGTTCACATATACCTATTACGCATAATCAGTTCCGTCATTGATAGTCACAGAGTGAAAACCCATGTGACAGAACCGATGCGAGTTGTGTTTGAACACATATATGTCTCAATTCGTTGCTCATGGAATGCAACATATAGTCAGTGACCTTCACGACATCAGAGATCTATCTCTTATATACTTTTAGAGTAGACTTTCCTTCATTAATCTTAGGTAGAGATGGACCATCTTGATCTAAAATGTGCTCAAGCAATTTCTTCTTGAGATCTGTCCTTAGCATTTTGATCCAATCATTTTAGTTTGCTCTTATTAGGAAATTTCATGTTAGATGTTTTGATGATGACAAGATAGGATTTCATGTTAGACCCCAAATATAATGTAAGTTTCTGTTTTAATAGATCTATGTATAAGCGTTTGAAAGTATGTAATTTTTGATTAGGCTTGTAATTTTTATCTTTATAGATTTTAGACTAAGTATTAGATACCGAATCGCTAATAGAATTCTAGGTGAGTCTATTAGAGAAGAAGTTGAAGATCAGCGTCTAAAGTCAACTGAAGATGAAGATTTGTTCTTAGCGACTGTCAAACGCTAAAGGACTATTTCAGGATTCATGGATCAAGTGCTCAAAGCACTCTGGCGATATGTATCAGATTCACCTTAATTAAATCCTCAAGTCATGAAGGACTTAAATGCAATCATTCAACGGACATTTATTTCCAACAGGAAATAAATTCAAAAGCATTAAATACCTGATAAGAGCATTAAATGTGATAAGCCAATATACTTGTGGACAAGCCACCTTTTTGACTAGACTGTCAGAACTTCATAGTTTATAGATGCTCCTCGTCCAATCGGAACCAGCAAATTTTCAGGAATGTCAGAGAAAAGGTAGAATCACGCGCTGCGTGATAGGCACGCTCCCACATGTGTCTAACGGATAGATCCCAAGATTTGCCTATAAATACCCTACCTTCAGCAAACAAAAAAAAAAAAAAACAGAGATATACGTACATGCACAAGAAACTCTGCTGAAGTTCTCGCCCAAAGAAAAAATCTTAGAAACTCCATAGCCAAAATCTTTCAAGCTTTTTATATACATTCCAAATAGTCACAAATATTTCAAATCTCTTCCAAAGAAGAAACCTAAAATTCTGGCTGAGATATTCCAAGTTGTTTGATCTTTCTAAAAACAAACAAACCCTCGTGATAAAATGCTCAACCTTTCATTTGAGTGAGAAAATTGTTGATACCCCTTACACGCAGTATTTCTGAGTGAGAGAAGCTTGTAGAAGACGATCTTCATTGGTGCTGACATCTGTGTGATCAAGGAGCCCGAGATCATTTTCACCTATTTTACTATCTTGTAGAAGATTCTGTGTGATTCTTTGATAATCATATTAGTAAATTCCCTCTAAGTGAAAAAGGAGAAGAAGGACGTAGCTGGGATTACATCACCCAGTGAAACTTATAATTTCTTGTGTCATCTACTTTAATTGTCGTCTTGTTTTACATTATATTATATTCTTTGAAAAATACAAGCTAATCTTCTAAGCGACTATTTAACCAAAAATGAACGCTAAAGCTTTAAAATTATTTCCGCTGTGCTAACCCTGATTAAGTGATCTAAGCGTTACCCTACTTTGGGAAATTGCTAAAATCACCAAGTCTAAGTTATCTTTACTAATGCTTTTGACCCAAGCGTTCAGTTGCCTAAGCGTTCTAACCTTTAAAAGTGATACGAAATTTTTGAAGTCGAAAAAGACTTCAGGGTCTATTCAACCCCCCCCCCCTTCTAGACCCTTTCGTATGCCACTTGGGACCACCAAGCGGTATCAGAGCGGTTGAATTAGAAACCTAAGCGTTTCCGAGCGTAACTGCTTGTTTAGATCCATTTTTCTAAAACCTAGTCTCGTTAAATTTTCTCCTAAAACATCTCATTGTGGCTTTTAACAAAATGCCTAAGTTGGTAAAATCAAACTATGATTCTTGGAAACTTAGAGCATTCGCTTATTTATGCTCTTGCGATAATGAAATGTGTGATGTGATTACAGATGGACCCATTAAGATCATGAAAGTGATAACTTGTTCACTTGGAGCTGATGAAGCCACTCCATATGGATATGTCGAGAAATCGAAGTTAGAATGGACGCCTGATGATCGGAAAAGAGCAAATCTAGATAATGTTGGATGAGGTGCAATTTACCCAGCGTTAGGAGATAATGATGCATTGTTCAACAAGATCAAGCAATGTAAAACTTCCAAAGAAATATGGGATAAGTTGGCTGTAGTGTGCGAAGGCTCAGCACAAATGAAGGAGAACAAGCTTTCCATAGCCATGCAAAGATTTGAGCATTTCAAGATGCAGCCCAACGAGACGCTAGAATAATTGGACGCAAGGTTTACTCTGATCATTACAGAGTTAGCGTCATTAGACAAGGAGTTGACTAACAAGGAAATGGTCAATAAGATTTTCAGAAGTCTTCCAAGCAAGTATTTGATTAAAACTGTTGCTATGAGAGAATCACAGACATTGGAGTCTCTTACTCCAGAACATGTCTTTTCAGAGATAAAGGCATTTGAGTTTGAATTGGGTGAAGTCAGCGACACATCGACTTCAGCGAATGAATCAGGAGCTTTAATCGCTACTACCAAAAGTAAGGGTAAAACGGTTAGTGAGGTTAAATCAACGGAATCAAATGAAGAAAAGGAAATGGCTTTATTGGTCCAGAAATTCAAGAAATTTCTAAGATATGAAAAGAGAAATCCTATTGGACAAACTTCATTTCAAACTCCTCCCCCAACACCTGCTCCAGCGCCTCAGTATCAAGCTCCATTGTACTCTGCACCTCAACCAATAGTGCCAATTCCTTATCAAGCGTCTACAACTCCTACTCAGAATCTCTCAGCGCCAGTCATTTTCAAGCAATTAACCACTGAACAAAAAATAAAAACTAATTTGTGCTATAATTGCAGGAAATCAGGGCACTACCAGGTAAATTGCGCTTATCCAAATGTGTCTAAGCCCACAAGGCAAGACTATGCTGATAGAAACCAATTCAAGAGCAACCTTCGCCAACAAGGATTGCTAGAGGAATCTGAACCATTCTTCGCACCTGAAGAGGATTTGGAATCATCAGATGAAAGCAGTGATGATGAGCCTACAAGTGGCTCAGCGTTGATTTGTCTCATGGCAAGAGATGATGAAGCGTCCGACGACTCGCTACCAGAGGTAACCACTGAATTATCTCATCCTCTTTCTTATGATGAATTACTTGCAAAGTTAATGAATATTATAAAGATTGTCAAGATGCCACCAAAATATATCAAAATGATCTCGCTATTATCTCATCACTCACAAGAGATAAAGTAACGCTCAAAGCAGAGTTGAAAGTTCAGCAACAATGCATTGAGAAGAACCAATCACTTGAGAGTGAGGTTATTCAATTAAAAAGCGATCTTGATATAATAGTCAAGAGAGAAGCTGATCTGATCACTAGACTTGCCAAATCAGAGCAGCTCATCTCATCATTATCAAAAGCTTCAAGAAAGTTGGATAATGTGACTGAAGTAACACGAATGTTTGGTGAAAAGGCCGGTTTAGGATACAATAAATTCGGTAACCAACCAAATAAATCTAATGTTATGGCAAACAACAAAGGAAAGGGTGTTTTCTTTGTTGAGAAAGGTTCACAAAGTCAAACGCTAAATGAACCAAGTGACAATGGTACGAGGCCAAATGAAAAAGTCAAAGCTGACTAAGCAAGGGTAAGGCAAAGACAAATGATTCACAAAGAAAGTTCCATCCAAACGCTCAAAAGGCTAAGGATAAACCTAATCACTGTGAATCAAGCGCTAAGCGTCCAACACCAAAAGTGCAACCCAAGCCAGCGCCAAGGAAATACCAGCGTCAATATCCAAGACAGTCAAGATCATACTATCGATAGTATGATGATTATGATTATGACTACTATTATAATCGAGGATATTATTATACACCCAAAAAGCACACACAGCACAAGGTGAACAAAAAACACACAACACTATGTGAAGCCCAAGAAGGCCATTATTCCTACAATGAAGACTAGGCAAATATGGGTTCCTAAAGTTTTAATTCAAACCAAAGTCACTAACAATGGAGGACCTAAGACAACATGGGTACCTAAGAAGAATTAGAACTGTCCTTTAAATGCAGGTACCTAGAGCCAACAACGATACTTCAGTTTGTTACATTGATAGTGGATCGTCAAGACACATGACGGGTTCCAAAGATCTCCTAGTCAACTATCAAGCTACCAACGGTCCTTAAATTATATTCGGTGATAACTCCAAAGGTAAAACCAAAGGTATAGGTATGATGCATAGGGGGAACATCATGATCAGTGATGTATATTATGTTGAGGGTCTTAAGCATAATTTGTTAAGCATTAGTCAATTTTGTGATAAAGGCTTTGAAGTAAAATTTTCAAGCGACTTTTGCTATGTGAACGACGCTAAGACTAAGTCTACTAAATTAAGAGAAAAAAGAACATACAATGTGTATTTAGTGGATTGGGATTCTACAATTGATAACAACCCCACATGCTTTGTAGCTAAAAATCAAAATGAATTATGTTGGTTATGGCATCGAAAAATAAATCACCTCAACTTTAAGGCAATCTCTCAGTTAATATCGCTAAATCTTGTAGAGGGATTACCTAAAGGTTCCTTTCAAAAGAATCGCTTATGTGATGCATGTCAAATGGGTAAACAAGTTAAATCATCTTTTAAGAAGAAACCATGCCTATCTACTTCTAGAGTTCTTGAACTATTGCATCTAGATTTGTTTGGTCCTATTCAAATCATGAGTGTTAGTGGTAAAAAGTAGTCGCTAGTAATAGTTGATGATTTCTCTCGCTATACATGGGTAGAATTTCTAGCGACCAAAGATGAAACCAGTGTCAAGCTCACATCGCTAATTCGTCAATGACAAACTTCAAAAGATTTAAAGGTGACAAGAATTAGAAGCGATAGAGGAGCTGAGTTTACTAACCAATTTGTTGAGAAGTTTTGTATAGATCTTGGAATACTTCATGAGTATTTTGCTCCAAGAACACCTCAACAGAATGGAGTTGCCGAGTGACGGAATAGAACGCTTAAAGAAGTCGTTAGGACGATGTTAGCAGAGTCCAAGATGCCTCAAAGGTTTTGGGCCGAAGCTATCAGTACCGCTTGCTACACTCAAAACCGGTGTATGATCAACAAGTAACATGAGAAGACTCCATATGAGTTGTGGAAGGGATGTAAGCCTAATGTATCATATTTTCATGTATTTGGTTCAAAATGTTTCATTCATAATAATGGATCCCACAGCCTAAAGACATTTGATCCTAAAGCAGATGAGGCAATCTTTCTAGGCTATGCCAAGAATGGAAAGAGTTTTCGCATCCTAAATAAAATCAAATCAAAGGTTGAAGAATCCATTCATGTTGTGTTTGATGATGCTAACCAAGAACCGAATAAGGTTAATCATGATGATGTAGGAATTGAAGATCTTGCTCAACAAGCGTCACAAATGATGAGATCTTGGTGATGATAGTGATGATGAGATCTTTGTGCCCTTTCCTAAGGCTACTCGTGAGTTTACAAATGATGTTAATGTCAGAATCGCTGATGATCACGAAGAGAATGATCATCAAGAGAAAATTGGAACTATGAATAATGCAGCGACTGCGCCAGAGACCAATGAAAGTCAAGCGATTGTAACCGAGAGTCTCTCAACCCGTTCCAACCAGATCGTAAATGGCTTAGAGATCATCCACCAGAGCTAGTAATTGGAGATGTTGAAGCACCTGTTAGAACTAGGTCCGCTACAATTAATGAGGTCATGTTCGTAAGTTTCTTATCTCAAATGGAACCAAAGAAAGTGGATGAAGCGCTCAGTGATTCAAGTTGGGTAGGAGCTATGCAAGAGGAGCTTAACCAATTTGAGAGAAGCAAGGTTTGGACGCTAGTACCAAGACCAACTCATCAAGGAGTTATTGGGACTAGACGGGTTCTTAGGAACAAGATGGATGAAGATGGCATTGTAATAAGAAACAAAGCCAGATTAGTCGCTCAGGGTTATTGTTAAGAAGAGGGTATTGATTTTGATGAGACGTATGCCCCAGTAGCTCGTCTTGAAGCGATTAGGATGTTCCTAGCGTTTGCAGCATTCAACAAATTTACAGTATACTAAATGGACGTGAAGAGTGCATTCCTGAATGGTAAACTCCAAGAAAAAGTCTATGTGGAGCAACCATCAGGATTCATCAACAACCATGGCAAAAGTATGATATACAAATTGGATAAGGCACTCTATGGCCTCAAACAAGCAACAAGAGCATGGTATGACACTCTCTCTATCTTCCTTATAGGTAAAGGCTTTTCAAAAGGCAGCGTTGACACAACGTTATTTAAAATTATCCATAATGAAGATATTCTCTTAGTCTAAATCCATGTTGATGATATTATATTTGGTTCTACTAATAAGCGATTGTGTGAGAAATTTTCGAAAATGATGCAAGCACAATTTGAAATGAGCATGATGGGTGAATTAACTTTCTTCTTAGGATTACAAGTTAAACAACTCCCTAATGGAATATTTATAAACCAAGCTAAATATACAAGAGATATGATTAAGAAATTTGGTATGGAAAATGCATCATCTTCAAAAATTCCAATGAGCCAAACACTTAAGTTAGATAAACATGAAAGTGGGAAGAAAATTGATATCACTAACTATAGAGGTATCATTGGATCACTTTTTTACCTTACCGCAAGTAGACCTGATATTATGTTTTTGGTATGCATGTGTGCACGCTTTCAAGCTGATCCTAGAGAGCCACACTTAAATTCTACCAAGAGAATCCTTAAATACCTAAAGGGCACACAAGATGTGGGCTTATGGTACCACGGGACTCTCCTTTTGAACTAATTGGTAATTCAGACGCAGATTTTGCAGGATGCAAAATAGATAGAAAAAGTACTAGTGGTGCATGTCAATTTCTAGGTGATAGACTAATTTCATGGCATAGTAAGAAATAACAATCCATAGCGACTTCTACCGCGGAGGCAGAATATGTAGCCGCTGGGAGCTGTTGTGCACAAATCCTTTGGATGAGGCAACTTAGAGATTATGGAACAGTCCTAGGTCCTACCCCAATACATTGTGATAACCAAAGCGCTTTAGGTATGACCCAAAATCCTGTCCTTCACTCTTGAACCAAACACATTGACATTCGATACCATTTCCTGCGTGATCATGTTCAAAAGAAAGATATCTCCATGCACTTCATTGGAACTAACAAACAATTAGCAGATATCTTCACCAAAGCGCTCAACGAACACCGCTTTCTCACTTTGAGAAGTGAATTAGGTATGATCGATTTAAACGCTTAAATCATAGAGCATCATATTTTATAGGCATATAATTTAGGGGGAATCCGTTTTATGATTATGTCCAAATCATTTTTCAAATTGAAATGAGTTATTAATTTTAGGGGGAACTTTAAAATTATACTTATCTCAATTCATAAGCGACTGTGATCAAAAATGACTTTGAAAATTTATGCATTGATTACTAGCGCTTGTCTATTATGCATGACAAATCAATCCCTAATAAATGAAATTTTTATTATTAATCTAAGCGATTGATTTTATCCTTAAGCTTTAGAAAATTAAATTGTGTTTCTCAAATAGACTTCAGCGTTAAAAAGATTCCCAAATTAACGCTAAGTAACTCTTTTCTAAAAATCATGCATAGTTTTCAACGCTGAAAGTAACGTGTGGATAAGTCCAAAAGACCAGATTTGACAACTGCTCACACGTGCTTATCAAATCAAACTGACGGATAATGATTCCTATCTAAAAACTAGGCGGTTCAGTAACTGCATCAGTCTGAGTACGTGTCAGTGTACTATCAGGCACGTGCATTTCACGCTGAAAATTTAAAATTTAAACTTTTTCAAAAAGTAACTGCGGATCCGAAAAACTTTATATTTCACAGCAGTTAACCTATTTTACCACACTTTTTGACATCCGTATTTATGTGTAAGCGACTCAGATTTCTTTTTGTCATTAACTTATGTACACGTGCCATTCATCTACCAATTGAGAAGTTATTTTTTCCTTCTATTTAAACTATTCAAAACCTTTACAGTAAAACTTTATCACTTCCAAATGCCTCTACTGTAAAAGTTCTTTCTCTCTAAAAGCAAAAATAATATCTTTCCTCTCCTTAACCGAAGCTTTTCAAGTTCATCAATGGCACCCAAATCGGCTGCCGAAAAATCTTCCAAACCAGAGCAACCAGTCACTGTTAACGCCGATTTTCTTGTTAACTGGGACTATCTCTTCGATAACCAGAATTTCCCTCTTAGGACTGTTCTTCCACTCGTCCAGGAGTCTGGTTTACGTGATATGCTAACTACAATTTTCAACTTCTTTGAGGAAGAAACCCATTTTTTCTTCAAGAACGCAAAAATCTCCAACGATGGAAACTCCATTTCGTGCGTCTTCCCCTTCGCCCATGAGACCTTTGTCCTCACCCCTTCTCTGATTTCATCTCTACTAAATTTGCCAATCGATGGTGCTGTGAAACTCTTGGGGATGCTACTAAGGTCTGGGCACTGATAAAGAAAGATGAAGTTAAAGCTGCCTATGAACCCAATTTCAAGAAAAACGACACGAAGGGTGAATATGCCATTCTTGCGGACATATGCGCCAAGATGATCGAATGCAGAAAGGGAAGCTTCGATAAAGTTACAAACCTTCAATACAAGATGATGGTGGCCATTTTGACCAAACTGAAGATAAATTGGTCGCTTTACGTCTTTAATCGCTTCAAGGTAGCGATGGCCAAATTAGTTAACCCTAAGCCTTACGGGATTATTTCAAGTCAAATTCTTAGCGCTAGCGGTTACACCAATTCCGCTGGAAAGAAAATCCCAGCGCTCAAGTTTTCTGGAAAGAAGATGATCAGCGAGCTACTCAAACCAAGAAAACGAGGTGGTGCAGCAGTTCCCAAACAAGAGCGTGAGCGACTTCTTGCAGAAGGAGTTGTTCGCAGTGATGATGAAGAGCAAGCGACTTCTTCTTCATCATCATCTTCATCGAAAGAAGAGGTGGTGGTTAAGCGACCCAAACGAAAGATCACTATTAAGGTCGTTGAGCCAGCCAAGCCAGCAAAGAAGCAGAAGCAAAAGCCGGAGCCCAAGCAGAAACAAAAGTCTCCTTCTCCTTCTCCTAAATATCCCTTTCCTCCACCTGCCTTCAGCATCTCTCCAGAGGAGGAAGAAGAGGTAGAAGAAGTACCGTTTTCCCGAAGGCGTACTCCTTCATCCACTCCAGCTTCATCGACAAGCTCTCCAACAGAACCAGCGCTTGAAGAGCCAGCGAGTACTCCACCTCCTTCTGATGCTGTTCCAGAAATCAGCTCAGATCCTAAAGCCTATGCTCAATCTGAAAGGCTTTCTCGTGTTCGGGGTAAGTACTTGTGCTAAGCAATGTCATTTATCCTTTCCTCGTTGGTTTCCAGTCCCTAACGCTAGGATAAAATCTTTTTTGGTCGAGTGTGAAGCAAATATTCAAACTGTTCTTAACACTCTTGAGGATTTGCATATTTCCATCCGTGCTGATCCCCTAACTTCTTTTCTCGATTTAGATCCTGATGAAGAGGTGCCGGAACCAAAGGAAACTGTACCAAATGTTGAAACAGATCAAGCGACTTACAAAGTCGATGGCAGTCCCCAGGATAAGCGTTGTAGTATTTTTTTGTAATTTCTACTTAGTAGAAGTTTTGCTTGCTTTTCTCAACCACTTACATGTATCAGCTCAAGATGCACCTTCATCTTCAGAGGTTCCCATTGAAGTAGATGTTGATATGGCAACCGTTGTGGATATAGCTAAGGAAGTAGCTCAAGACCTCCCTGACGCTGACACATCACCAGTCAGTGAAGCAACTGAGCATGCTGAGCGGTCGATAGAAGTGGCCCCTATCCCAACAGAGTATATTGTTTTTGTCCCTACTCCAATTGGATCTCCTCCTCGTGTCATCGATTTCTTTCCTCATGAATATTCCTCTGAAATTGAATTTTATTATGCCGCTAGAGAACGAGACACCCAGACCCTTGTTGAATCAGAAATCAATTTTCAAACCACTCTTCATCGGCCGGATGTTTCCAATTCTGATAAATTTGAATTCTTCGAGCGATTCACCGACCTTGGTCTCTACAATCTGTAGCATCTTCATTCTCGCCTTGAGTATATCCGAAGACCACTGTTCAATAGAATAGAATTTGACGAGAAGCGATTTAATTTCACCGGTCGCTCTGATGAGTCCTTGTATCCCTTGCGCCAGAATAAGATTGTCATCAAGAATCCCCATATGGGTGATTGGTCAAAGAATCCAGACGAAGAAATTCTCAACAGGATCGGATACTCTGCCTATCCCAAAATCGTTAAATCTCCTCAGAATGCTCTCTTTCCTAATCCACTCAAGCTTTGGAAAGGAAAATGACCAGTAGTTGCTGAGCGTCCCAATCCTATCAACTCGTGGATAGAAGATGAAGCCCGAGAATACCTTGCAAGAATATGGGCTGAGGATTACGATGAAGAAACTGAACATTTTGAGAAATTCCTTTCCGCTAGAAAAGATCAAAAGAAAGCCGACAAGCTTGGCAAGCGATGGATGATGGACACAGCCAGATGGGCTGAAGAGTTTGTTTTACACTTCTATACTCTTGAAGAACTCATGAGATATCCATTCCTTTTTGAATTTGGAATCGAGTACAGACGCCGATAGTTTGCTACCTTTTTGCTGCAACAGCGTCAGTATATTGCCGGAAATGTTAGCACTCTGCCCGGTTACAGGCAACCAATTGAGAGCTACATACGCCACCAGCTAGCCTTATTCAGTCAAGGCGGACGCTATGTGTTTCACCCTCGTCAAGCGTTTGTTCAGCGCATCATTCCAGATTTGAACAAAGAAGCCTCCACTAGTAAACAACCGCTTCTTCCAGGACAAAGTGAAATTTTTGTCGATGTTTCAAATGAGCACGCTGAGTTTGCTGAACTCCACAGAGATAGAAGAGAAGTGAAAGAAAATGCACAAGCGTTGGAGATCACTTTCAACCACTATTCAGGGCTGAGCAACTTCCGAGGATACAATCTTCACCCTGTCCTCTTTTGTCAACAGAATATTCAAGTGGCCAAAATGATATCGCTGATCGGGTCAGTGGACCAGGAAGCAGCTCAAGCGCTGATGCCATTTATTTTGAACTTTTACAATTCTTATACTTCAGGAGTTAATCTGCCAGAAGGAGTGCAACTTGCACTAAGCAATGAATCTAATATGACTTGTGGACAAGCCACCTTGTTTACTAGACTGTCAGAACTTCATAGTTTATAGCTGCTCCACGTCCAATTGGAACCAGTGAATTTTCAAGAATGTCAGAGAAAAGGTAGAATCATGCACTGCGTGATAGGCACGCTCCCACATGTGTCCAATGGACAGATCCCAAGATTTGCTTATAAATACCCTACCTTCAGCAAACCAAAAAAAAAACCCAGAGATATATGTACATGCACAAGAAACTCTGCTAATATTCACGCTCAAAGAAGAAGCTTCGAAATTCCATAGCCAATATCTTTCAAGCTTTTTATATACATTCCAGACAGTCACAAATATCTCAAATCTCTTCCAAAGAAGAAACCTAAAATTCTTACTGAGATATTCCAAGTTGTTTGATCTTTCCAAAAACAAACAAACCCTTGTGATAAACTCAACCTTTCATCTGAGTCAGAAAGTTGTTGATACCCCTTACAGGAAGTATTTCTGAGTGAGAGAAGCTTGTAGAAGATGATCTTCATTGGTGCTGAAATCTGTGTGATTAAGGAGCCTGAGATCATTTTCACCTATTTTACTATCTTGTAGAAGATTCTGTGTGATTCTTTGATAACCATATTAGTAAATTCCCTCCAAGTGAAAAAGGAGAAGAAGGACATAGCTGGGATTACATCACCCAGTGAACCTTACAATTTCTTGTGTCATTTACTTTAATTATCGTCTTGTTTTACATTATATTATATTCTTTGAAAAAGACAAGGTAATCTGTCTGCTAAGCGACTATTTAACCAAAACGAACGCTAAAGCTTTAAAATTATTTCCACTGTGCTAACCCTGATTAAGTGATCTAAGCGTTATCCTACTTTGGGAAATTGTTAAAATCACCAAGTCTAAGTAATCTTTACAGAAGCTTCTGACCCAAGTGTTCAGTTGCCTAAGCATTCTAACCTTTAAAAGTGATACGAAATTTTTGAAGTCAAAAAAGACTTCAGGGTCTATACAACCCCCCTTTCTAGACCCTTTCGTATGCCACTTGGGACCACCAGGTCCGGTGAGGACATTTTTCTCAAGCAGAATTGTGAGTGGGTTAACCATTATAGAGAGTAATTATCAAACTGCAGAAAAGACCAAGATTATTCTATTAGATGCGTTATATTTTTTTAAAAAAGTAATTTTAAATGACCTGTACAGTTACTTGTCTCCCACTATTTGTCTCAATTATTGTACTCCACTGCAATTATCAAAAATCTTGTTGGATTGGCTTCATAGTGGGTGATTGAGGTCCTCAATGTCTAGATGGGTTGCAACCTTTTTCGATATATGGCCCATCTAGAAATTGAGGTGGCGCCTAGTGCTAGTTAAACCATATAATGATTCTATAATCCCTTGGGCTCATGAATCTCTGAACCGCAATCTTTTTTCGATATATAGGTGGTGATTCATCTAAGTCTATTCCTATCAACTCTTATCAGTCTAACAATTTAATCTCGCCTTGCAACGTTTTTTGATATATGGGGCGAAATTCACTTCGACTGAAGGCATCAAATGCATTAAAGAAGATCATGCATATTACCTTTATATATGACCCCCTAATACCGGGACGATGCCATATACAAGATGCAGTCATCTCGTTCTAAAGCTTAATGGAGAGCTAGGATATCAAATACCCTTTACTTAGTATCATTTGATATATGGAAATTTAATAACTTGATAGTTATTATAATTTGGGTTCACTTTGCACATTAATTTGTTAAGCACTATTTATGGAAATGCATAAAAAAATCGCCTAGCAATTTTTAACAACACACGCACATATGGGCTTTTATCTAAATTGTCTCGAGCCAACGAGTCAATTGGGGAGGGGTTCTAATCTATTAAAAGAAAGATCCTTGACTTTGCTCCAAGCTTGCCACCGTATTCTCTCTTTATTGGACCTATCTAACATTTTCATTACAATGGTACATGCCTGTACAATTGTTTTAAATAAAAATAAAGATACAAATTAGGGGGCTCAAACTCTGGCCCAATACAACCCTGATAATAAAAAGAAACCAACCCTAAGCCCATACGAGGTGTCACCATCACATAATGATAAAAGGAGCACATAATCAAATTGAACACATATGTGATTATTATTAAATCTTATTAAATATTTATTTAATTTTTCTAAAATAAATATAATTTATTTTGAATTTTGATGTTAATAGGCCAAGCCCAAACATTTACTTTAATCCAATTAAAGTTGACTTTATCAAATAGAGCCCATCATGGGTGAAATAATTTAAAAAACGAAATTAAACTCTAATTAAAAATTAATTTGGGTCAACCCTATTTAATTCAATCCATAAAATAAAGTAAGACCAACAAGCTTTATTTAGTTATTTAAATCCAATTTAAATACCAAGGATTAAATTTGATGATTAATTTTAAGTGGCTAATAAATCCAATTTAGGCCTTAGGAAAATTCAAATTTTCAGTGGATCGCCACTGCATACAAGTATTCAATTGGCCTTCGTCTTCTTTCTTCATATTCAATTACATAGACCATAACCTAATTACATTCTTCTAATCTAAAGATAGAAAAATAAAATCCAAACCGGCTATTTTTACAACCCATTGAATTTCATACAAAGAAAATCAAAGACTAGACTAGGCTTGTGGTTCATCCTATCACATAAAATCATGCCAAGCCACATAATATGCGATATCCAAAATTTACCTGCCTCTTGTTCAAAATAAATTGCAAAGAAACAGAAGCCGAAGCCGGAGCCCAAGAAGAAACAAAAGTCTCCTTCTCCTTCTTCTAAATCTCCCTCTCCTCCACCTGCCTTCATCATCTCTCCAGAAGAGGAAGAAGAGGTAGAAGAAGTACCGCTTGCCCGAAGGCATACTCTTCATCCACTCCAGCTGCATCGACAAGCGCTCCAACAGAGCCAGCTTTTGAAGAGCCAGCGAGTATTCTACCTCCTTCTGACGCTGTTCCAGAAATTAGCTCAGATCCTAAAGCCTATGCTCAATCTGAAAGGCTTTCTCGTGTTCGGGGTAAGTACTTGTGCTAAGCAATGTCATTTATCCTTTCCTCGTTGGTTTCCAGTCCCTAACGCTAGGATAAAATCTTTTTTGGTCGAGTGTGAAGCAAATATTCAAACTGTTCTTAACACTCTTGAGGATTTGCATATTTCCATCCGTGCTGATCCCCTCACTTCTTTTCTCGATTTAGATCCTGATGAAGAGGTCCCAGAGCCTGAGGAAACTATAACAAATGTTGAAACAAATCAAGTGACTGACAAAGTCGATGATAGTCCTCAGGGTAAGCGTTGTAGTATTTTTTTTGTAATTTCTACTTAGTAGAAATTTTGCTTGCTTTTCTCAACCGCTTACATGTATCAGCTCAAGATGCACCATCACCTTCAGAGGTTCCCATTGAAGTAGATGTTGATATGGCAACTGTTGTGGATATAGCTAAGGAAGTAGCTCAAGACCTCCCTGACGCTGACACATCACCAGTCAGTGAAGCGACTGAGCATACTGAGCGGTCGATAGAAATGGCCCCTATCCCAACAGAGTCTATTGCTTTTGTCCCTACTCCAACTGGATCTCCTCCTTGTGTCGTCAATTTCTTTCCTCGTGGATATTCTTCCGAAATTGAATTTTATTATGCCGCTAGAGAACGAGACACCCAGACCCTTGCTGAATTAGAAATCAATTTTCAAACCACTCTTCATTGGCCTGATGTTTCCAATTCTGATAAATTTGAATTCTTCGAGCGATTCGCCAACCTTGGTCTCTACAATCTGGAGCGTCTTCATTCTTGCCTTGAGTATATCCGAAGACCACCGTTGAACAGAACAGAATTTGACGAGAAGCGATTTAATTTCACCAGTTGCTCTGATGAGTCCTTTTATCCTTTGCACCAGAATAAGATTGTCATCAAGAATCCCCATATGGGTGATTGGTCAAAGAATCTAGACGAATAATTTCTCAACAGGATCGAATACTCTGCCTATCCCAAAATCATTAAATCTTCTCAGAATGCTCTCTCTTCTAATCCACTTAAGCTTTGGAAAGGAAAAGGACCAGCAGTTGCTGAGCGTCCCAATCCTATCATCTCGTGGATAGAAGATGAAGCCCGAGAATACCTTACAAGATTATGGGTTGAGGATTACGATGAAGAAACTGAACGTTTTGAGAAATTCCTTGCCGCTAGAAAAGATCAAAAGAAAGCCGACAAGCTTGGCAAGCAATGGATGATGGACACAACCAGATGGGCTGAAGAGTTTGTTTTACACTTCTATACTCTTGAAGAACTCATGAGATATCCATTCCTTTTTTAATTTGGAATCGAGTACAGACGCCGAGGGTTTGCTACCTTTTTGCTGCAACAGCGTCAGCATATTGCTGGAAATGTTAGCACTCTGCCAGGTTACAGGCAACCAATTGAGAGCTACATATGCCACCAGCTAGCCTTATTCAGTCAAGGCGGACGCTATGTGTTTCACCCTCGTCAAGCGTTTGTTTAGCGCATCTTTCCAGATTTGAACGAAGAAGAACTCCACAGAGATAGAAAAGCAGTGATAGAAAATGCACAAGCGTTGGACATCACTTTCAACCACTATTTAGGGCTGCGAGACTTCCGACGATACAATGTTCACTCTGTCCTCTTTTCTCAACAGAATATTCAAGTGGCCAAAATGAAATCACTGATCAGGCCAGTGGAGTAGGAAGCAGCTCAAGTGCTGATGCCATAATTTTGGACTTCTACAATTCTTATACTTCAGGATTTGATTTGCCAGAAGGAGTGCAACTTGCACTAAACAATGAAGCGCGCGAAGACGCTATATTTTTCATCCCGCAGACAAACCTAATTAGTCCAAGGCATGTGATGGAAGCCATTGGCCCACTCTGAGTCATTGTGATTGAAGAACTTTCCCCTTCTGTATTTAGTTCATAATTGAAAGCATAAAAGACATAATAGGAATATTCATAGACATAAATGGTATGAAAAGCTCGTAAAAACTCCCTAAATGGTTAATGATGATGGATCTTGAAGTTGAGCCTTCAATCCCCAAGCTCTTTTCCTTCCTCTAGTTTTCCCCTCCAAGAGTGATGAAGAATGGTGATGAATGGTGGAGAAATCAGATTAGGGGCTGCCCCCCTCTCCTCCAAGAATCTGAAATTGATAATGAATCCTGAAGAGTATGGGTTCCCCCTCCTTTTATAGCCAAAATTCCACTAAAGTATGCATTAAGAATTCCCATTAAAGTTCCCCAATGATAATTCCACCTAAGGTGATGCTTAAAGTTTGGATTTTAAGATTCCAACCATCTAAAAAATGCTGAACTTTCGGCCCTTAAGCATTCTACCAAGCATAACCATGTGAAAACTTCAACAAAACACATGCATGCCGCCATTTTCTTACTTTCCAGCACAGTCTTAGTATTGTCCTCATAACCTTCTCCACAAATCTCCGAATTGGATGATTCAAGTCCCCATGTTCCGATATGACATAGATCTACAACTTTACAGAAGGACACTTTGTCCAATTCGGTTTCTAAGTATACCGAAATTACGTTTCAAGATGGAGGTTGTTTCTGATTTGGCGCCCATAAAGTAAATCTACCAAGAAACACACTAATGACAACCCCTCAACACATGTGCTGAATTATGGCCAAAATTGATTCCTACCCATCATATAATGCTGGAATTTAGGCTGAAAAGGAGTAACATTTGGACTATCCACGCCTAGGCATGACTAGGAGGGCACTGGGGCGTATCCTGGCACATGTACTTCTCTGTTCGGCGCAACAATTGTATTTCCTTCATACCTCTCTCCAAAGACCTCCAATTTGGATGATTCAAGTTGTCAAGTGAAGATAACACAGAGATAAACAACTTTGTTGAAGGAGACGTCCTCAAATTCGAACTCGAAATATGCATAAATTCTGTATTTGCGTGCGTTATTCCTCTATTGTAGTGATTTTCCACCTTTACTCGATAAGCACACAAATTAAACGCAAATGTGGTATAAATCATGCATAAACCAATATAAATCCAATAAATATGAGGCTCTAAAACATGTAAATTCACACCCTATCAACACCCCCAAACTTACCCATTGATCGTCCTCGAGCAATGAGAGCTATAAGACAAGATCAACATCATTCAAAGGGAGAAAACAAAACAGCTAACTAACTCACTTTCGTGGAGTAAACGATTGCACTTAGCGGGTGCAACAAGCCTTTAAACCCTTGAGTTACCTCAAAGGACGAGTTATAGTCTCGTGAGGGTTTGCATACGATATACCCACAAAATCTAACAAATTTTCAATCCCAACCAAATCAATACACCTCAACATGATCAACAAGAATGAATGGCATAAAATCAACCTTTTAAAGTTCACAAATATATATACATATCAACTACTTTTGCTCATGTGACACCAATACTTGAAAAGACTCCCTAGGGTGTAGTGAAAAATAAATCTAAGGTATTATAGTCGAGAGGCATCCTTACCAAATTTTGGACATTAATCCCATATCTATCAACTTTCGATCAAACATAAAGCACAAGAATTATAGAAAATCTCATAGCCATTTAAATTTCATTATCTCAACATTCAACTTTCAATTCGTATGAAACTTCCATTAAATTCATTAAGGCTAGATCATGTGCAATGTTTTATTCCATTAGACTTTCTATGACACCCATGTAACAAACTTTAGATCAATGACTCCCAAACTAGATAGTTTTGGGGCATTAAGTGTAGAGACACTCCTAAGGATTTAATCACTCGAGTGTCAAAGGCCACGAAATAAAACTAGATCTTTTAACCAATTCACTTCTTTTTGGCTTGAGCAAAGCTCAAGTTGGCATAATAGTACAGTATGTAGGCATGAAACGTTTCACCTCCGGTACGTATTAGCCTGACCACTTTTGGTCATACAAAAATTCATCCTTTTCAATTCATTGTTTAGCATATAAAATTACTACTTAACTTATAACCTTATGAGAAATCTAAGTTAATATTTCCGGGAAAAACTCCTTAAGTGTCTCAAGATGGTTATCCTCTCAACTCCTCTACCCTCGATTCATTGTGCAATGTGAATCATCTAAAGAATCAATCCTAGTCTAGTGTCTCCACGAGCAATTTCAAAGATATATATATATATATATATCCATTAAATTCAAATTATTTCAAGAATTCATGCCATTTTTCCAAGTTAATCAATTTCAATGCATCAATTGGAAAGAAAATACATATAATTTTTTTTATATACATATGCTTGATTTTTCTCAAAAAGTTAGCACAAAACACATGCAATAGCAACGATTCCCCCAAACTTGAGCTAAAAACAAGATCACATGACAAATAAAATCAATAAGCACTACTCATACCACCCCCAAACTTAAACTTAACATTGCCCTCGATGTTGACTCAATCATACATACTCAAAAGGGGGTAAACGAGGGTACTTACAACAAGGGTGCTAAAAAGCAAACCTTACTCACGTGGAATCCATTTCCAAGCTCAAATTCGTAACAAAAGATCTTTCAAAGCAAAACTCGGCTACTACATGTCATGTACTCACAATACAAACTATCAAGATTCAAAGAGAAGTATGCCAAAAGTGCATACTTGAACATAACAAAAAGAAACAAACTAAACAAGACAAAAATGAAAGCAATAAGAAAAGAAAACTTACAAACTTGGGTTGCCTCCCAAGAAGCGCTCTTTTAAAGTCATTAGCTTGACTTTACGCTCCTTGAGGTTCAAATAGGTGGGCCATTTAAAATGACAATATCCTTGTCATTTCTCCTTTCTTTCTCATGTTTCACTCGCGTCCACTCATAACTCGGTGTTTTGAGATTAGCCCTCCGTGCCGGAGTTGTCTTATCGATCTCATGAACACGTTTATGTGGTGGAATGTACTTCATGCATAAATCCTCCTCTCTCACCTTTTCTTGGTTCTCATTGGGGACCTCATTCTCCAACTCAAAAGTGCCCTTAGTTTTGCCACTTGCACGTTTTTCATCAAGTAAAGTGTTAATAGCATTGACATTTAAACAAGTAAGATCATCCATGGATGGTTTCATGTTTGTATAAACATCGAATATCACCTTTTCATCTCTTACCCTCAATGTCAACTTACCTTTTCCCATGTCAATCTTGGCATTGCTAGTGGCTAGGAAAGGTCTTCCTAGGATCAAGGGAACATCAATGTCGTTATCCATCTCGAGAACCACAAAATCGACCGGGAAATAGAATTTGTTAACTTGGACAATAACATCTTCAATTATCCCCATTGGCCTCTTGATTGATCTATCCGCGAGTTGGAGGCTCATTGCAGTTGGTTTAGGATTGCCAAGGCCCAACTTCTTAAAAAGAGAATACGGAAGGAGGTTGATGCTAGCTCCCGAATCACAAATAACCTTGTCGAATGATAAGGGCCCAATAGTGCAAGGAATCGTAAGACTCCCGGGATCTTGAAGCTTTGTTGGCAATGTGTTGAGCAATATAAGCAAGATTCGGGGGAAACTCGGATCCATCTCCTTCTGTTTCTTTTTATATCCATTGGGAAAGGGGAGGCGTACCTCGATGGGTGGATGCGTTGGAGTCGAAGAGCCGAATTCGGAAGAACCAGGACGTGGCACCTGGGCGCAGCAATTGGCGCCTGGGCGTGGCTAGGCGCCTGGGCGTGGCTGTCTGGGCGCTCGGGCGCCGATGTGCGAACAGCATCATTTGCTACATGTTTGCCACTTCTCAAGGTAATTGCATAGCATTGCTCTTTCGGGTTCTTTTCCGTGTCACTTGGTAAAGTTCCCGGGGCTCTCTCGCTGATCGCCCTTGCCATTTGACCCATTTGTGTCTTCATATCCTTCATCTCCATCATCAAATCCTTCATCATACTACGGAGTTCGTTGATTGCTGTATCTGATTTCTTTATTTCCTCATCGAGACGTTCATCGGTTGTGGGAGGCCTAACTTGCCTTTGTACATGAGGATTGCCTTACCTTTGAGCTTGATTGTTGTTGAATGAAGGCCTTGGTGCTTGGTAGATACCGGTATGAGCGTTTTGTGCCAGATTTGGCCTTCTTGGAAAATTTTCGGGCACATGAAAATTCAATTGAGGTCGATTGGCATTTCCAACATAGTTAACATTGCCAACCATTGTTTCCAAAGCAACTTCTTCTTGAACACAACCAATTTTTCTGGTGGGTGTGACTTCTTCGTCATCGGGATAGAGTTCATCTTCCCGGGCTAATTGCTCAATCTTGTCCCACACACTTTGGCAATCGAGCCCAAGGAGATCACCACCGGCGCCGGCATTGAGCCTATTTCGGATGCGCGATCGGACTCCATCATGGAATCGTAGTACTTGCTCGCTCAACTTTAGGTTGTGATCCGGGCATTTTCGGAGCATGTTTTTATATCTAGCCCATGCCTCGGCTAAGGACTCATGATTCCCTTGTTTAAACTCTTTAATGTTGCTCCTTAGCTCATTGATTTTGGAGGGTGGTAAGAATTTGCTCAAAAAGGCATCGACCAATTGTCCCCATGTTGTGATGGATTGGGGTGGTAGAGATTTGTACCACATGGTCGCCCTTTCCTTTAATGAGAAGTGGAAGACTCTTAGACGAATTGCATCAAGATCCCGTGGATGAAATTGGGTAGTCATGAGAGTGTCGTCTAAAGTCTCCAAATGCTCATGAGGTGATTCATGGGGCTCTCCATAGAAGGGTTCGGTTTGCACCATGCTAAAGATGTGTGACGGAATGTGATAATTTGGTGCATAGAAATTTGGAAAGATCACGGGTCCCGGTATGGTGTGGACCTTTGGAGGTAGACTTTCCCGGACCGATGGAAGTCTTTGAGGAGGTGCCTGTTGCATAGCTTGGAAAAGATTTTGCAGCCATTCCCTATTTTTCGGAAGATTTATGTCGGGAAAATTCCCATTTGGATTTAGATTGTCGGCCATTTCTCGAGCTTGTCTACTAGATCGAAGAACACGCTCTATCTCCGGCTCAAAATTGTATAGGGGCTCGTTAGAAAAGCGGGTCATGCACCACAAATTACACCTAACAAATAACCACAAGAAAAAAAATTAGAATAATAAAATAAAAGAAAGGTTAGAAATAAACGAAAAACTAAGAATTATGAAAATTTAAACAAAAAAAATCAAAAACTAAAATGAAAAAGTCCCCGACAACGGCGCCAAAAACTTGACACGCTAAAAGCCAACGTGCTATGATAGCAAGTGCACTAGTCGTGTGTAGTAATAAGTGGACTAAAAGTCCGGATTGTCGAACCACGGAGACTTGAATTTTAGTTTATGATTTTAACCAAAAAAAGAACAAATATAATTAAAGTAAATTATAGGTAAAATGCATACAATAAGAACAAGATTACACAATTGATTTTACACAAAGTATAAAGGGAGACTAAGGCACATGCTAGGTTCAAATTGATCAATTATACTTATAAAGATTCTAGTTGAAGGATTACGCTTATATTGTTATGGTGAGAACTCCGAGGGTAGAGAATAACCGATGTCTCGCGTATAAACTCCTATGCTTAGATCGTGATTTCCCAAATATTCCTATCCGGAAATCTAACCACTAAACATGCATTAACGTACTAGAGTTCACTCGATTTGTATCGAACAACTTCACCCGGGAATCTTTACCTATGTCTAGGGCAATTCCTCATTAGTTACGGGTCATGATGTGAATTTCTTGCACCCTAAGTCAATTTTCTCCCGAAATATTAACCTAGGCATAAGATTCTAACATATAGTGATCAAGTATATGCAAGATAGGAAAAAACACAAATTCACATCACATAACAATATAAGAACAACCTCAACAATCATCTATTATAAGCATATATCACAATTTGGCCTTACATGGCCCTAGTCTTATGAATTTAGTTCATAATGGATAATATGAAAAACATAAATGAATTAATACACATGTGCATAGACATAATTGAAATGAAAAGCTATAAAAACTCCCTCAAAGTGAATAATGATGGATCTTGAAGTTGAGCCTTCAATCCCCAAGCTCTTTTCCTTCCTCTAGTTTTCCCCTCCAGGAGTGATGAAGAATGGTGATGAATGGTGGAGAAATCAGATTAGGGGCTGCCCCCCTCTCCTCTAAGAATCTGAAATTGATAGTGAATGATGAAGAGTATGGGTTCCCCCTCCTTTTATAGCCAAAATTCCACTAAAGTATGCATTATGAATTCCCATTAAAGTTCCCCAATGAGAATTCCACCTAAGGTGATGCTTAAAGTTTGGCTTTTAAGATTCCAACCAACTAAAAAATGCTAAACTTTCGGCCTTAAGAATTCCACCAAGCAAAACACATGCATGCTGCCATTTTCTTGCTTTCCAGCGCAGTCTTAGTAGTTTCCTCATAAAATTCTCCACAGATCTCCCAATGGGATGATTCAAGTCCCCATGTTCAGATAAAACATAGCTCTACAACTTTCCAGAAGGACATTTTGTCCAATTCAGTCGCTACGTATACCTAAATTACGTTTCAATATGGAGGTTGTTTCTGATTTGGAACCTAAATCTACCAAGAAACACACTTATGACAACCCCTCAACACATGTGCTGAATTATGGCCAAAAGTGATTCTTACCCATCATATAATGCTGGAATTTAGGCTGAAAAGGAGTAACATTCGGACTATCCATGCCTAGGCATGACTATGAAGGCGTTGGGGCGTATCCTGGCACATGTACTTCTCTGTTCGGCGCAGCAATCGTATTTCCTTCACAATTATCTCTATAGACCTCCGATTTAGATGTTTCAAGTTCCCATTTGAAGGTAAGACATACATCTAAAACTTTGTAGAAGGAAACTTTGTCTAAGTCGGTCTCAAAATGTACGGAATTATCGCTCGAATGTGGTAGGAGATGCATAAACCGCCTAGGTGTTGAAAAACATGCTTGAACTTGTTTTGTACATCGTTTTTCTTCCCTTTTCTTCATGTATTCTCATTCACTTAACACACCTATTAAATGCAAATGTGACATGATTTAAGCAATAAGTGAATCCAAATCATAAGAATTACGGTCTTAAAAACACGTAAAAACACCTCTTATCACGGCGCCTGGGCGAGTATATTAGCGTCTAGGTGCGGATCTGTAGGCGCCTGGGCGTGCATCTCTGAGCGCTCGGGCGCGGGAAGCAGAACGGATTCATCTTGCAAGGTTGTGGGCGACGCCTGGGCGCCGTCAGAAGGGCCCTCGGGCGTGGAAAACAGAGAATCCTATCCAAAATAGGGGAGATATGGCGCCTGGGCGTGCAACATAGGGCGCTCAGGCGCGGGACTACTGGCAGTTTCACTCTCTAATTGTTTTCCATTTCTCAAGGTTATGGTGTTGCATTGAGCCTTCGGGTTTTTCTCCGTGTCACTTGGTAGAGTCCCCGGGGCTCTACCATTCACCGCATTGGAAATTTGACCCACTTGGGTTGGCAAATCCTTCAGTTCCATAAACATGTCCTTCATCATACCCCGAAGTTCGTTGAACGACGTGTCGGACTTCTTCATGTGAGCATCGAGTCTCTCATCGGTTGTGGGAGGTCGTATTTGCACTTGACCTTGACCTTGTCCATTGAAATTGCCTTGCCTCGGGGGTGGGTTATTGAAAGGTGGTCGTGGAGCTTGATAGATCCCCGGTTGTGCATTTTGTGCGGGGTTGGGCCTTTTTGGAAAATTCTCAGGTGCATGAAAGTTCACCCGAGGTTTATTGTGATTCCCCACATAATTGACGTTGCCAACCTCCGGCTCCAAATTCACTACTCCCTCAACCACTTCCTCAACACAAGCAACTTTTTTAGAAGATGAGGTCTCTTCATCGTCGGGGTAAAGCTCGTCTTCTCGGGCCAACTGTTCTATTTTGTCCCATACACTTTGACAGTCTAACCCAAGGAGGTCTCCTCCCGCACCCCCGTTGAGTCTATTCCGAATACGTGACCGAACCCCATCATAGAAATGAAGTACCTGTTCATTCAACCCAAAATTATGATCGGGGCATTTTCGGAGCATGCCCTTATATCTAGCCCAAGCCTCGGCTAAAGACTCATTCCTCCTTTGCCTAAACCCTTTTATATTACTCCGGAGCTCATTGATTTTGGAGGGTGGAAAGAATTTATTTAAAAAGGCATCGACCAACTCACCCCATGTCGTAATAGATTGTGGAGGCAAGGATTTGTACCATGTTGTCGCCCTATCCTTTAATGAGAAATGGAAGACTCTTAGACGAATCGCATCAAGATCCCGTGGATGATATTGAATGGTCACAAGAGCATCGTCTATAGTCTCTAAATGAGCGTGAGGTGATTCATCCGGTTCTCCATAGAAAGGTTCTCCTTGCACCATACTAAAGATGTGAGCTGGAATGTGGTAGTTTGGTGCGAAGAAATTAGGCAAGACTACGGGCCCCGGAATGGTATGGACCCTAGGTGGTAAGCTACCCCAAACCGATGGTAATTGTTGAGGAGGTGCCGCTTGCATGGCTTGTAGAACACCTTGTAACCACTCCCTGTTTTTCGGTAAATTCATATCGGGAAAATTTCCATTCGGGTTTTGGTTGAGATTATTGGCCATTTCCCTTGTTCGCCTACTAGCCCGAAGAACTCGTTCAATTTCGGGCTCCAACTCGTATAGAGGCTCGCTTGAGGAGCGAGTCATGAACCACACAAGAACCTAACAAGTAAACACAAGAATGAAATTAGAAGAGCACGAAAACAAAAGGAAAGCAAGTAAATAAAGGAAAGACTAAAATTATGGTAACGTAAAAGAAAACAAAAGCAAAAAGAAAATCAAAAACTCAAAATAAACAAGTCCCCGGCAACGGCGCCAAAAACTTGACATGCTAAAAGCTAACGTACTTGGTAGCAAGTGCACTAGTCGTATGTAGTAATAAATGGATTGTAAGTCCGGATTGTCGAACCTCAAGGACTTGAATTCTAGTTTAAAATTTGTAATGAAGTGAATAAACAAAGTAAGAATAAATTCAAATAAAATTTGTAAAGAACAAGAACAAAGATGAACAAGTGATTTAAAACCAATTATAAAGGGAGACTAAGGCACATGCTAGGTTCAAATTGATCAATTATACTTATAAAGATTCTAGTTGAAGGATTACGCTTATATTGTTATGGTGAGAACTCCGAGGGTAGAGAATAACCGATGTCTCGCGTATAAACTCCTATGCTTAGATCGTGATTTCCCAAATATTCCTATCCAGAAATCTAACCACTAAACATGCATTAACGTACTAGAGTTCACTCGATTAGAGTCGAACAACTTCACCCGGGAATCTTTACCTATGTCTAGGGCAATTCCTCATTAGTTGCGGGTCATGATGTGAATTTCATGCACCCTAAGTCAATTTTCTCCCGAAATATTCACCTAGGCATAAGATTCTAACATATAGTGATCAAGTATATGCAAGATAGGCAAAACATCAATTCACATCACATAACAATATAAGAATAACCTCAACAATCATCTATTATAAACATAAATCACAATTTGGCCTTACATGGCCCTAGTCTTACGAATTTAGTTCATAATTGAAAGCATAAAAGACATAAGAAGAATATTCATAGACATAAATGATATGAAAAGCTCGTAAAAACTCCCTAAATGGTGAATGATGATGGATCTTGAAGTTGAGCCTTCAATCCCCAAGCTCTTTTCCTTCCTCTAGTTTTCCCCTCCAAGAGTGATGAAGAATGGTGATGAATGGTGGAGAAATCAGATTAGGGGCTGCCCCCCTCTCCTCCAAGAATTTGAAATTGATCGTGAATCCTGAAGAGTATGGGTTCCCCCTCCTTTTATAGCCAAAATTCCACTAAAGTATGCATTAAGAATTCCCATTAAAGTTCCCCAATGAGAATTCCACCTAAGGTGATGCTTAAAGTTTGGCTTATAAAATTCCAACCAGCTAAAAATGCTGAACTTTCGGCCCTTAAAAATTCCACCAAGCATAACCATGTGAAAACTTCAACAAAACACATGCATGCTGCCATTTTCTTGCTTTCCAGCACAGTCTTAGTATTTTCCTCATAACCTTCTCCACAAATCTCCGAATTGGATGATTCAAGTCCCCATGTGCAGATATGACATAGATCTACAACGTTACAGAAGGACACTTTGTCCAATTCGGTTTCTAAGTATACCGAAATTACATTTCAACATGGAGGTTGTTTCTGATTTGGCGCCCATAAAGTAAATCTACCAAGAAACACACTTATGACAACCCCTCAACACATGTGCTGAATTATGGCCAAAATTGATTCCTACCCATCATATAATGCTGGAATTTAGGCTGGAATTTAGGCTGAAAAGGAGTAACATTTGGACTATCCACGCCTAGGCATGACTAGGAGGGCGCTGGGGCGTATCCTGGCACATGTATTTCTCTGTTCGGCACAACAATTGTATTTACTTCATAACTCTCTCCACAGACCTCCAATTTGGATGATTAAAGTTGTCAAGTGAAGCTAACACAGAGATAAACAACTTTGTTGAAGGAGACGTCCTCAAAGTCGAACTCAAAATATGCATACATTCTGTGTTTGCGTGCGTTATTCCTCTATTGTAGTGATTTTTCACCATTACTCGATAAGCACACAAATTAAACGCAAATGTGGTATAAATCATGCATAAACCAATATAAATCCAATAAATATGAGGCTCTAAAACATGTAAATTCACACCCTATCAGGCATCAAATGCACTAAAGAAGATCAAGCATATTACCTTTATATATGACCCCCTAATACCAGGACTATGCCATATACAAGATGCATTTGTCTCGTTCTAAAGCTTAATGGAGAGCTAGGATATCAAATACCGTTTACATAGTATCATTTGATATATGGAGTTTTAATAACTTGATAGTTATTATAATTTGGGTTCACTTTGCACATTAATTTTTCAAGCACTATTTATGGAAATGCATAAAAAAATCGCCTAGCAATTTCTGACAACACACACACATATGGGCTTTTATCTATGTGATTATTATTAAATCTTAAAAAATATTTAATTAATTTTTCAAAAATAAATTTAATTTATTTTGAATTTTAATGTTAATAGGCCAAGCCCAAACATTTACTTTAATCCAATTAAAGTGGACTTTATCAAATAGAGCCCATCATGGGTGAAATAATTTAAAAACAAAATTAAACTCTAATTAAATCTAATTCCAAATTAATTTGGGTCAACCCTATTTAATTCAATCCACAAAATAAAGCAAGACCAACAAGCTTTAGTTAGTTATTTAAATCCAATTTAAATACCAAGGATTAAATTTGATGATTAATTTTGAGTGGCTAATTTTACCCTTTTTCACTCTCTAAGATGAAAAATCACATAAAATTCTGTTTTTAGTGAAACACCTAGTATTTAAATAAAAAGCTACTCCTTGACTAGGGAGAGAGAGGGGGGCAGTTGAATATGCCCTCGGGGATGGATTTACTGGGTTTCATCTAATTTCAAGCCCAATGTTAAGTATTAAATAATATTCCCAGTACAATCCAATTGGTAATTAATTAAATACTAATCTCTTTTTATTGATAGTACTATATTAATTTTAAATTAATAATACTATTAACATTGATTGAATAAAATTATTTAATTACAATAATTAAATATATTTATTATAATCAATACATATCCCTTTGATAATTTCCACTCTAAGTGAAATTATCAAAATACCCTTCATTAAGGAAAACTCCTTTATTTATCATCTTTACATAGCTCGACTCTCTCGGCTCGTCTTGATTGGCATCGGAAGGATTCCAAGGATATATTTATCACCAAGCCTTTCCCGTGAAGCTATACCGAAACCAAATCAAGTACGAGATGGATATTTCAACACAAACCTTTATGTTATAATTACCATATGAGTATAAACTCTTCTCTGACGCAATCTAATCAAGTAAGGGTCATGGATCGTCGAACTCATATACCTTGATAGTGTACTATAATCATACTGATGTGAAATTACCAAACTGCCTTTTATATCGAATACAAGTCAGTCATTAATGCTTTGGCTAAAGTCTTTAATTTCACAACACCTATGACGTACATGTCGCTTCGCGTTTACTTTTGAGATAGTGAATTCCTTATTGGCAGTCCACTTCCCGTTGTCGAATGCACCAGTTGAACCGTACTTCGAGGTCGACCCCACCAACGGGTGATTGGGCCTAACTACTCTAATAACTTATTCAATGGTACGAGCACAATGTAAAGGACTTCTCAAGTCTAAAGTTCACTCATACTATCACAATAGGTAATCCTTATCATTGATTGTCACCGAGTAAAAACCCATGTGATACGATTACAACGAGTCGTTCAAATATGTTAACTCCGTTAATAATATTCATGACATTTGCTCCCACTATCCATTCAGTGTAAGACTAGCACTTTTCTTGTCAAAGCAAGTGTCATATGAGTTGCCCAATTTAGATTCTTTAACTCGCGAACCATGTTTATAAGATCAAGCACTTAACTCCACCAGTGCTTCTACTTATCAAATAAGTAGTGGTGAGTACACTACTTATTGAAGTAGATGTTGATATGGCAACTATTGTGGATATAGATAAGGAAGTAGCTCAAGACCTCCCTGACGCTAACACATCACCAGTCAGTGAAGCAACTGAGCATGCTGAGCGGTCGATAGAAGTGGCCCCTATCCCAACAGAGTCTATTACTTTTGTCCCTACTCCAACTGGATCTCCTCCTTGTGTTATCAATTTCTTTCCTAGCGGATATTCTTCCGAAATTGAATTTTATTATGCCGCTAGAGAACGAGACACCCAGACCCTTGCTGAATCAGAAATTAGTTCTCAAACCACTCTTCATCGGCCTGGTGTTTCCAATTCTGATAAATTTGAATTCTTCGAGCAATTCGCCGACCTTGGTCTCTACAATCTGGAGCGTCTTCTTTCTCGGTTCGAGTATATCCGAAGACCACCGTTCAACAGAACAGAATTTGATGAGAAACGATTTAATTTCACCGGTCGCTCTGATGAGTCCTTTTATCCCTTGCGCCAGAATAAGATTGTCATCAATAATCTCCATATGGGTGATTGGTCAAAGAATCCAGACAAATTAATTCTCAACAGGATCGGATACTCAGCCTATCCCAAAATCGTTAAATCTCCTCAGAATGCTCTCTCTCCTAATCTACTCAAGCTTTGCAAAGGAAAAGGATCAGTAGTTGCTGAGCGTCCCAATCCTATCAACTCGTGGATAGAAGATGAAGCCCGAGAATACCTTGCAAGAATATGGGCTGAGGATTACGATGAAGAAACTGAACGTTTTGAGAAATTCCTTGCCGCTAGAAAAGATCAAAAGAAAGCCGACAAGCTTAGCAAGCGATGGATGATAGACACAACCAGATGGGCTGAAGAGTTTGTCTTACACTTCTATACTCTTGAAGAACTCATGAGATATCCATTCCTTTTTGAATTTGGAATCGAGTACAGACGCCGAAGTTTTGCTACCTTTTTTCTGCAACAGCGTCAGCATATTGCCATAAATGTTAGCACTCTGCCAGGTTACCGGCAACCAATTGAGAGCTATATACGGCACCAGCTAGCCTTATTCAGTCAAGGTGGACGCTATGTGTTTCACCCTCATCAAGCGTTTGTTCAGCGCATCTTTCCAGATTTGAACGAAGAAGCCTCCACCAGTAAACAACCGCTTCTTCCAGGACAAAGTGAAATTTTTGTCGATGTTACAAATGAGCACGCTGAGTTTGCTGAACTCCACAGAGATAGAAGAGCAGTGATAGAAAATGCGCAAGCGTTGGACATCACTTTCAACCACTATTCAGGGCTGAGAGACTTCCGAGGATACAATGTTCACCCTGTCCTCTTTCCCAAACAGAATATTCATGTGGCCAAAATGAAATCACTGATCAGGCCAGTGGACCATGAAGCAGCTCAAGTGCTGATGCCATTTATTTTGGACTTCTACAATTCTTATACTTCAGGAGTTGATCTGCCAGAGGGAGTGCAACTTTCACTAAGCAATGAAGCGCGCGAAGACGCTATATTTTTCATCCCGCAGACAAACCTAATTAGTCCAAGGCATGTGATGGAAGCCATTGGCCCACTCTGGGTCATTGCAATTGAAGAACTTTCTCCTTCCGTCCAAATAGTTGAAACAGTCGATTCTCCTATTGTGGATGACGCTCAGATTCCCGAGGCCTCTTTGCCTGACACTTCTAGCGACCCAGTATTTGAGCCCCCGTCAGTGATTGTAGATCCTTCCATGGACCAAGCGATAGAGGAAGTTCACGCCGAAATTGTTAAAGAGCTTGAAGAGCCATTTATCAGAGATAAAACCAAAGGCAAGGCTGCAGTTTCTAGCTCTTACGGATTTATTTCGTCCCCTAAGCGCCACTCCTCCAACTAGGACTCGGATAATGATTCAGACGCTCGAGATTTCAGAAAAGCAGTACAGAACTCACTTAACAATATTGAGGGTTCTTGCTCCAAGTTATTTCTGATACTCGAAGCCGTGATATCTCAAACGATGCTAACAAGAGCACAATCGCAATCATGGACAACATCTCTCTTCTAATCGCTAGACTCTCCTCAAAATTCAATCGTCATCTAGCCCAGAGCGCTTCAGCTGATACTGAGAGGCACATTTCTTGAGATGCCGCTGCCCAAAGTATTGTTCAACTAGTCGATCTACTTGTTGACGAAGTTCGGCTATTGCGCCGAGATGTCGCTGATTTGAAAACCTCTTTTGCTGATGTCAAGAAGAGGGAAGAGAAAGAAAAGTCCAAGGCAATATCTAAAACAGATAATAAACACTGGAGATCAATGTTTGATGAAGTAGCGAGCATAAAGAAAATGTTAAGTAAAAAGAGAAAGGCAAGGTATTATCTAGGAAGGTACTTGCTCTCGGACTTGGACGTCGATTTTTTGGAAAGTATGGGATTTCACCCTTATGTCGGACCGCTTAGATGACCTATCAATTGGAAATCATCCAACGACATTGACTGATTCCTCATTGACTTAGCAAATGAGATCTACCAAAAGGAAGAAAGCATAAAGCGACAGAAAAGATGAATGCATTATTTTTTTTAATTATCTTATATTCGGTATAAATCATGTATGCTTATCTTTCTATATGAATGAATGATTTATCACTGAAACACCTTGGTGAGGCTAATCTAACTTTAGCTAACTTTCCAAACGCTAACTTATACTGATTTGGGCTTTTCTTTAAACTCTTAAATCTTTAAAAGAGTTATAAGAGTTAAAAGTCTTGACATCATCAAAAAGGGGAAAATTGTTAGAAAATTTCATGTTAGATGTTTTGATGATGACAAGAAAGGATTTTATGTTAGACCCAAAATATAATTTAAGTTTCTGTTTTAATAGATCTATGTATAAGCGTTTGAAAGTATGTAATTTTTTATTAGGCTTGTAATTTTTATCTTTATAGATTTTAGACTAAGTATTAGATACCGAATCGCTAATAGAATTCTAGGTGAGTCTATTAGAGAAGGAGTTGAAGATCAGCGTCTGGAGTCAACTGAAGATGAAGATTTGTTCTTAGCGACTGTCAAACGCTAAAGGACTATTTCAGGATTCATGGATCAAGCGCTCAAAGCACTCTAGCGATATGTATCAGATTCACCTGAATTAAATCCTCAAGTCATGAAGGACTTAAATACAATCATTCAACGGACATTTATTTCTAACGGGAAATAAATTCAAAAGCATTAAATGTCTAATAAGAGCATTAAATCTGATAAGCCAATATGACTTGTGGACACGCCACCTTCTTTACTAGACTGTCAGAACTTCATAATTTATAGCTGCTCCCCGTCCAATCGGAACCAATGAATTTTTCGGAATGTCAGAGAAAAGGTAGAATCACATGCTGCGTGATAGGAACGCTCCCACATGTGTCCAATGGACAGATCCCAAGATTTGCCTATAAATACCCTACCTTCAACAAACAAACAAAAAAAAATAGAGATATTCGTACATGCACAAGAAACTCTGCTGAAATTCCCGCTCAAAGAAAAAGCTTAGAAACTACATAGCCAAAATCTTTCAAGCTTTTTATATACATTCCAGACAGTGACAAATATCTCAAATCTCTTCCAAAAAAGAAACCTAAAATTCATACTAAGATATTCCAAGTTGTTTGATCTTTCCAAAAACAAACAAAACCTTGTGATAAAATTCTCAACCTTTCACGAGTGAGAAAGTTGTTGATACCCCATACAGGCAGTATTTCTGAGTGAGAGAAGCTTGTAGAAGACGATCTTCATTGGTGCTGACATTTGTGTGATCAAGGAGCCCGAGATCATTTTCACCTATTTTACTATCTTGTAGAAGATTTTGTGTGATTCTTTGATAATCATATTAGTAAATTCCCTTCAAGTGAAAAAGGAGAAGAAGGACGTAGCTGGGATTACATCACCCAGTGAACCTTACAATTTCTTGTGTCATTTACTTTAATTATCGTCTTGTTTTACATTATATTATATTCTTTGAAAAAGACAAGCTAATCTGCTAAGCGACTATTTAACCAAAATGAACGCTAAGGTTTTAAAATTATTTCTGCTGTGCTAACCCTGATTAAGTGATCTAAGCATTACCCTACTTTGGGAAATTGCTAAAATCACCAAGTCTAAGTTAACTTTACCGAAGCTTCTGACCCAAGCGTTCAGTTGCCTAAGCGTTCTAACCTTTAAAAGTGATACAAAATTTTTGAAGTCGAAAAAGATTTCAAGGTCTATTCAACCCCCCCCCCCTTCTAGACCATTTCTTATGCCACTTGGGACCACTAGGTCCGGTGAGGACATTTTTCTCAAGAAGAATTGTGAGTGGGTTAACCATTATAGAGAGTAATTATCAAACTGCAGAAAAGACAAAGATTATTCTATTAGATGCTTTATATTGTTTAAAAAAAGTAATTTTAAATGACTTGTACAGTTACTTTTCTCCCACTATTTGTCTCAATTATTGTACTCCACTGCAATAATCGAAAACCTCGTTGGATTGGTTTCATAGTGGGTGATTGAGGTCCTCAATGTCTAGATGGGTTGCAACCTTTTTCGATATATGGCTCATTTAGAAATTGAGGTGGCGCCTAGTGCTAGTTAAACCATTTAATGATTCAATAATCCCTTGGGCTCATGAATCACTGAACCGCAATCGTTTTTCGATATATAGGTGGTGATTCATCTAAGTCTATTCCTATCAACTCTTATCAGTCTAACAATTTAATCTCGTCTTGCAACGTTTTTAATATATGGGGCGAAATTCACTTCGACTGAAGGCATCAAATGCACTAAAGATGATCAAGCATATTACCTTTATATATGACCCCCTAATACCGCGACGATGCCATATACAAGATGCAGTCATCTCGTTCTAAAGCTTAATGGAGAGCTAGGATATCAAATACCCTTTACTTAGTATCATTTGATAAATGGAGATTTAATAACTTGATAATTATTATAATTTGGGTTCACTTTGCACATTAATTTATCAATCACTATTTATGGAAATGCATAAAAAAATCGCCCAGCAATTTCTCACAACACACACACATATGGGCTTTTATCTAAATTTGTCTCGAGCCAACGAGTCAATTGAGGAGGGGTTCTTATCTATTAAAAGAAGATCCTTGACTTTGCTCCAAGCTTGCCACCGTAATCTCTCTTTGTTGGACCTATCTAACATTTTTATTACAATGGTACAAGCCTGTACAATTGTTCTAAATAAAAATAAAGATACAAACTATGGGGCTCAAAATGTGGCCCACTACAACCCAGATAATAAAAAGAAACCAACCCTAAGCCCATACGAGGTGTCACCATCACATAATGATAAAAGGAGCACATAATCAAATCGAACACATATGTGATTATTATTAAATCTTATTAAATATTTAATTAATTTTTCAAAAATAAATATAATTTATTTTGAATTTTAATGTTAATAGGCCAAGCCCAAACATTTACTTTAATCCAATTAAAGTGGACTTTATCAAATAGAGCCCATCATGGGTGAAATAATTTAAAAACGAAATTAAACTCTAATTAAATATAATTCCAAATTAATTTGGGTCAACCCTATTTAATTCAATCCATAAAATAAAGCAAGACCATCAAGCTTTATTTAGTTATTTAAATCCAATTTAAATACCAAGGATTAAATTTGATGATTAATTTTAAGTGGCAAATAAATCCAATTTAGGCTTTAGGAAAATTCAAATTTTCAAATGAACTAATTAAAATTAAATCTAATTTAATCTCAATGAAAATAGAATTTTAAATAAAGTAATGAAAATTAAATCAAATTTAATTCTCAATTAAAATCCAATTTTAAAATTGAAAAAAAAATTATGGAGCTTTTAATTTTAAAATTAATCCACAAAAAAATAATTTTAAAAATGCTAATTAGGCTTGAGACCAATTTTATTTTCAAAATCATCTGTTAGGTTTAAAATACATCCAACGGACTAAACGGGCCAAGCCCCAATTTAAAAAAATAATTTTAAAAACGCTAATTAGGCTTAAGCCCAATTTTATTTTCAAAATCATCTGTTAGGTTTAAAATACATCCAACGGACTAAACGGGCCACACCCCAATTTAAAAAAAACAATTTTAAACTTCTAGGATTAATTTTCTAAGGTTCGGGCCCGTCCCGAAAAAATTCAAAATTACACAACGGGCCAAGCCCGACACACGGCGCTGCCCTAGCTGGAAGCCCTTGCTAGGGCAGTGCCAGCCGCCACACATACACACATGCACGGAAAGGTCGTGCAGCACAGCACGACAGTCGTCCCGCTACTCGTTGATGCACCGGCGGCTATTCTCCAGCGTTGTCAGCATAGATTCGCCTCGCCTTTTTCAATCGCACAATTTAATCATCCAAAACCCAATAGTTTAAACATGCATAATATTAAATCATAACACTCAATTTTTAGGTTTTTGCATACAATACGAAAAAACATAAAATCACATATTTATATTCATCAAAAAATATATACATTCAAACATGCATCATATTCATCAAATAACATAAACGTACGAACGCAAGATAAAATTATCAAAACCATGAATTTGGCTCTAATACCGCTATTGTGAATCAAACCAGCGGACAAAAGTTTTTCTCAAATTGACAAAGCCCAGATTCAATTCATGTTTTGATAATTTCATATTCGCATAAAATCAAAAACAAGAATAAGATGTAATCCAATTATCTTTTCGATGAATTTCTAAAGGCAAGCTTTTTAGAAGTAATGGATCATTTCTTTCTCTAGATAATCACGCAAAAGATGATCTTCAATTCTTGAAGCTCGACCTCCTCTACCTCAGACTGGGTTGGGCGACTAGGGTTTATGTGGAGGGAGAAAGGATTTTTGTGTTTTACCCTTTTTCACTCTCTAAGATGAAAAATCACATAAAATTCTGTTTTTAGTGAAACACCTAGTATTTAAATAAAAAGCTACTCCTTGACTAGGGAGAGAGAAGGGGGCGGTGGAATATGCCCTCAGGGATGGATTTACTGGGTTTCATCCAATTTCAAACCCAATGTTAAGTATTAAATAATATTCCCAGTACAATCCAATTGGTAATTAGTTAAATACTAATCTCTTTTTATTGATAGTGTTATATTAATTTTAAATTAATAATACTATTAATATTGATTGAATAAAATTATTTAATTACAATAATTAAATATATTTATTATAATCAATACATATCCCTTTGATAATTTCCACTCTAAGTGAAATTACCAATTTAGATTCTTTAACTCGCGAACCATGTTTATAAGATCAAGCACTTAACTCCACCAGTGCTTCTACTTATCAAATAAGTAGTGGTGAGTACACCTTGATCTTAAGGACCTATTTGTTCAATACATTCAATGCCACAATTAGATTTATAAGAACAAACCCAATGCCTTTTATTAATCACTTAATAATGTTCATACACTATAAATAAAATGCCCTCTCAAATCTAATTTTTCAATGGCATAGAGGGCATAACACCTAACAGCACGAGCCATTGACCCAGTGAATGGCGTCTTGGTCATCTTTTCCTTAAGACATGATTCACAAGTTGGCATCTCTCCTAGATCTCCAGTACCAAGTTGATTTGCCAATATACGTATCATATCTTTAGAGATATGACCTAGCCTAGCATGCCAAGTTGATGTTGATGCGTGTCGTAGCACACCAAAAATATTATTTATACTTCCTTGATACCTAATGCAATAGCGGTAAGCAAGGGTCGAACCCAAGAGAGTGTAGATCAATTACAATTGTTAAATAACTTATGAAACTTAAGTAAAAAGGGGGGTTGGTTGCAATTGTACGGAATCTAAACAAATAAAAATTATAAAGAAAGCAATTAAATGGTATAATTGAATCAATAAAGTAAAGCCCGGTCAATTGTAATTACCCATCATCTTCTCGATTCGATCATAGATACGTAAGATTAATTCTAGTTGAGTAGCCAACTAAGAGGAACAATGATAGCATATGAACATCTTGCTCTTTTCTTAAGCGTAATTTATCAACGAATAGTCAATCGATAAATTCTAACTCCTAAAATACATCTAGGGACTAGGCCTTCGATTCATTTACGGAGAAGCATTAATCACAAAAAGAGAGTTGACATCAATAGTCAATCCACCTAGCATGAATTAAATCTAATGACATTAATTTTCCCCTAAGAATCTAATATCAATCATTCATCAATATTAATTCCTGGTTGCTACTAAGCAAGACCATAATTGATAGCAATTTAATCTTAACTAGCAATGGATCAATGAAACACAATAACAAAGTGTACATCTAAGCTAAGCAATTCATCAAACACTTGGCATGTAAACAAGAAAATCAATTACTCAACAAAGAAATTATATTAAGAACAATAATCTCACAAACCAAGATGATGATTTCGAATTACAATTGCCCGGATGAGGTTTTTAGCTTCTAAATGTCATCTTCAAAGCTTGAGAATTCCAAAAATGCAAAAATCTAAAGAGAACAAGACTTGGGGGAGGCCAACATCCATCCAAAATAGGTCAAAACTCTATTTATAGCTCTACAAATCGGGCAAAATCCGAGAGAATCGCGCTGGAGCGAGCATAATGTCTTGCTCCAGCGCGAGCTTTGAAGCCACGCACTGCTGGCGCTGGAGCAAGACATTTTCTTGCTCCAGCGAGAGCTAAGGCCAAAAGGGCTCGTGCTGGAGCAAGCATTTTTCTTGCTCCAGCTCGTGCTGGAGCAAGCCTTTTTCTTGCTCCAGCCCGAGCTTTGGTAGCTTGCGGGTACGTTTTTAGGCCTTCTCGCTCATCTTGGTCGTTCTCCAACCTCCCGACTTCAATTGGGGCTCTCAATCTCGACTAATTCCACATCTTTTCTCGTCAAAAGCTCCAACCATCCTACAAGATAAAATCATGACTTTAAACGAGCAATTATAAAAGAATATTGCATAAAAACATTGGAATTAGACGAGATTTCTAGGAGAATAACACACTTATCAAACACCCCCACACTTAGCCAATTGCACGTCCTCGAGCAATGATTAGGATATGCATACTTTTCTCAAATTCATTAGAATGGAAGATAAATGATAAAAATGACATGAGACAACCACCATGGTCAAACACTAAAAAGATTGACACACATTATAGCTATTATTCACTTGCAAACTTTATCAAATATTCACAAGATGATCACAATAAGAGTAGAAATATTGGGAAATTAGTAGACTTTCTCACAATCCTCTCCAAACACTTGAGTGTATATGGATAATGTATTTTTCGCTCAAATCTTTCTATGTAAATGCATTCCCATAGGCTTGCTTATACACCAAAATCTCCACTACTTTAGAAATGCGCACATAAGAATCAAAAGGTCTTCAATATGGTTGTAACGGGGTTGAGGCTCGGGTAGAAAAACAAAGGATAAGAAAGCTAAGTCCAAGAAACTAGCAGAGCATTGAGATAAACTTGGGTAAATGATATATATAGGACCCAACACCTAACAACAACAAATCCTTGCTCATGTTTCCATCAATAATTTGTTTCTCATTCATTTTTTTTTTCTTTTTTCTTCTTCTTCATTTTCGTCTTTTTTTTTTTATATATATATCGACAAAGAACTAAAAGCACTCAACCTCTTCTTTCCCACAAATTGCATAACATTCTTTACATTCATCAAAAGTACCACCACACTATCTCTCAACATGCCATTTTTTTTTTTTACTCATGAAATAAATCCTTCTAGCTCTACTCGTTCTTTGGACGGGTAAATCAAGAGAGAACAAAGAAATGAAAAAGCTCATAAATCGGGTCAATCCAACAAAACGGCCAAAAGCTCAAAGGGGTTTACTAGAGATGAAAATGCATAAGGTAGGCTTTTTAGGCTAAGTGGGTTAAAATCCTAAGTGCCTTTATCATCTTCAAATATGCACCTATCAATGTAATTTTGACGTGGTTCAAAGCAAGTTCTAGCATTACAAAAACATAGAAGATACACACACTGAAAGAAAGAAGAAGATTTCCATCGAAATTTGATAAACATAAAGGCTCAATAGCTCACATGGTTGTCATAGTCTACTAAAAACCCGCAATTCTACTTCATAGTTCCATCATTGTATCAATAAAAGCCCAAGAAGCAAGTGATTACAACTATAATATGTCTATCTCATTCACAATCAAACGGTTCTAACTCATGTCAACTAAATCATTGTTATTCCAGCTTTTATCTCATGACAATTAACACATCCCAAGGGTGCATGAAAATAATCAAAGTCTTATAAAAGACTCAAAACTGTAAACTGCCCCCCCACACTGAAAGAAAGCATTGTCCTCAATGAAAAACACCATTTTCGTAGGAGCCACGATTGCATTTAGCGTATGCAACAAGCCTTTTAAACCTTCAGGTTTCCCCTAAAGGACGAGTGAAGTCTCGTGAGGGTTTTCAGAGATAAACCCACAAAATCGACATAAAAGCATACAAACACAAACAAGAACAAGCACAAACACGCACACAATCGAAAACAAAACGAAACATGCTAAAAAAAATGAAAAGAAAAAGAAAAAGGAACAAGCAAACTCCCCTAAGAAGTAGGTTGTCTACTCGTTCAAATCCGCGTCATCCGGGGCGTGGGACTCAGTCGGTGGTGGAACGGAGTGAAAAGCCGGCATTGGTGGGAAAAGGTCGGGATTTGCACCACTGTGACTAGCAATGAATGATAAACGCCGACCAATCTCCTCAAAGCTTGATGAAACAAATGTGGATAGATGATCAAATTGGGCAACTTGATGAGTTTGGAGTTGAACTAAATGGTCCATACGATGCTCGAGATGGCGCATACGTGACCGGACGGAGGCATTACGAGGCAATGGGATATCATCGTTCGCCAGTTCATTCGCCGGTTCAATGGGGAGCGGGTTATCCGGGTCCGCAAAAGTGAGATACTTTTGATCATCGAGTGGTAGCATGGGCTTTTTATGTTCTTCAAAGTCTTCTACCGGGACCTTTTTGGCCAAACAAAGCTTGGTAATCAATGATGGGAAGAATAACCCCGTAGTATGCGCTCGGCCACATTCTAAGATTTTCTTTTCAACAATTGTAGCCACATTGATGGACTTGTCCGTCCATATGGCATATAACAAGCAAGCACGATCCACCGTGACGGAACTCACGCGGGTGGTAGGCATAAGACGAGCAGCAATGAAATGAAACCAAAGCTTAAGTTCACTCTTGAGCATGTTGTAGGGAAGAGAGTGATAGCGGTTGTTTCGGATGGTCCATTGCGTTTCGGGGGTGCACAAAGTAGTCCGAATAGTGTCCCATTCATCGCCTTGGGGTTGCCAATTATGGTAGTCATCATCTGAAAGGTACTCCACCGACAAATGCTTGGCGATGATTGTGTCGGAAAAAGGAACGTCAATGCCGCGAACCTTGACTTTATAATCGGAATCATCGGGAATGTTAGCATAGAACTCGCGCACAAGTGGAAGAATTGCCGGTTGAGATTGCTCAACGAAGGCCTCTCAATTTCGAGAGGCAATGATGTGAGGGGTACGACCAAGAGTTACGGTCAAACTCCGTTCACGAAGGATAGCTCGGTTGCAAAGGAACTCGTGAAACCGCTTTTGTGCCGCATCGGTCATGAAGGTAGGAGTGATAGTCGAAGGTATGATGTCCTGGTGAGAAGATGTGGATGCACCGGTAGTTTTTGATTTCTTACGACCCATTGCACACTCAAGTGACACTAACCAATGTACGTAGAGACGTTGCACCACTTCAAATGAACCACACTGTGCCCAAATGGGAGCCCCAATATCTCAAATGGCACCCACAACCGTCGAAAAATAGTATCCCAAACACCAATGAGACCACAAAGCTCACACCAAATTGTTACAAACAAGCTAAATCACCTAACCTACAAAAAAAATGTCAAGGAAGATTAGAGTGAAATGCAACTTTCTTGTCATAAGAGAGTTATAGGATATGTAATAAAGAAGTAAAAAAAAGACCACCTAATTGACAAAAAGAAGCAAAAAGAACACATACCTTGATTGGGGCAATGTATCGAACATGTGGTGTGTGAGGTGAAAAAGCTTGAAATGTGACAAAATTCCATCCAAGTTTTGTGAAATGGTATGTGAGTAATAGAATGTAGGTGGAAAATGATAGAAATGTGAGTGAGATGTGATGAAAGCAATGAATTCAAAGACGTTTGTCTCGCCCCAGCGCTGGGAGTGCGCCCGCGCTGGGGCGAGATAATGTCTCGCTCCAGCGATAGGCACGCCCGCGCTGGGGCGAGACGTTTGTCTCGCCCCAGCTCCGGGAGTGCGTAACTCGCACTCCCGCGCTGGGGCGAGATAATTATCTCGCTCCAGCGCGAGACTGTCTCACGCTGGGGCGAGACATGTTCTCGCTCCAGCGCGAGGGGTGCGTAACTCGCATCCTCACGCTGGGGCGAGCAGTAATGCTCGCTCCGGCACGAGTAATGCGGGTTTCACATGCCTCGCCTAGTATCGATGGGCCCCAACATGTATACGCTATCCAATTTGATCCCGGTTTTATCCAAACTCTTAAAACGTCAAGCCCAAAACCTCGAGAACAAAGCACAACAAAATAAAACATGCACAAAATGAAAGGACGAAAAGAAAACTAAGAAAACTTGGGTTGCCTCCCAAGGAGCGCCTTTGTTTTACGTCGTTGGCTCGACATTACCATAAGGCTTAAATGGACGAAGGAGGGTTTTCCAAAGTAGTAGTCTCCCTCGGTGCATCGTGAACTTGAAATCCCTCATAGTAAGGCTTCAAACGGTGACCATTCACCTTGAAGATCTTTGTCGTGTCGAGACTTTGAATTTCAACCGTGCCATGAGGAAAAACTTGTAGAACAATAAATGGGCCAATCCATCTTGAATGTAGCTTACCCGGAAATAGACGAAGCCTCGAATTATAAAGAAGCACTTTTTGTCCAACTACAAAGTGTTTCCTTAAAATCATCTTGTCATGAAACGCCTTCGTTTTTTTCTTGTAAATGGCAGAGTTATCATAGGCATCATTCCGAAGTTCCTCTAATTCTTGAATTTGCAACTTTCTATGTTCCCCCGCCTTATCCATTTCCATATTACATTGCTTGATAGCCCAAAACGCTTTATGCTCTAACTCTACCGGAAGATGACAGGATTTGCCAAAAATAAGTCGGTATGGAGACATTCCAATTGGTGTTTTATAAGCCGTTCTATATGCCCATAAGGCATCCTCGAGCCTAGCACTCCAATCCTTTCTATTCGGATTCACCGTTTTCTCAAGAATAGACTTTATCTCCCGATTGGAGACCTCGGCTTGACCATTGGTTTGAGGATGGTACGCGGTGGAAATCTTGTGTTTCACGGCATATCTCTTAAGCAATGCTTCAATGGTTCGATTACAAAAGTGAGTGCCTCGGTCACTGATTAAAACACGGGGTATGCCAAACCTAGCAAAAATGTGACATTTGACAAAATCTGCAACCACTTTGGAATCATTAGTCCGGGTGGCTTTGGCTTCCACCCATTTTGACACATAATCAACGGCGAGTAAAATATACAAGTTACCAAAAGAACTCGGGAATGGGCCCATAAAATCAATGCCCCACACATCAAAAATTTCACAAATAAAGATGGACGTTTGTGGCATTTGATCCTTACGGGTAACATTCCCGATAAATTGACAACGAGTACACACTTTACAAAACATGTATGCATCACGAAAAAGGGAAGGCCAAAAAAATCCACATTCAAGAATTTTTCGAGCGGTTCTATTAGGACCAAAATGGCCTCCACATGCATAAGAGTGACAAAAAGTTAGGATAGACTCACATTCGGTTTCGGGGATGCATCGTCGTATGATTTGATCCGAGCAATGCTTCCAAAGATAAGGGTCATCCCAGATGTAGAAACGAGCATCACTCTTGATCTTGTCCTTCTTGGCCTTGGAGAGCTCTGGTGGTAGCGTTTTGGTGGCCAAGTAGTTGACTAAATCGGCGTACCATGGAGTAACACTAGAAATGCCAAAGAGTTGCTCATCGGGGAAGAAATCTTGCAATGGAAGCGTATCACTCTCCTTGACTACTCGGCTTAGATGGTCGGCAACTAAATTCTCGGCCCCTTTCTTATCCTTGATCTCCAAGTCAAATTCTTGTAAAAGGAGAATCCATCGTATTAGCCTCGGTTTCGTCTCTTTTTTCATCAACAAGTGTCGGAGGGCGGCATGATCGGAGTAGACGATAACCTTAGTGCCCAACAAATAAGACCGAAATTTCTCAAGTGCAAAGACAATGGATAGTAACTCCTTTTCTGTTGTCGAATAATTCCCTTGAGCATCATTTAAAGTTCGGGAGGCATAATAAATCACATGAGCCACTCTCCCGACCCTTTGACCCAAAACAGCGCCCACGGCATAGTTGCTCGCATCACACATGATCTCAAACGGTAATGTCCAATCTGGAGGTCTAATCACCGGGGCGGCTGTAAGGAGTTCTTTGAGCTTGTTGAAGGCCTCTTTGCACATGTCTCCAAATTCAAACGCCACATCTTGCTGTAAGAGTCGACACAACGGCATGGAGATTTTTGAAAAATCCTTGATAAACCGCCTATAAAATCCTGCATGGCCAAGAAAAGAGCGTATCTCCCGCACCGTGGTGGGGTAAGGTAAAGAGGAAATAACATCAATCTTAGCTTTATCAACCTCAATGCCCCTAGAAGATATCACATGGCCTAAAACTATACCTTCATCTACCATAAAATGGCATTTTTCCCAATTTAAAACTAGGTTAGTTTCACTGCATTTCTTAAGAATGAGAGCAAGATTATCTAAACATGTATCAAAGGAGTCTCCATAAACGGAAAAATCGTCCATGAAGACTTCTATGATCTTCTCTACATAATCGGAAAATATACTCATCATACACCTTTGAAAAGTAGCCGGTGCGTTGCATAGACCAAAGGGCATGCGCCTATAGGCAAAAGTACCAAAAGGACATGTAAATGTGGTCTTCTCTTGATCTTCCGGGGCGATCACGATTTGATTGTATCCCGAGTAACCATCAAGGAAACAATATCGTGCTCGACCCGCTAACCTCTCCAACATTTGATCGATAAATGGAAGAGGAAAGTGATCTTTCCGAGTCGAAGCATTTAACTTCCTATAGTCTATACAAACACGCCAACCATTTTGAACTCTAGTGGGCACAAGTTCATTTTCTTTATTTTTCACAACCGTTATACCCGTTTTCTTAGGAACAACTTGAGTAGGGCTTACATACTTACTATCGGAAATCGGGTAAATGATACCAACATCAAGAAGCTTCACAATTTCCTTCTTTACCACTTCCATCATTGGAGGGTTGAGACGACGTTGTGCTTCCCTAGTCGGTTTGGCACCTTCCTCCAATAGTATGCGATGCATGCATATGGTCGGGCTTATACCCTTGATATCTGCTATAGTCCATCCAATTGCTAATTTGTGATCTCTCGACACCCGTATGAGCTTGTCTTCTTGATCTACTGTCAAATTGTTAGCTATGATTACCGGTAATGTCTCATTATCTCCCAAGTAGACGTACTTGAGATGTGCCGGCAATTGCTTCAACTCAACAACTGGTGCCTGCACCACCGAGGGTAATACTTTTGCGTTAGAAATTGGTAAATCAATGTATGCAAGATTATACCTTCCAGAGAGTGGTGGTAAAGCTTGAAGCATCATCAATGTTTCCTCAAGGGTAGTACTTAACACAAATTGATCATGAAAGTTCCCATCTAAGTGGTTGCTCAAGGCTACCATCAATTCATCATCAATGTTAAGCTCAAAAACTTTCTGCGCAAGTGAATCAATCACATCAATAGAAAAAACAGAGTTTATGTCGGATGGATATCGCATAGCTTCATAAATATTGAACCGAACAATCTCACCATCAAATTCTAAAGACAAAGCACCATCATAACAATCAATTTTTGCTCGAGAAGTCTTTAGAAAAGGTCTACCTAGCAAAATAGGGGTGGGATTGGGAGATGATTCATCTTCCATGTTCAAAATATAAAAATCCGCAGGAAACACCAATTCATTCACTTGAACCAAAACATCCTCAACCACACCCTCCGGATAAACATTAGATCTATCGGCTAATTGAATTATCACACCGGTTTCTTTTAAGGGTCCTAGGTTTAAAGATGCATAAATAGAATGTGGCATGACATTAATGGATGCACCTAAATCAAGCATAGCCTTATTGAAACGAGTGTTACCTATTTTGCATGGAATAGTGAATGTACCCGGATCCTTGCATTTTTGAGGCAGTTCCTTTGAAGAACCGCCGAGACATTTTCCCCCACACTTATCCTTTCATCCCCATTCAACTTGCGTTTTGATGTACAAAGCTCTTTTAGGAATTTAGCATAGCGGGGTACTTGGCGAATTGCATCGATAAGAGGTATATTCACCTCCACCTTTCGAAAAATTTCCAAGATTTCTTTCTCTTTCTCCTCTTTCTTCGATTGTTTAAACCTACTTGGGAAAGGAGGTTTAGTGATAATTGAAATGGGAGGAGGGTTAGAGGTTACCTTTGGAGGAGAGGTGGAGGTGGGAGGGCTCTTGGTAGCTTCTTTTTCTTCCTCTTCAAAATCAAGCACCGGTGGTGTCTCGAGTGGTACTTCAATTTCCTTCCCACTTCTCAATGTGATTGCACTTGCATTTTCTTTAGGATTGATTGTTTGAGAAGGTAACTTTCCCGAACCTTGGGCCTCAATTCGACTCATCGAAGTGGCCAATTGACTCATTTGAGTCTCTAAATGCTTTAAACTTGCCTTTGTTTCTTGCTTGAATTGAATTTGGTCTTGAGCAAGAGCCTTTACAATATCTTCTAAAGACAAGTTGGAATTGGAGCTTGAACTAGGAGAAGGGACTTGTGGCTTAGGTGGGAAAGGCGGTGATGGTCCTTGATTATATCCGTGATTGTATCCTTGATTATTCCCGTGATAGTTGGGACCATTTGAATTTCTATAGCTAAAGTTCGGGTGATCCCTCAATCCGGCATTGTAAGAGTTAGAGTAAGGGTCATGTTTTCGATGGGGTTGTCCGGGAAATCCTCCAATCGCATTTGCTTGCTCGGTTGGCTCCTCTTGTAGTGTAGGGCACATGTCCGTGGGATGATTCACATTGGCACAAATCCCACAAGCCTTCACTTGTTGAACCTTTTCAACGGCTAATTGGCGAACAAGTGAAGTCAACTCATTAATTTTCAACTCAAGTGAACTAGATGTAACCTCGTTGACTTTACTTGTTGGAGGCTCATATCGGGAGCTAAATTGTTGAGAATTTGCCGCCATGTTTGCAATCAATAACCGGGCGGCTTCGGAAGTTTTATCAACTAAGGCCCCTCCACTAGCGGCATCTATCATAGTCCTCTCGGTGGGAAACAGGCCTTCATAGAAGTATTGTATGAGGAGTTGCTCACTAATTTGATGATGAGGGCAACTCGCACACAGCTTCTTAAATCTTTCCCAATACTCATAGAGGGTTTCCCCGGATATTTGTCGGATGCCACATATCTCTTTCCGGATATTGGCGGCTTTGGAAGCCGGAAAGTACTTCTCTAAAAATACCCGTTTCATCTCATTCCATGTGTTGATTGATCTGGATGGTAAGTAGTAGAGCCAATCTTTTGCCGAGTCCGCTAAAGAAAAGGGGAATGCCCTTAGCTTGATTTGTTCCTCGGATATCCCGGCGGGCTTCATAGAAGTGAATACCATGTGAAATTCCTTGAGATGCTTGTGAGGATCATCACCTGTAAAACCACGAAAAGTGGGGAGGAGGTGAATTAAACCGGATTTTAATTCAAAAGCAACATCAAGGGCGGGGTAATCAATGCATAAAGGTTGATAATTGAGATTCGGTGTCGCCAACTCCTTAAGAGTGCGATTGTTTCGATTGTTTGCCATTTCTTCTTCTTCGGTGTTAGCTTGTTGTGCTTCCCTTCTTAGCCTATGAAAGGTCCTCTCGATTTCTGGATCAAATGGTAAATCGTGAGAGAATCGTGACATAAACAGAAAATACCAACAAAAATAAAAATAAAACAAAGACACAAGCTATAAAACAATTAAACTAATCAATACTCCCCAGCAACGGCGCCAAAATTTGATGCGTGTCGTAGCACACCAAAAATATTATTTATACTTCCTTGATACCTAATGCAATAGCGGTAAGCAAGGGTCGAACCCAAGAGAGTGTAGATCAATTACAATTGTTAAATAACTTATGAAACTTAAGTAAAAAGGGGGGTTGGTTGCAATTGTACGGAATCTAAACAAATAAAAATTATAAAGAAAGCAATTAAATGGTATAATTGAATCAATAAAGTAAAGCCCGGTCAATTGTAATTACCCATCATCTTCTCGATTCGATCATAGATACGTAAGATTAATTCTAGTTGAGTAGCCAACTAAGAGGAACAATGATAGCATATGAACATCTTGCTCTTTTCTTAAGCGTAATTTATCAACGAATAGTCAATCGATAAATTCTAACTCCTAAAATACATCTAGGGACTAGGCCTTCGATTCATTTACGGAGAAGCATTAATCACAAAAAGAGAGTTGACATCAATAGTCAATCCACCTAGCATGAATTAAATCTAATGACATTAATTTTCCCCTAAGAATCTAATATCAATCATTCATCAATATTAATTCCTGGTTGCTACTAAGCAAGACCATAATTGATAGCAATTTAATCTTAACTAGCAATGGATCAATGAAACACAATAACAAAGTGTACATCTAAGCTAAGCAATTCATCAAACACTTGGCATGTAAACAAGAAAATCAATTACTCAACAAAGAAATTATATTAAGAACAATAATCTCACAAACCAAGATGATGATTTCGAATTACAATTGCCCGGATGAGGTTTTTAGCTTCTAAATGTCATCTTCAAAGCTTGAGAATTCCAAAAATGCAAAAATCTAAAGAGAACAAGACTTGGGGGAGGCCAACATCCATCCAAAATAGGTCAAAACTCTATTTATAGCTCTACAAATCGGGCAAAATCCGAGAGAATCGCGCTGGAGCGAGCATAATGTCTTGCTCCAGCGCGAGCTTTGAAGCCACGCACTGCTGGCGCTGGAGCAAGACATTTTCTTGCTCCAGCGAGAGCTAAGGCCAAAAGGGCTCGTGCTGGAGCAATCATTTTTCTTGCTCCAGCACGAGCTAAGTTGTTTCGCACAGCTCGTGCTGGAGCAAGCCTTTTTCTTGCTCCAGCCCGAGCTTTGGTAGCTTGCGGGTACGTTTTTAGGCCTTCTCGCTCATCTTGGTCGTTCTCCAACCTCCCGACTTCAATTGAACTCTCAATCTCGACCAATTCCACATCTTTTCTCATCAAAAGCTCCAACCATCCTACAAGATAAAATCATGACTTTAAACGAGCAATTATAAAAGAATATTGCATAAAAACATTGGAATTAGACGAGATTTCTAGGAGAATAACACACTTATCAGATGTACTTATGGAATTATCTTAATTTTCGTTTGTTACTTTGTTGGATATTGAGAGTAGGATAAGTTGGAAAAATTGTATAAAGACCATCTTGTACTTTTGAGTCTATAATAAGATTAGATTCATAAAACAAAGAGCAACTATTATTATGAATCTCAAAACTATATCCTTGTCCATCCAAAATCGGAATGGATATATATTTCTTATTATCTTGGGTGCAAAATAGACAGAATTTAAAATTAAAATTCTACTTCCTAAAGCGAATTGGACGGTTCCTATGGCCTTGGCAGAAACCATTGCTCCATTTTCCATCCCCAGTTTCATCTCTCCTTTACTTAGCGTCTTGTTTCTTACCATACCCTGCAAATCATTGCAAAGGTGAATACCGCACTCGGTGTCAAGTATCCAAGAAGCAGTGTTAACACTAACGCTAACTTCAACAAAGGACATACCTTAAGCCTTTAGTGGCTCCTTGTAGTCCTTGTTCTAGTGCCCAGGCTTCCTAGTGTTGAAACAATCATCCGACTTGGCTTTCTTACTTTTCCTTGTCTTCTTTACACCATCAGTGCCTTTAAGTTCTTTGGTCTTGTTGTTGTTCTTCTTCTTTCTTTTCTTGGATTTAGATAAAGAACTCGCAAGTAGCATAGGCTTTTCTTTCTTGTTGGTGGTTTAAGCAGTTATCAACATGTTTAACAACTCATTGAGTGAGGCATTCAAGTTATTCATGTTGAAATTGATGACAAATTGGTCATAGGACCTAGGAAGAGATTGTAGCACCAGATCGACACACAGGTCACCATCGAGTTCCACGTACAAGTCACTCATCTTATTGATCAAACACATCATCTGGAGGACGTGGTCCCCGACGGCTGACCCCTCGGTCATCTTTGCCCCAAACAACTATTTGGAGATAGCATATCTCTCTTTCCTAGTTCTAGTTCCGTACAGCTCTTTTAGGTGAGTAACAATATCCTTTGCAAGTGTCATCTTTTCATGTTGCTTTTGTAATTATTTAGACATTGAAGTCATAACAAGACATCATACTTGGATATTGTCTTCAGCCCATAGCTTAGCGTACTCCCTATCTTCATCAGTGCTCTCGGGAGTTATTCCCGACTGTTCAGCCGTCAGGATGTACTCCCTCATATCAGACTGATGGACAATTTTTAGGTTTCTCAGCCAGTCGGCATAATTAGGCCTCGTTAACTTGTTGATTTCAAGAATAACATATAGTGGATTCTTAGCCATTTTACTTAATGATCTACAAAGGTTTTAGCGAGGCAGATATATTAGCATTCATTCTAAATAAGTCCCTATACAATTTGGTCTTTAATTGTACAAGGCTCCTATTATTTTTCTAAATTCCACCACCCTCTTGATAGAATTCGAGGAAAAATTAATTTCTCTTAGTGGGCTTGAGATCTATTTAAATTAATCAAGTCACCCCAACTATATGAGTTTGATTTATCCATTTAGATAGTAGCCTCGCCCAGCGTTCCACCTCGTTAGATGGTTCTCAAGATTGTTTTTACCTCGTCTTTCACATATGTCCCAATTATATGGGTGTCCAATATGCTACCTCAATGTTAGGCCAAACCCATCAAATATTCCATGGGCAATCCTCTCAGTTCATTGGCCCAATTATATGAGTGTAGAATGAGTGATTAGATCCCACAAAGTATCTCCATGTTTAGTGACGTGACAATCACAGCCTATCTCGACTAAGTTAATCCCCAATTATATGAGTGATTCACCTAGCCTCAACGGCGTTTCACATGTTGCCACATATGATGGAAGGCATGGAAGAGAAATCCAATTTCAATTCCATATAGGCCTAATATTTTCTCGGGCATTGCATAAAATATTGGTCTCACCAGATTAAATTTATCTTGTTTAATTTTCTATCCTACACATGCATTCCAAGCACATCACATATATATAGACAGAAAAATAAACCATCCACAAAGCAGTAAATTAGGATGAACCACCTCGAGCCCTAACCTAAACAACCCACTAAACTAAAGTGGGCTGGACTTCTAGCAAATAAAAATAACCTAATTATTACAATGGATCCCCACTGCATACAAGTCTTCAATTGACCTTCGTCTTCTTTCTTCATCTTCAATTACATAGACCATAACCTAATTACATTTTTCTAATCTAAAGATAGAAAAATAAAAGTCAAACCAGCTATTTTTACAATCCGTTGAAATTACATACAAAGAAAACCAAAGACTAGACTAGGCTCGTGGTTCCTCCTATCACATAAAATCATGTCAAGCCACATAATATGCGATATCCAAAATTTACCTACCTCTTGTTCAAAATAAATTGCAATTTATTTGGGATAATTTGGATTTTTCACAAAAATTATTTTCCAAGAAAAAATAATAATTTCCAAAATTATAAATTTTCAAAACTAATTTTAATTTCCAAAAATATTAAAATATTAAAATTTTAATCACGCCGAAAAATTGAGTCAGGCTTGGGCGGCCCAACCTGCAGGTCCGGCCCGTATTACAGCGTGTACTAGACATGCGCGAGCCCGAAACTATTTCAGCCCGTTTCGTCCAGCGAATTCGGCCTAGAGCAATAATTTTCGGGTTTGAAAAATCCACCTCGGATTGGGTTGTTACTCCACTTTCAAGTCTTTCAATTCGTCTGTTTCGCTACTTCCCACCACTGGTGTTGTTTTAAATCCAAAAATTTATTACCAACCTAAATTACCCAAAAATATAGATTTTCGCGAACCAGATTTGTCATATAAATTCCAAATATTTATACAATTAAATCCCAAACTAAATTCAATTTATATTAACTCAAGGCATCTTGATTTAAACATGCTTCCAATTTATTCATACGAAAAGTAAAAAAAAGTGTAATAAATCACATCAGTAGTTCGATCAAACTAATCAGGCTCTGATATCACTATTTGGTTGGGTAATCCCCGGGGTAGGTTAGCACAGCTAAAATTAAAAATTTATATTCTACCCCGAAATAGGATTACATTGGCCGGTTTAATCGAGGTAATAAAAATGAGAAAAACTAACTACGCGAAATACCTTTTGCGCTATTTTTATCGTACAAATTTCTGATCTTATCAACCCGAACAAATACTCCCTTGACTTGAATCTCGAAGAAACCGTCGGTCTCCCTTCAAAATCTGAGTTCGATTTTGTTCCTTGTATCTTCAAGCGATCCAGTCATCTTGCCTCTAAGATGTATCCACACCTGCGTATAATTCCCAATAAATATATACACGATGCTAGTCTATATATTTATTTTAGATCCAATGTAACCTTATATCTGAAGGTAGGAATATATGTGAAAGGTTAATCTTAATAAATGAGCAAAACCTTGTCAAGAAATTAGGGTGAGGGGCGAGTTTTTCTTGGAGAAAATAGAAGATGAAATTTTCTCTCTTTTTCTTGTGGTGGTGGACGAAAACTCTAGGTTAGAATTAGAGTGTTTGTGTTTTTCTTAACACACATATTTATAGAGAGGCTACTAGGTTTAGTTTACTTGGAAGTCAAGATGAAATTAAATCTCCATAATTTGACTTTCATCTAATTTTAAGTAAACTCTATTAAGGAGTTCCCTAAAATCAAGGAACTTAACTTCCAAGCTAACTTGTTTCTTTTTCTCTCCCATAAATATTTCCTTGATTCCAACTTAATCAAGACTTGGAAAGGAATTAAATCCCCTCCCTAAAATTGGTCCGCCACATGCCCCCTCATTACCTTGGAGTCCAAATTTTTTATTCAACTTGATTTAATTTTTGACTCCTTATTTTATTAAATAGTGCAACCATTTAATTAAAAATTACATAATAATTAAAGTCCAACCTTAATTATTATTATCCAATTATTTATTTAATTTAATTTAATCTTCAACTTGCTCTACTAATTAAATAATACCCTTGGACCTTACTTGGTCTATTAATTAATTAATCTTACTTGATTAATTAAATAGTCCAATTAATTGATCTTCCACCAATTAACTAATATTCCTCTTTAGGTAAGTCTTAGACTTTCCTAATTTCACCTCAAATTCCAAAGTTGATTTATCATATCTTTTAAGCAAGAACCTTAGGAGTAAGTGTGTGACCCCTTAGGCTTGTTCATGTTCTAGTAGTAAGTACACTTTCCAAAAGTGCCATTGTACTTTTCTATATTTCCAAATTAAATCTTCCTTGATTTAATCCGACCATGAATTATCACCCATAATAACATGGTAAGTACAAATCGAGGTTACTGTCTAGCAACGGGCCTTGAAGACCTAGACACAAACGATATCAAGATACTCAACCTATCATAACCACGATCCTCGCATAAGTAAGTCCCCTCCATCAAATTTCCCAGATTGGTGTCTTGAGTAATAGCTTAGTTGGAATTCTTACGACCAAATCGCTATGTCTCCCTCATTGCATGATATCAATTCATGCAATCCAAATGAGGAAACACTCCGCCTCTTTGGATTGCCATACTTTGGCCAAAGATCCTTGAATCGATTTAATAAGCAAAACAGAGGAAATCTCTGATTTGCTAAATTAGTGATGGATCTCATCTTGGTCTCTCATGTACGTTGACACATAATCATACCATGCCCAAGATATCGCATATGACGACTCACGAAGGAATGATGAGATAAGTCAAAGTATAATCGATTATGTTCAAAGTTACCAATGGAACCTCAGGTCCATAAGGACTACTCTTATGCCTACGTGATTATAGGAAATTTCATATTCGACCAGGATAACCATTTTAGGTATTTCCAATGGGGATGTTCAGTTTACTCATTATCACAAATGAGAACCCTCGTGTACATCTATGCCTATGGAAGGAGGCACGTTCTCCAAAAACTATGTACACAAGCAAGTCTTTCGGGTCTTTGTCAATATCCCTCATCGTGACAGACCCATTGACGACTTAGAACCTTTTAAGAATCACGACCTTAGAGATGTATTCCATCATCGTCATTCCCGATGTCCAATAATGTCCTATAGTCATGTGTGATTCAAAGGATTTCGTTCTAAGCATACAATAACAATTTAAGAACAAAAAATGTCATAATAAAAGTGATTTTATTCATAAGAAAAGATTGTCTCATAGAGTTTATTACACAGAAAATGGTGCCCAAAATTGGCGCACCGGACATCTACTCTAACAATATGAACAAAACAAAATGCCTTTATTAATATAAAGAGTTTGTATAATATAAAGATAAATGCCCTAATTAATCTAATTCCTCTATGGCATGGAGGGCAAAATCCTAAAATATATGTAAATATATTTCCATTTCTTAGAAAAGATCGACTAAATGCCCCTTTAATGCTTTGTGGTGCATATAAAGTTCATGTGTCTGTAGTGTTATTTAGGGAAACTTTAGCTTCAACCAACAATCATTTTGTACGTGTTTTTATACTTTTTTATTTGTTTTGTTGAATTTCAAGAATTCTTTGTTTACAGCTCATAGATCACTCCATGAGGTACACCGGCACATGGTTATGTCAAACTATCGAGCCAAAAAATTGTCAATTTTCCCCATTATTATATATGTGTATATATAATCTAAGGTTATAGCCTTTCTGTCCATCTTTTTGATATTTTCCCTAATATCTGGTAACTGCGCTTTTTAGTACGTCGTAGGATTGAGGCTTGGGTCGGGTTTTTGGGTACCCACCCAGTCCGATCGGATTCGGGTAATTTGGATAAGGGGTTGTGCAAATTTTTGGGTATTGGGTAGGATATTCCTACCCAATTTACCCATTGGGGACCCGATTATTTAAACGAAAAAATAAATAAAAAGTTGAGTGTATAGCTAATAATAGACAATTTACATTTGGTCCTTCACTTGTAATTGGATCGAGTATGTTGGTTTTATTTGATGTTTAACTTGTGTTTGACTTAACGTTAATTTAATCGAATGAGTTACTTATTTTTATTCTTATTTCATTTCTTGTTAACTAATCGTTAAATCTTAACTCATTTTTTGATTTTAAATTTTATTTGAATATAAATAAAGAAAAAAAATATTACTTACTTAACATTTGCAAAGGCAGAGGCTGAAATAGCCTCTGCTTTTCTTCCTTACTATCAACAGCAGATTGCAAGGACTGGTAAGTTTCGGGTACCCGGTATTCCTGAGACTTTTGGGTGGGTAAAACATTGATACCCAAGATACCCGAATTCGAATTACCCGATGCCCACCCTTAATACGACATATCTTTACAACTGAAGGATGTATTGTTACATAGAATACGACATGCCGTTACATAGAAAATGACGTATGGTTACATATAAAATGACATATTATTACATACACAATGACATATGTTTACAAAGAAACTGACATATGGTTATAAAATGACATATGGTTACAACTTACAAAGAAAATGACGTATGGTTATATATGTTGTGAATCCTGGTTCATGCGCAGCGAAAACGTAAGAACATAACCGGATTCACAATCGAATCACTTTTGGGTTTTAATGATTTTATATAATTTTGGAAATTACAAGATGATGAAATATAATTTCATCTTTTCACTAACCTTTTGATTTGATTGAAGACTTGATCTTCTGGATAGCAGTAATTCAAAACTCCTGCCTCTAGATATCACGCCGAACGAACTTTGAAGAGAAATCCACCACCCTATGACCTACTATGGCCGATGGCTACTAGGGGATGAGAGAGAGATTTTTCTCTTCTTCTTTCTCTGCTGTCAAGTCTAATATGAGAGTAAGGTTTTGACTGAACTAGTGTTAGGTATATATAAGGAGTGATGGGCTTGGAATTAACTAACTCCTTTAGCCCATCCAACTCCTCATACACACGCCTCACACGCCCCCCCTTATCCAATGTTGGGCTAAGTTGATGTTCAACTTAGTCCAATTATTAATTAGATCCAACATATTTTAATCCAATTAAAATATAATACTAATTAATAATCATCTAAATTAAATAATCTAATTATTTAATAAAAGGATGAGTATAATAAATAAGTTTATTTATTTATTACAATTAATTTATTCCATTAATTTAATTAATCAAATAAATTAATGCGTTCATAATAAATACATCTATTTATTTATTATTAATTTATTTTTATTAATCCAATTAATCAAATAAATTAATTTGCTCTTCAAATAGCAAATTACATAATTCATATATTTGACAACAAAAGAGTTTTCTTCACTCAATTCCTTTGAAGCGCGACTCTCTAGGTTCGTTTCAATTGGCATTGGGAGGAAACCAATGGTGTGGGTGTCACTAAGCCAGTCACGTGGACTCACATCGAAACCCAATTGAAATGAATAGATCAATACGAACTTTTGGGTCAAATATACCATTTAAGTATAAGCCCTTCACTGTAACATCCCGATCGAGTGAAAGTCATGGATTATGTCAAATTCACAGAACTCGATGTTGTGCTTCAGGGAACCATAGTAAGATGAAATTACTGAACTACCCTTATACATAAGTTAATTCTCCTGCTTTAGCCAATGACTTATGATAAGAGGCATTTTTACGTGTTTTTAAGCCCCTTTGCGTTTATGTCTTAGGTTCATTTATCGCTTGATTCTTGCCACATGTGCGTTTAATTCGTGCATTAAGTGATTTCAGGTCTTAAATGGATACAATCAAAGAACGGGATGAAAAATGACGTATAAAACAAGTTTAGGCCAAATTGCTACGCACCCCTACGCCTAGGCGCCATCTTGCCCACGCCCGGGCGCCGTATCTGCATTTGTTTCCACGGTTGAGCGCTATTTTATTATGTTTAGAGACCGAATTGGATGAAGTTTCCTTCTACAAAGTTGTAGAACTATGTGTTAGCTTCAAATGAGGACTTGAATCATCCAAATCGGAGTTTTTTGGAGAGAGTTATGAAGGAAATACAATTACTGCGCCAGACAGAGGCAAATACTCCCAACATTCTGCTGACGGCGCCCGAGCGCCATAATTCCCGCGCCTAGGCGTGGCCACATCCGAGATTTGATTCCTTTCAGCAAAAAGATCATCATTTGATGGGGGAATGGAACATTTAAAGCCAAGAGGTCATCACATGTATGAGAGGGATGTCATAAGTATGTTTCTTAATAGATCTACTTTAGGGAATTTTATACTACTCACTTTAAGAGTAGTGGAGGACACACTAGGGGGGGCACACACTAGGAGCTGATTTGTTGTGGTCTTCTTAAGGCATTTTTGAGCACAATTGACCGAGACATCTTGGAGGAGGAGAGAGAGAGAGGCATTTTGGCCATCACTTTTCACTCATCATCATTCATCACCATTTCTTCATCACTTTTGGAGGGAAACAAAGAGAGAGGAGCTAAGGATTGAAGATCAAGAGAGCAAAGATCCATCATCAATCAATTGAGGGAGTTTTAATTATTTGCATTTACATGTTTATTTCCATGAGTATGTATATGTTTGTATTAGATTTTCTTAAGGCTTTGATGAGAGGCTAATATTGTAGAACTAAGGCCATGTGAAGGCCAAATTTATGAATCAATATATGTGAAGTTGCTCTTTGTATTAATTCTCCTATTGCTTTGTGTGTTAATTCTATGCTTTTATTCCAATCATGTGTTTGATCACCATATGCTTGCTATCTTGCCTAATCTAGTTGTTCGAGAGAAAATAGATTAGGGTGCAAGAGAATTAACACATCATCCGAAACAAATGAGGGATTGCCCTAGAAATAGGTAAAGATTCCCGGGTGTTGTTAGCCGGATTCATTCGGGGAAGCTCTAGAACGTTAATGCGTGATTTTTGATTAGATTCTCGGATAGACATATTTAGAGAACCGTCAATTAATCATAGGATTATTATGTGCCGAGACATCGGGTAATAGTTAATTTAGGAGTTTCCACCAAAGCAATAGGAGTCTAATAATTCGAAGAGTAGCTCATATATATTGACGAGTAGATTCGGTTGTAGCATGTGCCTTAGTCATTTTATCATACGTGAGATTAAATCTATAGTACGTTTCTCTTTGGTTCTTCGTTTGTTTAATCTTTTTCTTGCACTTTACTTTAATTGTCTTATCTTTTATCGAAAATCATTAACTAGAATTCAAGTCCTTGTGGTTCGACAACCCGGACTTTTTGTCCACTTATTACTACACACGTTTAGTGCACTTGCTATCATAGCACGTTAGCTTTTAGCGTGTCAACTTATAATTTTATTTACCTACGATCGCACAGGACGTTAACTCGTTACTACTCGAGACAGTGAATTCCCTATTGCCAATCACCAAACAATTGCCACTTGTCCTTTTGAACCGCACTTCAAGGTTGATACCACCAAAGGGTGAAATGGATCTAACTACTCTAATATCTCGTTCAGTGTCACAAGTCTAATCTTCGTGAATCCTCATGTTTAAAGCTCTCACACACTACCGCGATCAGTAATCCAATCATTGACGATCCAAGAGTAATTACCAATGCGATTAAATTACGGCGAGCCGTGTCCGAATATATCAATTCCATTGATATATCTATATCAAAAGTGACTGACTGACACTTCTTGTCAAAGCTTGCATCATACAAGTCTGGTCTTAATGCCCAATTAAGACTTATCGACTTGCGAACTCTAGTTTAAGTAAACAAGGAACCGATACTTCTAGTGTCCATCTCCTCTAATTATTGAAGAGTAGAAGCTCTCACTTGATTACATTGGTCTTATTTGTTCAATACTTATATTAATGCCATCAATATTGGTATGAACAAAACAAAGCCTTTATTAAAGAATAATAGTTTGTACAACATAAAGGCAAATGCCCTGTTAATCTAATTCTTCTATGACATGGAGGGCATAATCCTAACAATCTCACACTTGCACTCAATGCCAATCACTATAGTATCTAATACCCAGTTTCTCAAGATGTCATTCTAGCACCGCCTGTGATAGTGGCTTGGTCAGTGGCTCAACAATGTTATTTGTTGAATCTATTCTCTGCACGCGATTTTGCCTCTTCCAACGATCTCTCTAGTGATGTGGTATCTTCTCTCAATGTGTTTGGATTTATTATGAGATGCGCGATGGCTCTATTGTTGTCATGGAAAAGTGGCAACGGGAGCTCCACTCTAGGAACCACTTAAAGTTCACCTGCAATCTTCTTTAACCAAATAGCCTCTTTGTGGCAGCCACGTACTCAATTTCGGTGGTTGAGTCAGCCATCGTACTTTGCTTGAAACTTTTCCAAGTCACTGCTCCACCGTTTAAAGCGAATACAAACCCCGAGGTGGACTTGCGGTCATCGACATCATACTGAAAGTCAGAGTCGGTATAATCTTCCACCTTTAGTTCCCCATATCTATATGTCTAACACATATCCTTAGTTCTTCTCAAGTACTTGAGGATACGCTTTAGAGCAATACAATGTTGTTCCCTTGGGTTAGCTTGAAACCTACTTACCACGCTCACAGTATAAGCAATGTCCAGTCTCATCCATAACACAGTGTACATAAGACTTCCTATTGCTAATGCATAGAGAACTCCACTCGTTCTCTTACGATTATCCTCACAAGTCTCATCGATTTAGAGAGATGGAATCCATGTCTTATGGGCAAGAGGCCTCTTTTAGAATCTTCTATTCCGAATCTTTTCAGAACCTTTTCCAAATAGAGGGCTTGAGAGAGACCCATTTTCCAATTCGCTCTATCCGTGAAGATGGGAATTCCAAGGATATATAGGTCGCTTCTCCTAAGTCTTTCATGGAGAACGTGCTTGAGAGCCACATTTTGACCGAAGTCAACAGGCCTATATCATTACCTATTAGTAGAATGTCGTCTACATATAGGACCAAAAATAATATTTTTCTCCCACTGGATTTCCTGTAAACGCATGGTTCATCTTCCTTCTTGATAAAGCCATAGTTTTGAACTCCTTCATCAAAATGAAGATTCCAGCTCCGCGATGGTTGTTTAAGTCCATAAATTGATCTATTCAATTTACACACCTTATGATAATCTTCATTGAACACAAAACCTTTGGGTTGTTCCAAATAGATGTCCTCCTCGAGGTATCCATTTAAGAACGCGGCCTTCACATCCATCTGCAAGATTTCATAGTCTAGGTGCATGGCTATTGCAAGCAGAATTCTGGTGCCTTCACATCCATTTGATCATGGAAACGGGAGATAAGGTTCCCTCATAGTCAATACCCTCCTTTTGACTATACCCTTGCGCTACAAGCCTAGTTTTAAAGGTATCGACCTTACCATCCGAACCAATCTTTCTCTTGTAGATCCACTTGCATCCTATTGATGCAATACCCCGAGGGCGATCTACTAGAGTCCAGACTTGGTTCGAGTACATCGAATCCATCTCTGTTTTCATAGTCTCAAGCTATTTTGCAGAATCTATATCCTCCATCGCATGCTCAAAAGTAGAGGGATCATTTCCATAGTTTTCTTCTGCTACGACATACAAATTATGCTCTTTCTGTAGCAGATAACCATATCTCTCAGGCGGCTGAGATACTCTACTCGATCTATGCGACGGTGGTTGCGTTTGGTTAGGTTCATTTTGGGTCTCTTGAACAGTGGTCTCTAAAGGGATTTCGTTTTGTTCTTCTAGAACAATCTTTCTTCCTGCACCAACTTTTCAAACTAACTCATCTTCAAGAAAGTACGCATGTAGATCCACAATGACTCTTGGATCATCGTACAGGTAGAAGAGGTATCCCATAGAATCTTCTGAGAAACCAACGAATCAACCTTTTAAAGATCTATCTTCCAATTTCTCCATCTTTTGTCTTTTTCACATAGGTTGGACAACCCCATATCCTAATGTGTTTAAGACTAGGTGTCTTTCCACTTCATATCTGATTAGGAGTTTTAGGAATAGACCTAGATGGACACCTGTTCAAGATGTGGGCTGTTGTGAGCAATGCATGGCCCCACAACGACATAGGAAGATCCGTGTAGCTGAGCATCGATGGAACCATATCCAATAGTATTCCATTTCGTCACTCGGCTACCCTGTTGAGTTGTGGAGCTACTAGAAGAGTTAATTGTAATACAATTCCATATTCAATTAAGAACTCACCAAATTCGGCACTCATATACTCTCCACCTCGATAAATCATAGTGTTTTGATATGTTTGCCAGTTTAGTTTTCAACCAAAGCCTTGAATTCTTTGAACCATTCAATGGATTTAAATTTATATTTCATTACTTATACAAGACCATACCTAGAATGGTCGTCAGTAAATGTAATGAAATATTGAAAACTTCTATGAGCCATTTCCCAAAAAGGCCCGCAAACGTCAGTATGTATTAAACCAAGGACTTTATTGGCTCGTTCAACATACCCTGTGAAGGGCGACCTCGTTATTTTGCCTTTGAGACAAGACTCGCAAGTGGGGAGTGGGTCCGACCTAAGTGTTCTTATTAGCCTATTTTTCTCAAGTTCGTGAATCTTGTATTCTCCAGCATGACCTAGTCTTAAGTGCCAGATGAGTCTTTGATTTGTCCTAGACATACCTCGTTTCTTGGTGATTGTACTCACAATATATCTATTTTGGACATTCAAGTAATATAAACCACTTACTAAAGATGCAGAGCCAACAAAATTATTTCTAAAATAAATATTGCAAACATTGTTTAAAAATCAAAAATCATATCCAAGTCTAACTAATACACAAATAGAACAAATGTTTTTAAGCTTGTTGGGCAAAACAAGGCAATCATCCAAAACTAGTAAATGTCCAGTAGATAAAAATAAAAAAGTAGATCCTATGTGAGTAGTTGCCACATTATGTCCGCTGCCTACATGAATCATTATTTCTTGCTCCTCGAGCCTCCTACTTCTTTCCAGATCCTATTTCAAAACACAGACATGAGCGCTAGCTCCGGAGTCTAGAATCCATGAAGTGGAGAATACAATCGTAGAACAATTAGTTTCTAAAACATAAAGTTCTATACCTGCAGCAGTATCAGCCTTTAGCTTTGGGCAGTCAGGCTTCCAATGACTGGCCTCTTTGCTGTAAAGGCAGATATCTGTCTTCTTTGGCCCATGCCCTCTGTACTTCTTGACAACTTTTCCTTTTCCCATGTCTCCCTCAGCCTTGTACGCTCCCTTCTTCTTCTTGCCTCTTTTCCTCTTGTTAGAACTCGAAGTTCTTCCATAGGTTGATATGACCAGAGCACACTCCTTTCACTATGGTTTCATTTGGCCCTGGGCACTAATCAATGTTTTCATCAGCTGAGCCAACACACATTCGCTTTCATTCATATTGAAGTTCACAGTGAACTGGGAAAAAGAGCTAGGGAGAGTGATTGCAGGATGAGATCTGTTTGAAGCTGGAAATCCATGAAAAAATCAAGATCTTCTAATCTCTCAATCATTGAATTCATTTTGAGTAAATGGTCTCCCACATTCTCTCCTTCTCCCATCCGAGCTCTGAAGAGCTCTCTCGATATCTCATATCGAGCAGTCCTACTGTGCTCTCCATAAACCTCCTTGAGATGCATCTTGATACTTCGAGTCATCCATGTTCTCGTGGGATCTTTGCAGTTCATTATTCATGGAGCTGAGCATATAGCCCTTCACACAAATGTCATCTTTACACCAAGTGTTTTATGCTACACGTTCATTGTCCTCGCCATCTTTAGCTAAGGCCACGGGTTTATCAACTTCGAGTACATTGCTGAGGGACTCTAAACTTAGGACAATCCTCAAATCCTCAGTATAATTTTTGAGGCAAGTGGGAGATTGTTAGAGTTAGTGCCCGGCGCACCAATTATTGGGCGCCATTCTTTGTAATAGTAACTCTAGAATTGAACAATCATTTTCATATAAATAAAGTCAATCTCTTTTATATGTGTGGCATGTCTTTATTCTTAAATTAGTTTTTACTTTAGCTTAGAATAAAGTCCCAAAGGATCACATATAGCTATGGGACATCATTGCACATTGGGTGTGGCAATGATGGAATATCTCTCGAAGACTGTGATCTTTAAACGTTGTTCCAAGTCGTAAAAGGGTTCATCGAGATAAAGGGATATCGATGCAACCCAAAAGACTTGCTCATATGATGCATACTCTGGGAGAAGCGTATCTCGTTCCATAGATACTGGCACGGTGAAAGCCAATGCATATATGAGGGTTGCCATTGTGGTAATGGGCGAATTGAACTCCCCCATGGAAGTTCCTAAAATGGATTCCCAGTCGAATGTGGAACTTCCAGTGGTCTTGCAGTATAAGAGTAATCCTTATGGACCTAAGATTCCATTGGATGTCTTATACGTAACCGCGCATGTTCTTGATTTGTTACATGCTCACTTTAGATGATCGAATATGGGCAAACTCAGACATGCACGTCTTACGTAGTAAGGCACGTGAGAATCAAGAAGAATCTATCTCTGACATTAGCCAGTCGGTTAATCTCCTATCGTTACATAGTGAATCGACTTAAGGAATCTTTGGCCGAAGTATGATATCTAAAGAGGCATAGGGTTTCCTCGTTTAGATAGTCGAAGTCGATTTCACATAATGTGGGAAACATAGTGTTGAAATTAATAGAGCTTCGACCTTAGCCACTGCTCTAGATTCAATCGGGAGATTAGATAGAGGAATCTTACTTATACGAGGATCAAGATCGCAAAAGGCGTATCTTTACTTTCGTTTTATCTAGGTCTTCGGGACCCTATGTTAGGTTGGCAACCGCGATTTGTAAGTGCCGAGAATTAGCTTGGTGACTAATTTGAGGCTTGATTAAATCAAATGATTGATTTAATATAGTACTTTCCATTTTGAGAAAGTACACTAGCACTGTGGGAAGGTGTACTTACTACTAGATAGAAACGAGCCTAAGGGGTCACACACTAACTCGAGAGAGTCACTGCTTGAATAGATGTGATTAATCAATTTCGAGGAAATTGAGGGAATTAGGAAAGTGTAGTACTTTCCTAATATGAAATATAAATTAATTGAAGGGTTCAATTAATTTTACTCTTTTAATTAATCTTGTAGAATTAATAAAATTAATGGACCTAGTAGAGTCCAAGTATTTTATTTAATTGGGTAGAGCCCAAGTTAAATAAATAAATGTTGGAATTAGTTGGTTGGATTTAATTTGACTTGTATTTAATTGATAGGTTGGGCCTATAATTAAATTGAGAAGTCAAAATTAAATCCTAGAGTCCATTTCACTTGTGTTGACCGATTTTTATGAGCAAAATAAGGGAGGGGCGGTTTTTATGTGGTGGAAGAGGAAAAGAGTTTTCCCCTCCTCCAAGTCTTCATCATTGATAAGTTGTTTGACTTATCACCTTATAGGATGAGGATTACTAGAGAGTTTAGGAGAAAAGAAGTTTCCTTTTCCTAATAGGACTCTAGGTAATCTTCACCTATAAATAAGAGATGAAGAAGACTAAAATTAACAATCATAATTGCTAAAAATCCGCCCCCCTCTCTTAGACCTACAAATTGGCCACCTTCTTCCTCTTTCCAAAAATACGTCGTTTTATTCATGTGTGGAATTAAACGACTTAGAAAATATTCCTACTCTTCACATAATCAAGCCTAAGTTAAACTTAGAATCGTTTTGCTGTCTAGCACGCAAGGCAAGACGATTGGTCACTTGAACAAGGTGTGGATACATCTTAGAGGTGCGATGCTTGGAGCACTCTAAATCGGGAGATATGAAAAGACGACTGACAATTTCTCACCCAAGAGAAAATTGTGTGGATTTGCACCACAAGGTTGCTGAGATCCAAAGTATGAGGTGAAACGAAATTTTCGAAAGGTATAATTTCGCTTACCTCCTTGTCAAATTCGATCGAACCAACTTCATATTCCTGTTTTCAGGTGGTTGTACGTTTACTTTTGTAAAATTTTAATTTCCGCTGCCACGAGCCATTCGAGGGAATGAGTCAACCCAACATGAAACTCCTTGTCAAAGTTTGCGTCATACAATTCTGGTCTTAATGCCCTATTAAGACTCGACGACTTGCGAACTCTAGTTTAAGTAAACAAGGAATCGATACTTCTAGTATCCATTTCCTCTAACCATTGAGGAGTAGAAGCTCCATCTTGATTACCTTGGACTTATTTGTTCAATACTTAAATTAATGCCACCAAGATTGATATGAACTAAATAATTCCTTTATTAGAGAATAATAGTTTGTGCAACATAAAGGTATATGCCCTATTAATCTAATTCCTCAATGGCATAGAGGCATAATCCTAACAATGTATAAAATGACGTATTATTACATTTAAAATGACATATATTTACAAACAAAATGACATATGGTTACATATAAACTGACGTACGGTTATATATAAAATGACGTAATCTTACATATAAAATGATGTATGTTTACAAAGAAAATGATGTATGGTTGCATTTCAAATAACATATTATTACATTTAAATTGATGTATGTTGACAAAGAAAATGATGTATGGTTATATTTAAAATGGTGTATTATTATATACAAAATGACTTAAGTTTACAAAGAAAATGACATATGATTACTTATAAAATGACGTAAGTTTACAAAGAAAATGACGTATGATTACATATAAAATGACGTAAGTTTACAAAGAAAATGACATATATTACATTTAAAATAACATATGTTTACAAAAAAAATGACCTATGGTTACATATAAAATGATGTATTATTATATATAAAATGACATATGTTTACAAAGAAAATGACGTCAGTTTACAAATAAAATGACGTATTATTACATTTAAATGACATATGCTTACAAAGAGAATATGGTATCGTTTCAACTAATACAATGTATCGTTACAACTAACCGGCGTATTGTTACAATAATACGAAATTATTTTTACAACTTATATGACATATCGTTACAATGAATACAACCTATCGTTACAACAAATATGACCTATTGTTACAACGAATACGACAAATCGTTACAACTAAAAGGATGTATTGTTATATAGAATATGACATATCGTTACAACTAATAGGATGTGTTGTTACATAGAATACGACGGTCTTTACAACTAATAGGATGTATTGTTACAGAGAATACAGCGTATCATTACAGATAAATTATTGACATATTTTATCTGACATTTAAAAATAAAAATATTTCATACTACAATATTCTTGATAATGTGTCATTTATTTTTGGAAAGCCCTGTGTATCTATTTTGAAAGGAAAAAATCGTTTATGATTACGCGCATCACACAGTGCGTTATAGACTTTCTCGTGAAGTCGCACTCAACTGTCTATAAATTTTAACTTACGTTTGAAAAACAACCTGTTTCATATTAGACATTTCTTTATAGTGTGTTATACAATTTCGAAAAACCCTATTTGTCTATTTTGGAAAGAAAAAATAGTTCATAGCTCTAAGTATCGTACAGTGCGTTATGGACTTTCTCATGAAGTCACGCATAACTAACTTCAAAGTGTACCTTACGTTTAAAAAAACTGTTTCACACTAGAAGTTTCTTGATGATACACATTTTCGTAAAGATCTATTTGTCTACTTTGAAAGAAAAAAATGAAGTATCATTTCGAGCATCCTGCAGTGCGTTATGGACGTTTTCGTGAAGTTCTGCAAAATTATTAGCTTATGTTTGAAGAATAAACTCTTTCATACGAGATGTTTATTGATAATGTGTCATACGATTTCTGAAAGCTCTATGTGTCTATTTTTTAAAGAGAAAAATGGCTTATAATTTCGAGCATCCTACAGTGCGTTATGGATATTTTCGAGAGTCAGCAAAACTGTCAACTTATCAATGGAAAATATTTCAACTATGCATTAAAAAACCGTCACTACATGGCTTATCGATAATGTCAATCAATGTCCATACGATGTTTGAAAAAAAAATTTCTTTACTAGAAATATTGTCAATATGGATCTCAATCTGTTCTTTTTATTGTGAAGAACAAGATGGTGTCACTTTTGAACATTTTTCATTGTTGGAAAAACATATATAATTGGATTTGTGGTGAATGAGAAAAGCAATAAAGAGGAGAGATATGTGAGGAAGAAGATGATTAAAAACTGAATAAAATAGGGGGCATTTTCATTTTTTCAAGTGGGTAGGGAGTGAATCACAACTTATATTTTGAACTAGGAAGGGCATAGCTTAGAATTTATTTATTTTTATTCTAGACCAAGGGGGACATTCTGACCTGATAAACCCGGGATGATAGTTTTTAATCATGAGTTACAAAGCGTATAAAACTCCAAATAAGGAGAGAAAAGTCACAAATTCTCACATTTTGGAATTGAACCCAGGTGCTCCCACATAAAAATGAAAAACTAGGCTAAAAACCCATGGATACATAACCTATAATTTTTACTATGGACTGAACCATGAGTTTAAATAGGCTTTTTAGGTGTTTGTTTGTAAGTTCCCCATATATTAAAGTGTCCAACACACGGTTGGGCTGTATGGTTGCGCACGTGTAGGCTAATGCACGTGTAAGCAAATATTAAACTAGATTTTATTTATTGTTTGAATAATTAAATTTGGCAGCCCTAGACTGCTACACATGCCTTCCACTAACCTACTTTTAGATTAAAATAGACTTGTTTTTAGACCAACTTACAAGTCATATTAGAAGCTTACACAATTCAATTAATCATTCCAACCTAATCGGGCTATCAAGCCTAACTTTATCTGCCAATGATGCCTAACTAGTTGGTTAAGATTGAGGCCCTATAACCAAGAGGTTATGGGTTCGACTCCCACTGGATGCATGTGGGTTTCTCTCTACTTTGATGGTAGTTTAGTTTGTAATAGTTATTAGTCTATAATTGTATTTGCTCATGATGCTTACTTGTAATAGATTCTCTTGTAATTGATACAATACGACGTTGTAATCGCTTCTATCAAAAAAAAAAAAAAGGCTAACTTTATCTTTTAAAGCTGTCTCTCTCCCTACTTTATCTTATCAGTAGTGTTAGTTGATTCCGATATTTATTAGTTGATTGTAAATTATTAATATTTAATATTCATAATATTTATCATCTAATTGATTCATTCAAAAAAAAAATTGAACCAAATTAAAAATTCTAGTTCAACAGAGTTTTCATTTATTAAAAAAATTGATTTTTGATTTGCCTTCGATGCTGAGCACCAACAACAAAAATGAATCGAAAATCAAATTATATATAGCTAGTGTTTTGAGACTTGAGTAAAAATAATAATAAAGTAGGAAAATCTTTGTTTAGCCACGTTTTTAAGGGTCAAAAGTATTTTCGACCCCAACCTACGTTGGTCGGAGAATTTTGTTACATAATTTATTAAGTATTTTCGACCCCAATCTTTGTAAATTATGATAAGTAAATCCTTCGTGGAATATTCCCTCTGGAAAGTCTGTCACGTGTCTAAGGCCTAACTTAGATTGTGTAAAAAGGTCCATATATCATGCAATGCATAGGTATTAGGGTGCATACAAATGCTATATGATAGGGTGAAAAGTGCACATATCATACAATATATAGGTAGTCGGATGCATAATCTAAATTAAATTATTCCTTTGATAGATTTACTTGTCACAATTTGCAAAAGTTGGGTACCTAGGTGTAAAAATTAATAGATTGTGTATCAAAATATTTTGATCGATGTAAGTTGGAGTTGAAAATGCTTTTTATCGTGTTTTTAATACCCAAAAAATAATCATAGCTTTTAACTTTGTTTTGGATAATATTGGAGTTTTTTGTTTTAATTTCTAGATGGTAATTTGGTTAATTGAAAACGAACATATCATATAATATATAGGTAGTCGGATGCATAGTCAAAATTAATTATTCCTTTGATAGATTTACTTGTCACAATTTGCAAAAGTTGGGTACCTAGGTGTAAAAATTAATAGATTGTGTATCAAAATATTTTGATCGATGTAAGTTGGAGTTGAAAATGTTTTTTATCGTGTTTTTAATACCCAAAAAATAATCATAGCTTTTAACTTTGTTTTGGATAATATTGGAGTTTTTCGTTTTAATTTCTAGATGGTAATTTGGTTAATTGAAAACGAAACCGATCAAATTCGTTTCAACTTTAAAACAAAGTTTGGTTGGGTTCGATATGAAGTGAATGCACACCCCTAAATGAAATAGTACTTTAAAGTTATTGTTAACCAATTGCAGAAAAAATTACATAGTTTAACACTAACAGTCAACAAGTGAAACAATGATTTGACCACTTATATTCCCAATTAAATTAATTGTTCATGTTATTACCATTACGAGGGGAAAATTGCAATTTTGGTCCCATAACTTAGCCCTTGTGCGATTTTGGTCCCAGTATTATTGACTTTAGCAATATACGTCCCATAACTCCCAAAAATGTGCGATTTTGGTCCCAAGATACGAATACATCATGTATTTATACGGAATTGGCGCGTGCGGCTCACGCGGGATCACAAAAATGTGCGTTTTTGGTCCCATAACTCCAAAAATGTGAAATGCACGCGCCAATTCCGTATAAATACATGATGTATTCGTATCTTGGGACCAAAATCGCACATTTTTGGGATTCATGGGACGTATATTGCTAAAGTCAATAATACTGGGACCAAAATCGCACAAGGGCTAAGTTATGAGACCAAAATTGCAATTTTCCCCCATTACGAGTGTCTTACTTTCAGGAAAATTCTATGCCACACTGGTACCAATGGTCCCGGTGTGGCATACAATATTGGATCAAGGGGTATTTTAGTAAATGCCCCCTAGTAGGGAATCCAATGGTGTATGCCACACTGGAACCATTAGTACCGGAGTGGCATAGAATGACCCTTACTTTCACGTTTCACATTATTAAATAATAACAAACACTAACAAAAGCAGAACCATATCACGATACAACTAACTTATGCAGGGTCAGTTTATGGCGATACTTTAAATTTCTGAGTCATTTAACATTTAAGGGGCTTAAAAATGTTGAGATTGTAATTTCTATCAAACTATTTCTAATATAAGACAAATTTTGATTGCAGCGTTATTTCGAGACCTAACAGGTACTGGCATTTGTCTGGATGACTCGGCAGGTTCTACATTTACGTGGTTCGGAAGATTCGAATTATGCCACATTATCAAACAGAGGTGGCTGAAACTTTAGCAACCATTGAGGTGGTGAAATTGGGTGTTCGACGCTCAATCGTTGCTAAAGAAAAACTTATGTCGGACACCCAACTTCGACGCTCAATCATTACCAACCATCTCGAGCTACAATTTTATCTCTATCCGTTTTTCTTTCATTCATAGAATGGGTAATCATGCGGCTCATCTGTTAGCTCGAGATGCCTTAGTTAATCAGGAAGGTGACCATTTTACGTCTCCAGATTGTAGCAATTTATTTGATTTATTCTTCTTAATAATATTGTTATCATTTTCATATATATATATATATATATATATATATATAAAAAAAGACAAGTTCAATTGGCAGAAAGAATATTTTGTATTTCATTTAATTTACGGGAAAATTAGTAGAAAATTCCTAAACCCAATTCAAAGTTTAAATTCAGTCTCTACTCCTAATTTTCAAGTCTGCACTGCCTAGTTCCTAATTGAAATCTGTCTAAGCTCCCTAATCCTTGTGAAAAGACAAAAATGCCCTTAACTTGATAAAAAAATTACTTGATTGTCCATAAGTTCATCGGTTTCTTCCCGCCCTCTTCAACCTTTGTGTTCTCGTCTACTTCAGCCTCTTCTCAACACATTTCCTCCTTCTTCACTGTCTTCTCAAATTGCAGCCGGAAATATCTCCCAAAATCGATTTCCGCCTTGCTTCAGTTACTTTCTCCAGCGCCGCCTCCTGGGTATTTGATTTCCGCCGAAGTTTCTTCCCTAAATTTCTAATTTTCACTTGGAAGCCTCATACCACCATCGTCACTCACCCCACGACCACCTGTGTATTCGATTTTCACCTCTAATTTCGGATTTTTGAGTGTAGGTGAATCGAATTTAGTTAATTTCAGTTTTTGGTTGTTGAGAATTTGTGAATTTCAGTTTTTTGTATTTATTTACCCTAATCATTTATGTTAGTTAATCCTTGCAGGGTCTAAATGGCAGAAAAACATCATAGGAAGGAGTATGATGTCTTGTCACGGTGCCGTCCGAATATATTCCGTAAAGTAATGGAAGAATTAGTTCGATTGAGGTCGAAAAAGCACCGAGAAGCAATAGAAGACTTCGTTCTTCTCATACATGGAAATTTCGAATATGCCCCATAGCGTAGCTCGAGTTGGGGCACTATTGCGGACATTCCGTTAGGAGAGTAAGGCATTTGTTTTCGGTAAGGGTTTTGAAGTTCCATTCCTCGCGTCCAAATTCTCCATTGTGATGGGGCTCCACGAGTTGGGTCATTATGTTGACTTGGATATGAGTCCAAAACATTAAGTAAACATTACAACGGAAAATTGAGTGAAGTGACGCGGGATAATATTGTTATGAAATTGCATGAGTTAGTCTCTAGGAAATCGAAGGCGGATATAGACGTTTTATTAGGATGTATGTTCTTTTTGTGTGTAATACTATTTTATTTCCATGCAATAACCTTCATATTCCTGGATTTTTGCTTGCTTACGTGGATGATTGGGAATACCTCGGGCAGTATGCTTGGGGACGCGCAGTTCACTCGTTCTTTGATGCAACAAATCTGTGAGTATACTGCAAAACCAGGCAAATCAGATACATCAGTGGATATACCATTAGGCTTATGGTAAGCTGTATTTGTTCTGCACTACAGTTAAATAAAGTATGTTTTCTGGGAAACCGTATTAAATTGCATAGATCTAAATACTTAATTGTTATTTGTGCCATTCTAGGTTTGGGTTACTGAGCATGTGCCCTCCATGGGGACTCAACGCGTGGTGCGTTCTGTCCCACGACTTTTTAAGTGAGGGATGACCATAATCTCCAACGACATTGATGCTGCCGCGCGAAAATTTGGCACATTTATTCCAAATGAGCCAATGGTGTGTTTACAATATTTAATCTCCCTTAAAAATTCAATGCAAGTTTGAAATTTTATGTTTTTACCAAATTATTGAGATTTATCCTTTCAAAGTTGAGACAAAATTTACAAAGCCAATTATAGTACCAGTAACACCAGATGATGTTGATCATATTTCGACTTTGAAATAAGAGGCAAGAAAAAAGGTAATTGAACAAATGGGCAAAAGGGTTCTTTTGCATAAGGCAAGAAAAATCATGACTGAGGACAATAACTTAGATGATGCTTCCCTAATTGACACCCTTATGTTAGGTGTCGAGCTTACAAAAATAATTCCTACTCCTAAATTTGCAGATAGTGGTGATCGGGGTCGATTCCTCAGGGATTGGTTCAAATTATTTCTCCAATTACTAAAATTGAAATAAAGATAGGGGATTTTCAATAATCCATTAAACTAAAAAATAAAATGAATAACTAAAATTATTAAGAGATGCAAAATTAATCAAATAGAAGAAATCAATATGTGGTGAGATTCTAGCCTAAGGAATTTTATCCGTTTTAATTCTATAATTTGATCCTCGATGCAAAGATAATTCAATATTTTTGAATAAATTGCCTATAGTTGTTAACAAGCTCTAACAACCTCATTTCTCCTTATTTAGCTTTAAGGATTAGAGAAACACCAATTTTAATTAATAAACTCACAAGCTCGGTTTATTTAAATATTAGATTACATATTCTTATAATAACAATCAAAAACTTGTCCATAATCACCGTTATTAATTGCTACCGACATTATAATTAACCAAATAATTACGAATTTGGGATTCTATTTAGCTATATATTATTCCAAAAATTAAATAACCGGCCGAATTACTTAATTAATTGAAACAATAATTTCAACAAGCATAGAAAATATGTAAATATTCAAGAATAAAGAAAGAATAAGAATAAATTAGATCTCACAAATTTTGAAGAATTAAAATTTCAAATATCCTCGGCAAGAACTTGAGTTTTTAGCAATACATCTTCAATGGAAGCAAAACGCAGAATTTTTCTCTTCTCCTTGGTAAAAAGCGTGTAGTATGTAGGAGAAAAAGAATTAATTCCAGCTACATATAATAAAATATGCCTAGCCAAAAAGGACTCCTAACAAAATAAAACTCTAATTCTAATAGAATAAGAAAATTAATTCCTTACTAAGATAAAACACTAATAATACTCCTAAAAAATAGGAAAGACTCCTAAACTTAGGAAAGACTCCTCCTCATCACACACTTAAACACCTCTTCTTCTTTTTCTCCATCTTTTTCTTCCGTTTTCTTTTTCATTGAAATTTCACTTATCAAAATTAAAATCATAATAAATATCAATCATTTAAACTCAAATAGCAATAAAATAAGAAAGGAAATATATGAAAAATATGCATAAAACGCACACTAACAAATTCTCCCACACTTACCTCTAGCACATCCCCGTGCAAAGACAAAAGATTAAAAAATAAAAAAAAATAAAAAGAACAAAAACGACTAAAACTAACCACTTTCGTAGATATCACGATTGCATTTAGCGTATGCAACAAGCCTTTAAACCCGGTTAACCTAGTGGACGAGTTAAGTCTCGTGAGAGTTTGCTAACGATATACCCACAAAATCGATCTCTCAGTGCACAACAAATAAATCAAAGAAACTTGTTTTTCCTTACATCAAACTTTATCATCAAATTTTTTTAACAAGATTATTTAAAGATGTCAATCATGCCTCAACTATCATTTTCGTATCCATACAAACTCTTCAAAAACTCACAAAAAATCCATGACTGCAATATCACGTATACAACATTCAACTCGCATCATCCTCTTCTATCTGCTCAAGCATTTAATAACAAATTAGAACCAATATTACATTTTCATTTATTTAAGCATTTACTTGTCTTTTGACGCGAATACAAACGTTGGTCATGAATGCACCCGGTTACTCAACAAGTTTATTATTTAAAATTAGGCAGTTTACAACTTTGAATAGAGCGTGGGCACGCCTAATTTGAAGTTGTAATCAGTCAATTCATCAATTTTTTTTATACTAAGTTTAAAACATGCCTCGGTATTACCTTGGGATATATTTCACCTCAAAGAAAAAGACGAAAAATATATTAAAAACAGAAAATAAAGGAACGAGAAAAGGTAAAATCTTTGGTTGCCTCTCAAGCAGCGCCTTTCTTTAACGTCTTTGGCTAGACGAGGTTATGACTCAAGTTGCATAAGTATGAGGTTCAAAGCCATCATTGTGCCAAGATACCTTTAGTAGATCATCACCATTGAGTTCAATAATTCCCTGCATCAACAAGTCAGTAACTTCTTTGACAAACATAGAATGATCATCATTAGGATACTTCATGGAATCATAAATACTATAAATTCTATGATTTCATCATTTGATTCCATAGTAATTGTCCCATCATGAATATTAATGTTAGTTCTAGATGTTTTAAGAAATGGTCTTCCAAGTAAAATGGGAGCAAAATCACAAGAATTATCTTCACTCATATCAATAACATAAAAATCAGCAGGAAGAACCAAATCATTAACTTGAACTAATATATTTTCAACAACACCAACAGGATATGCATTAGACCTATTAACTAATTAGATAATCACATATGTTCCTTTCAATTTTCCCATACTCAAAGATTCATAGAGAGAACGAGACATGATATTAATAGAAGCTCCTAGATGTAACATAACATTCTCAATTCGCACATCACCTATCTTACATTTTGGAGGTAATTTCTTTTGAAGGACTGCAGATACATTTACCTTAATTTTTCGGGGAGTCTCTAGAATTTCCTTTACTTGCTCTTCCTTCTCAGATTTCACAAACTCACCAGAAAACGGGGGAGGTACCTTAATTAGCTTGACCTGCTCGCTATGTGTCTTAGTCGATCTGATGAGTTGAGATTCCACTGATTTCTTCTCGAACTCTTCTTCTACCTTATGTTTAAAGTTAGCAAACCTACTACGAAACGGTGGAGGTATTACAATTTTCTTGAGCTCTTGTAACCCCTTTTCCATTCTCAAAGTGACTGCATTAACATTGTGCTTTGGATTCACTACGGGCTGAGGGTAGTTTACTCGAGCTTTGGAAAACCAACCCATTCACAGTTGTGGCTAACTGACTCATTTGGCTCTCCAAATGTTGTACACTAGTCCTCGTCTCTTGTTGAAATTGTTGTGTGTTAGTTGCTAATGATTTAACAATTTCTTCTAAAGACATACCTTGTGGGTTGGAGGATGGTTGAATTGGTGGAGCTTGTTATGTGGATTGATATGATTGTTGGAATCTAGTAGACCGTGGACCATAACTCAAATTCGGATGGTCCCTCCACCCAGAATTGCAGGTGTTGGAGAAACGATCATATTTTCTCTGTGGAGCACCCAAAAATCTAACAGCATTAGCTTGTTCGTGTGGACCCTTTTGAAGTGTATGACACACCTAGGTAGTATGACTAAGGTTGAAGCAGATACCACATGCCTTCACTTGCTGTGTATTGACCACGACTAATTTTTGCACTAGGGAAGTCAAATCATTCAGACGTTGATTTACTGATGCGAAATTCACCTCATTCACCCCCTTCAGTGCAGTATCTTGTCGAGTGCCAAACTGTTGGGTGTTGGCAACGATGTTGGAGCTAAGATTTCTTGCTTCCGTGGAAGTTTTTTCTATCAGTGCGCCTCCACTCGCAGCATCTATCTATTCCTCTCCATGGTTGATAAACCTTCGTATAAATACTGGATCAGAAGTTGTTCAGGAATTTGGTGTTGTGGGCAACTGGCTACTAGTTGTTTAAACCGCTCCCAATACTCATACAATGATTCTCCACTGATTTGCCTAATCCCGCATATCTCTTTTCTTATGTTGGCAACTCGTGAGGCAGGAAAGAATTCTCCAAATATTGTTTCTTCATTTAGGTCCATGTCTCGATTGAACCCGAGGGTAGATAATAGAGCCAGTCCTTAGCTCTGTCAACTAGTGAAAATAGAAAAGCATTCAGTTTGATTTGGTCTTTAGTAACATTCCTTGGTTTCATCGTTAAACAGAACACATGGAATTCTTTCATGTGTTTATGGGGATCATCTCCTGCAAGACCATGGAAAGTAGGAAGTAAGTGAATAAGACCAGATTTTAATTCAAAATCTACCTCAAGGGTGGGATATTGATTGCAAAGATCTTGTTGGTTCATGTTTGGCATGGCTAACTCCCTTAAAGTTCTCTCGTTGGCGTTGGGCATAACTTCAAGTTCCTCTTCTGAATCACTGGATGTGTCACTCAATTCCAAAGTTAAATTCAATCTGGGAGATGAAGTAGACGGGACTCCTTTAGCACGTTGCTTGGCTTCATTTCATAGTTGGCGAGCTATTTTTTCAATTTGAGGATCGTATTGAAGTTCACATGCACGAAGAGATCGAGGCATACAACAGAACATGCAACAAAAATTAACTCTATAATGAGAAATATATCTAAAGACACTAGTCCCTGACAACGGGGCCCAAATTTGTTAGGTGTCGAACCTACAAAAAATAGTTCCTACTCCTAAATTTGCATAAGCAGGGTCGATTCCTCAAGGATTCGTTCAGATTATTTCTCCAATTACCAAAATTGAAATAAAGAGGATGGATTTTCAATAATCGATTAAACTAACAATTAAAATAAATAACTATAATTTTTAAGAGATGAAAAATTAATCAAATAGAAGAAATCAATATGTGGTGAGATTCTAGCCTAAGGGATTTTATCCGTTTTAATTCTATAATTTGATCCTCGATGCAAAGATAATTCAATATTCTTGAATAAATTGGTATAGTTGTTAACAAGCTCTAACAACCTCATTTCTCCTTATTATATAGATAATCAAAATAAGCTCTTTGATTATTTCCCTTATTAATTGAATAACCCTAAACAAGCTCTTAAGACTTAATTCAACAATAGCTTTAAGAATTAGAGAAACAACAATTCTAATTAATAAACTCACAAGCTCGATTTATTTAAATTAGATTACATAGTCCCATAATAACAATTGAAAACTTGTCCATAATCAACGTTATTAACTGCTACCAACATTAGAATTAACCAAACAATTACAAATTTGAGATTCTAATTAGTTATATATTATTCCAACAATTAAATAACCGGCCGAATTACTCAATTAATTGAAACAATAATTTCAACAAGCATAGAAAATATGTAATATTCAAGAATAAAGAAAGAATAAGAATAAATTAGATCTCACAAATTTCATAGAAATAAAACTTCAAATATCCTCGGCTAGAACTTGAGTTATTAGCAATACATCTTCAATGGAAGCAAAACGCATAATTTTTCTCTTCTCCTTGGTAAAAAGCGTGTAGTATGATAAAGTTGTTGGGAATTATTCGAATAAAACGCAGCGGAAAGTAAATTTAATTCTCAAAGCCCGAATCATCTCTAATCCTTGTGTTTAATTGTGTATAGAAAGATTACCGTTCTCGCGTATGTTGATTTCTGAACGTGATCCTTTTCTCTAACGCCGAATTTGCCAACGTCTCTAATTCGTCACGCCGGAATCAAAAATGAAAAACTCCTCCTTTCTTCCTTGTCAAAGATGGCTAGAGAGAGAGAGAGAGAGGTGAGAGACTTTTTCTTGGAGAGAAAGTTATGTAAGTTGCCTTGTGTTATTTTTCACCTTGTGATATATTTATACCATTATGAAACAATAACACTATCATGCAAGAGCCCTATTTGGGCGTCCATTTGGCCGCCCCTTAGTGGGCTCGGAAGCCTTCGGGCTTTCGTCTTGCTTGCTAATTAATTAATCGGATAATTTATTTATCCAATAAATAAATTGATAATCCAATTAATTCAATTCCTAATTAATTTATAATTCAATTTCTCCAAGAAATTAATTAACTCATTATTTAATTAATTAATTAAATTATCCAATAATTAATTAATTAATTACGGAATCCAATGCCGTGAATTTCTCTCAAGTCTTTTTCCCATGTTTTTCCTTTTGCACTTTTTTTAAGCGCGACACTTTAGGCTCGTCTCAAAAGGCAATTGGGAGGAATCCAAAGGGGTGTGAGTGACACCTAGCCAGTCTCGTGGCTCACACTGTAACCCAATTGAGAACGAATGAAAAGGATCATTTCCAAACCTTTACGCCGTGAATACCGTACGTGTATAAACCTTTTATTCTTATATCCCAGTCAAGTAAGAGTCATGGTTTAAAGTCAAACTCATATAACTTGACCATATGCCTAAGCTCATAATAAGTCGAGGTATTTAAATGCTTTGGCCAAAGACTTTCATCCTCACTTATTCATGATCGCATAGGATATTTTACTCATTCACTTATGAGAGAATAAATTCCATATTGCAAATCAGTTAACAATGCCACTTGCCCATCAAGTCGCACTTCGAGGTCAATTCCACCAACAAGTGATTTGAATCTAACTACTCTAATGACAGACTTGATGTCACAAGTACATCTTCAACTCGATTTCTCAGGTCAGAGGTTCACACGTACGTATCACTACTTATTAGTTTCATCATTGACTGTTAATGAGTGAATACCCATGTGATGAACTGATGTGAGCCGTGTTTGAACATATCAGTCCAACTGACACGTCTATGATATAAGTTCCCACTACCATTTCCATAGTGTAGGACTGACACTTTCTCTGTCGAAACTTACACCATACAAGTCTTTATTCACTATTGATGCCCAATCAATATTTCTTAGACTTGCGAACCTTTTAGATGTTAAGGGTCAAACCATTCTAGTGCCTTTCCTCCTATCCCATAGGAGATAGAAGGTTCGCCTTGTCATCAAGGACTTTACGTTGTTTATTCACATCTTATAAATGTCTATAAGAAAACAACAATCAACTGCCTTATATTAATAGAAAAACCATAGTTTAGTTACAATGTTTATGCCCTATAAATCTAGCCTCTTTATGGCATTTGAGGGCATATACTCTAACAAAAGTGTAGGAGAAAAAGAATTAATTCCAGCTATATATAATAAAATAAGTCTAGCCAAAAAGGGCTCCTAACAAAATAAAACTCTAATTCTAATAGAATAAAGAAATTAATTCCTTACTAAGATAAAACACTAATAAAACTCCTAAAAAATAGGAAAGACTCCTAAAACTTAGGAAAGACTCGTCCTCATCACATGCATAAACGCCTCCTCTTCTTTTTCTCCATCTTTTTCTTCTTCTTTGAAATTTTACATATCAAAATTAAAATCATAATAAATATCTATTATTTAAACTCAAATGGCAATAAAAGAAGAAAGGGAATATATGAAAAATATGCATAAAATGCACGCTAACACCTTATTCATTTGAAGAAAAGAAAAACAGAGGAGGAGAATGTAGGCAAATCTGATGTGATGAAAGAGAATGAATACGAGAAAGAAGAGGCAGAGAGAAAGGAAGGGAAAAAGAGAGAGGAAAAGAAAGAGAGATATGAAGACACAGAGACTGCGAGAGAGGAAAAGAACAAGAGAGTGGAAGAGAACGAGAGGGAGGAAGAGAAGGAAGAGAATGAGAGAGCTAGAGAGTGAGGAAGAGAAAAAGATTGCTGAAGGGAAAGAGATAGAGAAAGAGGAAAAGAAATGTGAAGAAGGTGTTGGTGACTTGAAGACACATCAACGTACCTGGTGTTAAGAGACAAATCATTGATATACTGCATGGTATTACTAAGAATTAATACTTTCTGTATTAGGCTTGCTTCCTTGTGATAAATGAATACTGGGGTCAAACATGAATTTACATACTGCAATTAAAGTACTCCATACGTCAATGAGTAAGAACTCATACTTTGGTTAGTACAATTTCGTACATCATTTATAAGCAAACCATACTAAATTAAACATTACTTTGTATACTGTATTCATTAGGAACACATATTTCATTTATGCAAATATATACTGCATTTAACACGAAACCATACTACATATGAGACTACGACATGTATGTACAGATTCCAATTGAAGTCGACGACAATGATATATCATCTCATGAAGTTGAGAGTAAGAATACCCTTGAGCAGTACAAAGGGAGGATGGACTACAAGGGACGGGCCAACCTAAGTGACGATGATCGTCAGATCATTAATGTATATTTTTGTGGAGACATGCTGGAGTACAAATACTAACTATATTACTTATCTTTATTTATTTTAATTGATATGTCTACTAATAATGCTAAATATCAACTTGCAGTGTGCCTGTTTGGGATGATTCTGTGTAACAACGTCGTTTTAGCGACTGTTGGCCACCACGTCTTCTATTCTCCCTCTTATTTTCGGTTATCAATGTAGAAGAATCTAAAAAAACAATTGTACGTGTTGAGATTTTGTTCGATTGTAAATACTAATAAATTAACACTTGATAGACTGAAGTCCTTCTAAACCTTCACAAACTAAGCATGTCCGTCCGTCAAGATCAGTATGTAGGTGTTGTTAATAACTTGACTGGACATTCAGCCAAATCTATGCAGAAGCTGACACTAGACGTCATGAACACGTGCAGGTATATCATGATCCCAATTGTCGACGAATTTTATTGGACACCCCTAGTTATTGATACAAAGGAGAAAAAGTTCATACACATGAATTCTGTCTGGACTCCGAAGAAATCAGCAGTGGCAAAACTCAATGTGAGTTTGTTTACATTTCATTTTAAATGAGAATATTTAAAACATATTAAAAATGTTAAATTCCTTTTTGCAGGCTAAATTTTTCTCGAGTTATCTGAAAAACAAGTTCGGTTATGATATTGGCGAGGTAACTATGGAAAAAAAGAAGGATTGACGCAAACAAGAGGGAGGGGTGGATTGTGGGGGTTTTTGCGTGCATGTGGGCAGAGTGTTTTGCCGTAGATACTGAGGAATCTTGTTCGTATCACGAGACCATTGGGTTAGATTATTTTCGGGCACATATGGCCGCAATCATTCTGAAACAGAAGGCATAGTTGACGATACAATTGATTGTCATTAACGATTAAATAGTTGATTTATTTGATTAATGTTAATGATGTTATGGATGATTTGTATGGTACATTTCTTATTATATGAACAATACGTCATTTTTATTGTATCTATACGTTGTTTCACCTAATCTATACATCATTTAAAATATACTCATACGTCAATAGTATGTATCCATACGTTCATTGATAATGTAGCCATACGTCAATTGAATGTATACATACGTCAATGATGTGTAGCCATACGTTAATTGGTATGTTAGCATATGTCAGATGATATGTAAACATACGCCAATTGAGTTGTATACATACTTCAATTGATATGTATCTGATGGTCCCAAGTGGCATACGAAAGGGTCTAGAAGGGGGGAGGGGGTTTGAATAGACCCTGAAGTCTTTTTCGACTTCAAAAGTTTCGTATCACTTTTAAAGATTTGAACGCTTTGTTGGGTTGACTCATTCCCTCGGGTGGCCCGTGGCAGTGGAAATTAAAATTTTACAAAAGTAAACGTACAACCACCCGAAAACAGGAATATGAAATTGGTTCGATCGGATTTGATAAGGAGGTAAACAAAATTATACCTTTCAAAAAGTTCGTTTCACCTCGTACTTTGGATCTCAGCAACCCTGTGGTGCAAATCCACACAATTTCCCTTGGGTGAGAAATTTCCCGTCGTCTTTTCGTATCTCCCGGTTTAGAGTGCTCCAAGCGTCGCACCTCTAAGATGTATCCACACTTCGTTCAAGTCACCAATCGTTTTGCCTTGCGTGCTAGACAACAAAACGATTCTAAGCTTAACTTAGGCTTGATTATGTGAATGGTAGGAATATTTGCTAAGTCGTTTAATTCAACACATGAATAGAATGACGTCTTGTTGGAAAGGGAGAAGAAGGTGGCCGATTTTAGAGTCTACAGAGGGGCTAATTTTTCCAGCAAGATTCATCATCATTTTTAGTCTCCTTCTTCTCTTATTTATAGGTGAAGATTACCTAGAGTCCAATTAGGAAAAGGAAACTTCCTTTCTCCTAAACTCTGTAGTAATCCTTATCCTATGAAGACTTGGAGAAGGGGAAAACTCTTTTCCTCCTCCACCACATGTAAAAAATCGCCCCCTTCCCTTATTATCACTCAAGAAATCGGTCAACACATTCAATTGGACTCTAGGGTTCAATTTTGACTTCTCAATTTAATTATAGGCACAAATCATCAATTAAATACAAGTCAAATTAAATCCAACCAATTAATTCCAACATTTATTTATTTAACTTGGGCTCCACCCAATTAAACAAAATACTTGGACTCTACTAGGTCGATTAATTTAATTAATTCTACAAGATTAATTAAAAGAGTAAAATTAATTGAATCCTTCAATTAATTTATATTCCATATTAGGAAAGTACTACACTTTCCTAATTCCCTCATTTTCCTCGAAATTGATTATTCACATTTATTCAAGCAGTGACTCTCTCGAGTTAGTGTGTGACCCCTTAGGCTCGTTTGTATCTAGTAGTAAGTACACTTTCCCACAGTGCTAGTGTACCTTCCAAAAATGGAAAGTACTAGATTAAATCAATCCTTTGATTTAATCAAGTCTCGAATTAGTCACCAAGCTAATTCTCGGCACTTACAAATCGCGGTTGCCCACCCAGCATAGGGTCCCGAAGACCTTGATAAAACGAAAGTAAAGATACGCCTTTTGCGATCTTGATCCTCGCATAAGTAAGATCCCTCTATGTAATCTCCCGATTGAATCTAGAGCAGTGGCTAAGGTCGAAGCTCTATTAATTCAATACTATGTTTCCCATGTTATGTGAAATCAACTTCGACTATCTAAACGAGAAAACCCTACGCCTCTTTAGATATCATACTTTGGCCGAAGATTCCTTAAGTCGATTCACTGTGTAACCATAGGAGATTAACCGACTGGCAAATGTCAGAGATAGATTCCTCTTGATTCTCACATGTCTTACTACATAAGACGTGCATGTCTGAGTTTGCCCATATTCGATCATCTAAAGTGATCATGTAACAAATCAAGAACATGCGCGGTTACGCATAAGACATCCAATGGAATCTTATGTCCATAAGGATTACTCTTATACTACAAGACCACTGGAAGTTCCACATTAAACTGGGAATCCATTTCAGGAACTTCCATGGGGTAGTTCAGTTCGCCCATTACCACAACGGCAACCCTCATATATGCATTGGCTTTCACTGTGCCAGTATCTATGGAACGAGATACACTTCTACCACAGTGGGCATCATATGAGCAAGTCTTTTGGGTTGCATCGATATCCCTTTATCTCGATGAACCCTTTCACGACTTGGAACAATGTTTAAAGATCACAGCCTTCGAGACATATTCCATCATTGCCACACCCAATGTGCAATGATGTCCCATAGCTATGTGTGATCCTTCGGGACTTTATTCTAAGCCAAAGTAAAAACTAATTTAAGAATAAAGGCATGCCACACAAATAAAGAGATTGCCTTTATTTATAAGAAAACGATTGTTCAGCTCTAGAGTTACTATTACGTAAAATGGCGCCCAATAATTGGTGTGCCGGGCGCTAACTCTAACAATCTCCCACTTGCCCTAGCTCCAATTGCCCTTGTACTTAAGGCCCATTCTTGCCAGATGTCCTTTAAATACTTTTTGGCTAAGGGGTTTGGTGAGTGGGTCCGCTATGTTGTCCACTGTATCCACGTGCTCCATTCGCATGTCGCCTCTTCTAATGATTTCTCGTATCAATCGGAATTTCCTCATTACATGTTTGGATTTACTGGATCCCCAACGGATTGAACGACACCCAATTCTTGGATGAAGTTCCTCATCCAAACAGCTTCTTTTGCAGCTTCATTTGATTCAATAAATTCTGCTTCGGTGGTGGAGTCGGCTATGGTTGCATGCTTGGAACTCTTCCAGCTAACCGCTGCGCCATTAAGCAGAAATACAAACCCAGAGACCGACTTCGAGTCATCCTTGTCGGATTGGAAACTCGGATCAGTAAACCCCTCTAATTCCAATTCTCCTCGTCCGTATATCAAGAACAAGTCCTTAGTTCTCCTCAGATACTTAAGGATTATTTTCACCGAACCCCGTGTGCCATGCCTGGATTCGCTTGATATCGACTGCATGCACTCAATGCACAAGGTACATCGGGTCTTGTGCATATCATCACGTACATTATACTACCTATCACAGAAGCATAGGGAGTTTTGGACATTTTCACTCTTTCTTCCTCAGACTTTGGGCACATAGACTTGGAAAGTGTGATACCATGTCCTATTGGCAAGAATCCCTTCTTGGACTCTTCCATCTCAAATCTTTTGAGTACGCAATCTATATATGCAGATTGGGAGAGCCCTAACTCGATCTATCCCTATAGATCTTCATACCAAGTATGTAGGACGCCTCTCCCGTATCTTTCATGGAGAATTTATTAGAGAGCCATACTTTAGTCGACTGCATCATCCCTACCTCATTTCTAATTAGTAGGATGTCATCGACATAAAGTGTGATGAATGTGACTGTGCTCCCACTGTCTTTCTTATACACACATGCCTCTTCAACGTTTTGAACGTATCCATACTCTTGTATCACAGTGTCAAAACATTTGTTCCAACTTCGAGAAGCTTGTTTGAGTCCATAGATGGACCTTTGGAGTTTACACACTTTGTGTTCACTCCCTTTGGATGTAAAGCCCTCTGGCTGTTGCATGTAAATCTCTTCCTCAATTTCTCCATTGAGGAATGCAGTCTTTACATTCATCTGCCATATTTGATAATCAAAATATGCAGATATTGCAAGCATAATCCTAATGGATTTCAGCATAGCCACTGGCGAGAAGGTTTCCTAATAGTTATTCCCTTGTCTTTGAGTAAATCCTTTTTTCCACGAGGTGAGCATTATAGGTTACTACCTCTCCATTGACTCCAAGCTTTCGCTTGTAGACCCAGTTACAGCTAATGGGTTTGATGCCCTCAGGTGGGTCAACCAAGGTCCATACCTTGTTGGACTACATGGAGTTCATTTCGGATGTCATGGTCTCTAGCCATTTTCTCGAATCAATGTCAGACATTGCACTCTTAAAACTTTTTGGATCAGAGTCTAGAGGAGGATCTTGAGTACCCTCCCCTTGCAATAAGCCTAGCCATCTTTCAAGCTCCTTTGGGATCTTCGTTGATCTCCTCAAAGGTTGTGTGTTTTTCGGAGGGTGCCACTGATGTAGCCTCGTTGGTGTCAGGTGGGTTAATTTGTATTTCTTGACTTGATCCATTCTCATGGACCTCATCAAGTTCTATAGCCTCGCCTTTTCTATCCAGAAGGTGACCCCTCTCTAAGAAATTGGCGTTTCTCGAAACAATAACCTTTTCTTCCGTCGGGCTATAGAAGTAATATCCAACAGTTTCTTTTGGATATCCTACAAAATAGCACAAAGAGGACTTGGGGTCCAATTTGTCTCCCACTAAATGCTTTACATAAGCTGGACATCCCCATATTCTCAAATGATTGTATGAGGGCGTCTTTCCACACCAACTTTCGTATGGGGTATTGGGCACCGTCTTGCTAGGTGATCTATTCAATAGATAAACAGCCGTTTCAAGAGCATAGCTCCACATGGACTTTGGAACTTTAGTAAAACACATCATGGATCGAACCATATCTAGCAATGTTTGATTCCTTCGCTCGGCTACCCCGTTATGTTGAGGTGTACCGGACGGTGTCTGCTGTGAAAGAATCCCATTCTCTCTAAGATAATCAAGAAACTCGGTAGACAAGTATTCACCTCCTCGATCCGATCGAAGAGCCTTAATACTTCTACCAAGTTGTTTTTCTACTTCATTTCTTAACTCCTTAAACTTCTCAAAGGATTCAAATTTATATCTCATAAGATATAAATAACCATACCGTGAATAATCATCGGTAAAAGTTATGAAGTAGCTTTGGCCACCTTGAGTGCCACCACTCATTGGCCCGCACACGTCCGTATGGACCAAGTCCAATGGTTTTGTGGCTCGTTCCGTTTTCCCCGAAAACGGTAACTTGGCCATTTTTCCTTTAAGACATGATTTGCAACTTGACAATTCATCTAAGTCATTTTCACCTAAATGTTTTGCCAATATTCGAATTCTTTCTTTGGAAATATGTTTAAGTCTTTCGTGCCACATTTGTGTGCTTACTTGATTATCTTGTTTACGTTTGTTACTTTGTTGAATACTGAGATTGGAAATTATTGGGGATATAGTATACATTAATCTTTCATTTGCGATTCCATAATAAGAGACGATTCATAAAACAAAGGTAAACTTTTATTACGAATCTCAAAATAATATTCTTCTCTATCCAAAACCGAAATTGATATAATATTTCATATTTTTTCAAGAACAAAATAAACGGAATGTAAAACTAATTTCCTATCTCCTAACTCTAAGTAGATCGTCCCCACGGCTTTGGCAGCAACCAATGCTCCATTCCCCATCCGCAGGGTCATGTCTCTTCTACTTAGCTCCTTGGTTGTTCTCATCACCTGCAAATCATTGCAGATATGAACACCGCATCCAGTGTCAAGAACCCAAGAAGTATTGTTAACAGTGAAGTTAACTTCAACAAAGAACATACCTTGAGCCGGAGGCTCTTTGCAGTTTCTTTGCCAGTGCCCAACTTTCCCACATTTGAAGCACTCATCAGACTTTTTAAACTTGGACTTCTTACCCTTCTTCACACCACCATTACCTTTCAGCTTCTTAGTCTTATTCTTCTTCTTATTGCCCTTCTAGGCTTTTGAAGAGGAATTCATAAGAAGCACCGGTTTATCCTTCTTGATGGTGCTTTCAGCAGTCTTCAACATGTTCAACATCTCAGGAAGCTTTGCTTCAAGTTGGTTCATGTTGAAATTGACCACAAATTGATCATAAGAGTTAGGTAAGGACTGTAGGACCAAGTCCAGAGAAAGCTCATTGTCAAGTGCCACGCCCAGACCAGCCAATTTTTCAATTAGCCTGATCATTTTAAGTACGTGCGCACTTACATCAAAGTTTTCAGTCATTCGAGTTTTGAAGAGCTCCTTGGAGATAGCATATATTTCTCGCCTAGTTCTAGTGCCATACAGCTCTTGCAAATGAAGGAGGATCGACGCAGCATTCTCGATGGTCTCATGTTGTCTCTGCACGTCGTTGCTCATAGAGGCCAACGTGAGACATCGCACTTGCATGTCATCTTTCTTCCATTGCTGGTACTGGAACTTTTCATCATCAGATGAATCCTCTTCCGGCTCATCTTGCACCGGTATGTCAAGCACATAATGTCTTCTTTCAGACGAAAGGATAATCTTAAGGTGACAAAGCCAATCTTCAAAGTTTGGTCCAGTCAGTTTGTTTGTTTCAAATAAGTTTTTGAAAGGATTATTGGCCATTTTCGTTTATCTACAAAAATGCATAACAGACAATCAATAACGGATTTTCAAATAAAGTCCTTATACAATTTGGTCTTTAATTGTACAAGTCTCCCACTATTTTTCTCAAATCACACCACCCTCTTGATATGATTCGAAGAAACGTTAGTTTCTTTAGTGGGCTTGAGATCTAGTCTCACTTCATCATGTGCCCCATTTTCTGAGCTAACATACGATGATTTTGAATAGTAGGCTTACCGGACCTTCTATCCTTTTAGATAGTTCTCAAGACGGTTTTCCTCATCTCCCACATGTGCCCCATTTTCTGAGCTAACACTTGTGGGACGATGTTAGGCTCGACCCATCAAATATCCCATGTATAACCATCAACTCCATTGCCCCCATTTTCTGAGCAAAGCAATGAAAGCAACCGATTTCCACGGGGCACCGTAGTGCTTAGTAAACGCTCACAGCCTACCTCGGATCCAATCCACCCCATTTTTCCGAGCAAAAGGATTGAACCTTTGGCGGCGTTTTCCATGGTGAATACTTATGATGGAAGATATGATAATAGAATTTCATTCCTATAATCACAAAAGCCTACTATTTTTACAGGTGGGAATTATAACATGCTTATTTGGGGGGTCTCATCAGATTTAATTATCTTGTTTTAATTATCTATCCTATGCATGCATTACATGACATAATCATCATAGACAGATAAGTAAAACATCCACAAAGCGGTAAAATTGAGGGTGAACCACCTCGAGCCCTAACCTAGCAACCCACTCGAGCCAAAGTGGGTTTGGATATTCTAGAAAGTAAAAAACCAGCCTAGACTATTACAATGGTATCGCCTCAGCATACAAGTCTTCAAGTCTTGGCTCCGTCTCCTTGCTCCGTCTTCGATTACATAGAATATCAAAAACTACTAATCTACTATACGAAAAGGAAAGAGCCAAACCGACTATTATTTACAACTCTAGAATAATTACAAACACAGAAAACCAACACTACGACTAGGCTCGTGGTTCATCCTTTTATCATATAAACATGCCAAGCAACAAACATAAATGTGATAAAGTAAATTTTGCCCATTCATCATTCAAACTAGATTGCAAATATCATTGGGATAAGTTCAATATCGATTTATAAAACCTTTCTCAGAGTTTATAAGTAAAAAAAACATCATAGGTTAGGTCTTTGGGTCACCCACCTCCAGAAAGTACGAAGAAAGGAATTTTTTTTGGTTTTAACTTTCTGTTGACCACGCCTGGGCGTAGTCATACGCACGCCTGGGCGTGGGTTACCCCACACCTGGGCGCCGCGTGCAGCGGCCATTGCTGTTTGCGATTTTTAAATCAAATTTTCGTACGTTCGTGATTCTTTCGAGTTTCGATTAACGAATCTGAATTCTCCTAAGGTCTGAGTTTTATTACTTGATGATTAAACCTTCGGTTAAACCATCTCGCAACACCCCACCAAAGGTGATTTCATAAAAAACTAGATCAAAACCTTCGAAAACAATCATATACCCAAATTTCAGATTTCATGATTTTTAAAACCAATGACTTTTAAACATTAAAATCATAAAAATCAAACAACATCCCAAATCAAAATCAATCCTAGTCTAACAATGAACATATTGATTATCATGCTTTCGATTTTACAATTAAAACGTAAAAACAAACATGCATAAACACATTAAAAATTCGATCGAGCCAAACCATGGCTCTGATACCACTGTTGGGCTGACTCATTCCCTCGGGTGGCTCGTGGCAGCGGAAATTAAAATTTTACAAAAGTAAACGTACAACCTCCCGAAAACAGGAATATGGAATTGGTTCGATCGAATTCGATCAGGAGGTAAACGAAATTATACCTTTCAAAAATTTCGTTTCACCTCGTACTTTGGATCTCAGCAACCCTGTGGTGCAAATCTACACAATTTCCCTTGGGTGAGAAATTGCCCGTCGTCTTTTCGTATCTCCCGGTTTAGAGTGCTCCAAGCGTCGCACCTCTAAGATGTATCCACACCTCGTTCAAGTCACCAATCATCTTGCCTTGCGTGCTAGACAACAAAACGATTCTAAGTTTAACTTAGGCTTGATTATGTGAATGGTAGGAATATTTGCTAAGTCGTTTAATTCAACACATGAATAGAACGACGTCTTGTTGGAATGGGAGAAGAAGGTGGCCGATTTTAGAGTCTAGGGAGGGGCCAATTTTTCCAGCAAGATTCATCATCATTTTTAGTCTCCTTCTTCTCTTAGTTATAAGTGAAGATTACCTAGAGTCCAATTAGGAAAAGGAAACTTCCTTTCTCCTAAACTCTCTAGTAATCCTTATCCTATGAAGACTTGGAGAAGGGGAAAACTCTTTTCCTCCTCCACCACATGTAAAAAATCGCCCCCTTCCCTTATTTTCACTCAAGAAATCGGTCAACACATTCAATTGGACTCTAGGGTTCAATTTTGACTTCTCAATTTAATTATAGGTACAACGCATCAATTAAATACAAGTCAAATTAAATCCAACCAATTAATTCCAACATTTATTTATTGAACTTAGGCTCCACCCAATTAAATAAAATACTTGGACTCTACTAGGTCCATTAATTTAATTAATTCTACAAGATTAATTAAAAGAGTAAAATTAATTGAATCCTTCAATTAATTTATATTCCATATTAGGAAAGTAGTACACTTTCCTAATTCCCTCAATTTCCTCGAAATTGATTATTCACATTTATTCAAGCAGTGACTCTCTCGAGTTAGTGTGTGACCCCTTAGGCTCGTTTGTATCTAGTAGTAAGTACACTTTCCCTCAGTGCTAGTGTACCTTCCAAAAATGAAAAGTACTAGATTAAATCAATCATTTGATTTAATCAAACCTCGAATTAGTCACCAAGCTAATTCTCGACACTTACAAATCGCGGTTGCCCGCCCGGCATAGGGTCCCGAAGACCTAGATAAAACGAAAGTAAAGATACGCCTTTTGCGATCTTGATTCTTGCATAAGTAAGATCTCTCTATCTAATCTCCCGATTGAATCTAGAGCAGTGGCTAAGGTCGAAACTCTATTAATTAAATCCTATGTTTCCCACGTCATGTGAAATCGACTTCGACTATCTAAATGAGGAAACCCTACGCCTCTTTAGATATTATACTTCGGCCGAAGATTCCTTAAGTCGATTCACTATGTAACCATAGGAGATTCCTCTTGATTCTCACGTGTCTTACTACGTCAGATGTGCATGTCTGAGTTTGCCCATATTCGATTATCTAAAGTGATCATGTAACAAATCAAGAACATGCGCGTTTACGCATAAGACATCCAATGGAATCTTAGGTCCATAAGGATTACTCTTATACTACAAGACCACTGGAAGTTCCACATTCGACTGGGAATCCATTTCAAGAACTTCCATGGGGTTGTTCAGTTCTCCCATTACCACAATGGCAACCCTCATATATGCATTGGCTTTCACCGTGCCAGTATCTATGGAATGAGATACACTTCTACCATAGTGTGCATCATATGAGCAAGTCTTTTGGGTTGCATCGATATCCTTTTATCTCGATGAACCCTTTCACGACTTGGAGCAATGTTTAAAGATCACAGCCTTTGAGACATATGCCATCATTGCCACACCCAATGTGCAATGATGTCCCATAGCTATGTGTGATCCTTCGGGACATTATTCTAAGCCAAAGTAAAAACTAATTTAAGAATAAAGGCATGCCACACATATAAAGAGATTGGCTTTATTTCTAAGAAAACGATTGTTCAGCTCTAGAGTTACTATTACATAAAATAGCGCCCAATAATTGTTGTGCCGGGCACTAACTCTAACAATCTCCCACTTGCCCTAGCGCCTAGTGCCCATGTACTTAAGGCCCATTCTTCCCAGATGTCCTTCAAATACTTTTTGGCTAAGGGGTTTGGTGAGTGGGTCCGCTATGTTGTCCGCTGTATCCACGCGCTCCATTCGCATGTTGCCTCTTCCAATGATTTCTCGTATCAATCGGAATTTTCTCAGACCATGTTTGGATTTCTGATGAGACCTCGGCTCTTTTGCTTGCGTAATAGCCCCGTTGTTATCACAGTATACCGTTACTGGATCCCCAACGGATTGAACGACACCCAATTCTTGGACGAAGTTCCTCATCCAAACAGCTTCTTTTGCGGCTTCATTTGATTCAATAAATTCTGCTTCGGTGGTGGAGTCGGCTATGGTTGCTTGCTTGGAACTCTTCCAGCTAACCGCTCCGCCATTAAGCAGAAATCCAAACCTAGAGACCGACTTCGAGTCATCCTTGTCGAATTGGAAATTCAAATCAATAAACCCCTCTAATTCCAATTCTCCTCGTCCGTATATCAAGAACAAGTCCTTCGTTCTCCTCAGATACTTAAGGATTGTTTTCACCGAACTCCAGTGTGCCATGCCTGGATTCACTTGATATCGATTGCATGCACTCAATGTATAAGCTACATCGGGTCTTGTGCATACCATCGCGTACATTATACTACTTATCACAGAAGCATAAGGAGTTTTGGACATTTTCTCTCTTTCTTCCTCAGTCTTTGGGCACATAGACTTGGAAAGTGTGATACCATGTCCTATTGGCAAGAATCCCTTCTTGGACTCTTCCATCTCAAATCTATTGAGTACGCGATCTATATATGCAGATTGGGAGAGACCTAACATCCTATTCGATCTATCCCTATAGATCTTCATACCAAGTATGTAGGACGCCTCTCCCATATCTCTCATGGAGAATTTATTAGAGAGACATACTTTAGTCGAATGCATCATCCCTACATCATTTCTAATTAGTAGGATGTCTTCGACATAAAGTATGATGAATGTGACTGCACTCCCACTGTCTTTCTTATACACACATGCCTCTTCAACGTTTTGAACGTATCCATACTCTTGTATGACAGTGTCAAAATGTTTGTTCCAACTCGAGAAGCTTGTTTAAGTCCATAGATGGACCTTTGGAGTTTACACACTTTGTGTTCGCTCCCTTTGGATGTAAAGCCCTCTGGCTGTTGCATGTAAATCTCTGTGTCTTTACATTGCCACATTGATCCATAATCCTATGGACTTTCAGCATAGCCACTGGCGAGAAGGTTCCTCATAGTCAGTCCCTTTTTGCCACGAGGCCCTTATAGGTCTACCTCTATCGACTGGCTTGTACTCACCTTTCTCAAGAAATTGGGACTTTAGCCATTTCTCGAAAATGTCAATTGCACTCTTACTTTTCGGATCAGAGTCTAGAGGAGGATCTTGAGTACCCTCCCCTGCAATAAGCCTAGCCATCTGGGGGCTGTAGAAGATGTAGCCTAATATCCAACAGTTTCCTTTTTCTATCTGAAGGTACCCCTCCTAAGAAATTGGCAAAATAGCTGTAGAAGTAATATCAAAGAGATATCCTACAAAATAGACTTGGGGTCAAATTTGTGTCCCACTAAATGCTTTACAAAAGCTGGACATCCCCATATTCTCAAATGATTGTATGAGGGCGTCTTTCCACACCAACTTTCGTATGGGGTATTGGGCATCGTCTTGCTGGGTGATCTATTCAACAGATAGACAAGTAGCGTGGACTTAGGAACTCAGTTATCTTCCTTCACCCCGTTATGTTGATGTCCGGGCGGTGTCCACTGTGAAAGAATCGAGTTTATGATTAACGTTGTTTCTCTAATCTGAATTCTCCAAAGGATAATTTATATCTCATAAGGTCTGAGTTTTATTACTTGATCATTGACACGTCCGTAAACCTTCGGTTCAACCATCTCGCAACACCCCACTACATTTGTGTGCTTACTTGATTCTCTTGTTTACGTTTGTTACTTTGTTGAAACTAAGATTGGAAATTATTGGGGATATAGTATACGGTGATTTCGGAATAAAGACTAAACGGAATGTAAAACTAATTTCCTATCTCCTAACTCTAAGTAGATCAGCAACCAATGCTCCATTCCCCATCCGCAATGTCTCCTCTACTTAGCTCCTTGGTTCTTCTCATCACCTGCAAATCGATATGAACACCGCATCCAGTGTCAAGAACCCAAGAAGTATTGTTAACAGTGAAGTTAAGTTTAACAAAGAACATACCTTGAGCCGGAGGCTCTTTGCAGTTCCTTTGCCATGCCCAACTTTCCCGTATGAAGCAGTTCAAACTTTAAAACTTCAACACCACCATTACCTTTCAGCTTCTTATTTTTTTTCTTCTTGTTGCCCTTCTTGGCTTTTGAAAGGAATTCATAAGAAGCACAGGTATCCTTCTTGATGGTGCTTTCAATTTTCAGAAAAATCAAGTTTGTTCATGTTGAAATTGACAACATCATAAGAGTTAGGCCAAATCAAAATCAATCCACGCCCAGACCATATTAGCTAATTTTAAGTACAATGAACATATTGATTATCATGCTTTCGATTTTAAATGAAGGAGGATCAGGCATTCTCGATGGTCTCATGTTGTCTCTGCAACGTTGCTCAAAAACAAACATGCATATCTTCCTTCCATCTGGTACATTAAAAATTCGGCTCATCGAGGTATGTCCAAAATGTCCTTTCAGACGAAAGGATAATCTTAAGGCTCTTCAACTTTGGTCCATAGTTTGTTTGTTTCAATTAGGTTTTGAAAGGATTATTGGCACTTTATCTACAAAAATGTAACAGACAATGGATTTTCAAATAAAGTTTATACAATTTGGTCTTTAATTGTACTCTCCCATTTTTTCCAAATCACACCACCCTCGGGGAAGAAACGTGGCTCTAGTCTCACTTCATCATGGCCCCATTTTCTGAGCGATGATTTTGAATAGTAGCCTTACCGGACCTTCTAAAATTTCAAGATGGTTTTCCTCATCTCCCACAAAAGAGGGACGATAGGCTCGAACAAATATCCCATGTATAACCATTAATTCCCCCCCATTTTCTGAAAACAGAATACGGGGCACCGTGGAAAACGCTCACAGCCTACCTCGGTCCAATCCACCCCATTTTTCTGAGCAAAAGGGTCGAACCTTTGGCGGCGTTTCACATAATACTTATGATGAGGTATGAATAGAATTTCATTCCTATAATCCAAAAGCCTAATTTTTCACAAGAGGGAAATTTTATTTAGGGGTCTCATCAGTTTTTATCTTGTTTTAATTATCACCTATGCATGCATTACTTGTACTTTAAGTAAAACATCCACAAAGCGGTAAAATTGGAACCACCTCTCAGCAACCCTGAGCCAAAGTGGTTTGGACATTCTAAAAGTACACACAATTTCGCCTCGGCATGTCTTCAAGTTTTGTGTCTCCTTGCTCCGTCTTCGAAAAATTCAAAAACTACTAATCTACTATACGAAAGGAAAGAGCCCGTCATCTTTTCATACACAGAAAACCAACACTACGACTCTCGTGGTTCTCCTTTTATCACATAAACATGGCAACAAACATTTAGAGCCCATTCATCATTCAAACTAGCTCATTGGGATAAGTTCAAGATTTATAAAACCTTTCTCAGAGTTTATAAGTAAAAAAAACGCTTTGGGTCACCTCCAGAAAGTAAGATGTATCTGTTGACACGGCTGGGACCTGGTTCAAGTCACCAATCGATTTGCCTTGCGTGCTAGACTACAAAACGATTCTAAGCTTAACTTAGGCTTGATTATGTGAATGGTAGGAATATTTTCTAAGTCGTTTAATTCAACACAGGAATAAAACGACGTCTTGTTGGAAAGGGAGAAGAAGGTGGCCGATTTTAGAGTCTAGGGAGGGGCGAATTCTTCTCTTATTTATAGGTGAAGATTACCTAGAGTCCAATTAGGAAAAGGAAACTTCCTTTCTCCTAAACTCTTTAGTAATCCTTATCCTATGAAGACTTGGAGAAGGGAAAAACTCTTTTCCTCCTCCACCACATGTAAAAAATCGCCCCCTTCCCTTATTATCACTCAAGAAATCGGTCAACACATTCAATTGGACTCTAGGGTTCAATTTTGAATTCTCAATTTAATTATAGGTACAACGCATCAATTAAATACAGGTCAAATTAAATCCAACCAATTAATTCCAACCTTTATTTATTGAACTTAGGCTCCACCCAATTAAATAAAATACTTAGACTCTACTAGGTCCATTAATTTAATTAATTCTACAAGATTAATTAAAAGAGTAAATTTAATTGAATCCTTCAATTAATTTATAATCCATATTAGGAAAGTAGTACACTTTCCTAATTCCCTCAATTTCCTCGAAATTGATTATTCACATCTATTCAAGCAGTGACTCTCTCGAGTTAGTGTGTGACCCCTTAGGCTCGTTTGTATCTAGTAGTAAGCACACTTTCTCTCAGTGCTAGTGTACCTTCCAAAAATGAAAAGTACTAGATTAAATCAATCATTTGATTTAATCAAACCTCGAATTAGTCACCAAGCTAATTCTCGGCACTTACAAATCGCGGTTGCCCGCCACGGCATAGGGTCCCGAAGACCTAGATAAAACGAAAGTAAAGATACGCCTTTTGCGATCTTGATTCTTGCATAAGTAAGATCTCTCTATCTAATCTCCCGATTGAATCTAGAGCAGTGGCTAAGGTCGAAGCTCTATTAATTAAATCCTATGTTTCCCACGTCATGTGAAATCGACTTCGACTATCTAAATGAGGAAACCCTACGCCTCTTTAGATATTATACTTCGGCCGAAGATTCCTTAAGTCGATTCACTATGTAACCATAGGAGATTAACCAACTGCCTAATGTCAGAGATTGATTCCTCTTGTTGGAATGGGAGAAGAAGGTGGCCGATTTTAGAGTCTAGGGAGGGGCCAATTTTTCCAGCAAGATTCATCATCATTTTTAGTCTCCTTCTTCTCTTAGTTATAAGTGAAGATTACCTAGAGTCCAATTAGGAAAAGGAAACTTCCTTTCTCCTAAACTCTCTAGTAATCCTTATCCTATGAAGACTTGGAGAAGGGGAAAACTCTTTTCCTCCTCCACCACATGTAAAAAATCGCACCCTTCCCTTATTTTCACTCAAGAAATCGGTCAACACATTCAATTGGACTCAAGGGTTCAATTTTGACTTCTCAATTTAATTATAGGTACAACGCATCAATTAAATACAAGTCAAATTAAATCCAACCAATTAATTCCAACATTTATTTATTGAACTTAGGCTCCACCCAATTAAATAAAATACTTGGACTCTACTAGGTCCATTAATTTAATTAATTCTACAAGATTAATTAAAAGAGTAAAATTAATTGAATCCTTCAATTAATTTATATTCCATATTAGGAAAGTAGTACACTTTCCTAATTCCCTCAATTTCCTCGAAATTGATTATTCACATTTATTCAAGCAGTGACTCTCTCGAGTTAGTGTGTGACCCCTTAGGCTCGTTTGTATCTAGTAGTAAGTACACTTTCCCTCAGTGCTAGTGTACCTTCCAAAAATGAAAAGTACTAGATTAAATCAATCATTTGATTTAATCAAACCTCGAATTAGTCACCAAGCTAATTCTCGACACTTACAAATCGCGGTTGCCCGCCCGGCATAGGGTCCCGAAGACCTAGATAAAACGAAAGTAAAGATACGCCTTTTGCGATCTTGATTCTTGCATAAGTAAGATCTCTCTATCTAATCTCCCGATTGAATCTAGAGCAGTGGCTAAGGTCGAAGCTCTATTAATTAAATCCTATGTTTCCCACGTCATGTGAAATCGACTTCGACTATCTAAATGAGGAAACCCTACGCCTCTTTAGATATTATACTTCGGCCGAAGATTCCTTAAGTCGATTCACTATGTAACCATAGGAGATTAACCAACTGCCTAATGTCAGAGATTGATTCCTCTTGATTCTCACCTGTCTTACTACGTCAGACGTGCATGTCTGAGTTTGCCCATATTCGATCATCTAAAGTGATCATGTAACAAATCAAGAACATACGCGTTTACGCATAAGACATCCAATGGAATCTTAGGTCCATAAGGATTACTCTTATACTACAAGACCACTGGAAGTTCCACATTCGACTGGGAATCCATTTCAAGAACTTCCATGGGGTTGTTCAGTTCTCCCATTACCACAATGGCAACCCTCATATATGCATTGGCTTTCACCGTGCCAATATCTATGGAATGAGATACACGTCTACCATAGTGTGCATCATATGAGCAAGTCTTTTGGGTTGCATCGATATCCTTTTATCTCGATGAACCCTTTCACGACTTGGAGCAATGTTTAAAGATCACTGCCTTTGAGACATATGCCATCATTGCCACACCCAATGTGCAATGATGTCCTATAGCTATGTGTGATCCTTCGAGACATTATTCTAAGCCAAAGTAAAAACTAATTTAAGAATAAAGGCATGCCACACGTATAAAGAGATTGGCTTTATTTCTAAGAAAACGATTGTTCAGCTCTAGAGTTACTATTACATAAAATAGCGCCCAATAATTGTTGTGCCGGGCACTAACTCTAACAATCTCCCACTTGCCCTAGCGCCTAGTGCCCATGTACTTAAGGCCCATTCTTCCCAGATGTCCTTCAAATACTTTTTGGCTAAGGGGTTTGGTGAGTGGGTCCGCTATGTTGTCCGCTGTATCCACGCGCTCCATTCGCATGTCGCCTCTTCCAATGATTTCTCGTATCAATCGGAATTTTCTCAGACCATGTTTGGATTTCTGATGAGACCTCGGCTCTTTTGCTTGCGTAATAGCCCCGTTGTTATCACAGTATACCGTTACTGGATCCCCAACGGATTGAACGACACCCAATTCTTGGAAGAAGTTCCTCATCCAAACAGCTTCTTTTGCAGCTTCATTTGATTCAATAAATTCTGCTTCGGTGGTGGAGTCGGCTATGGTTGCTTGCTTGGAACTCTTCCAGCTAACCGCTCCGCCATTAAGCAGAAATCCAAACCCAGAGACCGACTTCGAGTCATCCTTGTCGGATTGGAAATTCGAATCAATAAACCCCTCTAAGTCCAATTCTCCTCGTCCGTATATCAAGAACAAGTCCTTCGTTCTCCTCAGATACTTAAGGATTGTTTCACCGAACTCCAGTGTGCCATGCCTGGATTCGCTTGATATCGATTGCATGCACTCAATGCATAAGCTACATCGGGTCTTGTGCATACCATCGCGTACATTATACTACTTATCACAGAAGCATAAGGAGTTTTAGACATTTTCACTCTTTCTTCCTCAGTCTTTGGGCACATAGACTTGGAAAGTGTGATACCATGTCCTATTGGCAAGAATCCCTTCTTGGACTCTTCCATCTCAAATCTTTTGAGTACGCGATCTATATATGCAGATTGGGAGAGACCTAACATACTACTCGATCTATCCCTACAGATCTCCATACCAAGTATGTAGGACGCCTCTCCCATATCTCTCATGTTTAAGTCCATAAATGGACCTTTGGAGTTTACACAATTTGTGTTCGCTCCCTTTGGATGTAATGCCCTCAGGTGGGTCAACAAGGTCCATACCTTGTTGGAGTACATGGAGTCCATTTCGGATGTCATGGCCTTTAGCCATTTTCTCGAATCAATGTCAGAAATTGCACTCTTAAAACTTTTCGGATCAGAGTCTAGAGGAGGATCTTGAGTACCCTCCTCTTGCAATAAGCCTAGCCATCTTTCAGGCTCCTTTGGGATCTTCGTTGATCTCCTCAATGGTTGTGTGTTTTTCAATGGGTGCCACTGATATAGCCTCGTTGGTGTCGGGTGGGTTAATTTGTATTTCTTGACTTGATCCATTCTCATGGACTTCATCAAGTTCTACAGCCTCGCCTTTTCTATCTAGAAGGTGACCCCTCTCTAAGAAATTGGCGTTTCTCGAAACAATAACCTTTTCTTCCGTTGGGCTGTAGAAGTAATATCCAACAGTTTACTTTGGATCTCCTACAAAATAGCACAAAGAGGACTTGGGGTCCAATTTGTCTCCCACTAAATGCTTTACATAAGTTGGACATCCCCATATTCTCAAATGATTGTATGAGGGCGTCTTTCCACACCAACTTTCGTATGGGGTATTGGGCATCGTCTTGCTAGGTGATCTATTCAACAGATAGACAGCCGTTTCAAGAGCATAGCCCCACATGGACTTAGGAACTTTAGTAAAACACATCATGGATCGAACCATATCTAGCAATGTTCGATTCCTTCGCTCGGCTACCCTGTTATGTTGAGGTGTACCAGGCGGTGTCCACTGTGAAAGAATCCCATTCTCTCAAAGATAATCAAGAAACTCGGTAGACAAGTATTCACCTCCTCGATCCGATCGAAGTGCCTTCATTCTTCTACCAAGTTGTTTCTCTACTTCATTTATGAACTCCTTAAAATTCTCAAAGGATTCAGATTTATATCTCATAAGATATAAATAGACATAGCGTGAATAATCATCGGTAAAAGTTATGAAGTAGCTTTGGCCACCATGAGTGCCAACACTCATTGGTCCGCACACGTCCGTATGGACCAAGTCCAATGGTTTTGTGGCTCGTTCCGCATTCCCCGAAAATGGTAACTTCGCTCCCTTTGGATGTAAAGCACTCTGGCTGTTGCATGTAAATCTCTTCCTCAATTTCTCCATTGAGGAATGCAATCTTTACATCCATCTGCCATATTTCATAATCAAAATATGCAGATCTTGCAAGCATAATCCTAATGGATTTCAGCATAGCCACTGGCGAGAAGGTTTCCTCATAGTCAATCCCTTGTCTTTGAGTAAATCCCTTTTGCCACGAGGCGAGCCTTAAAGGTTACTACCTCTCCATCGACTCCAAGCTTTCGCTTGTAGACCCACTTACAGCCAATGGGCTTGATGCCCTAAGGTGGGTCAACCAAGGTCCATACCTTGTTGGAGTACATGTAGTCCATTTCGGATGTCATGGCCTCTAGCCATTTTCTCGAATAAATGTCAGACATTGCACTCTTAAAACTTTTCGGATCAGAGTCTAGAGGAGGATCTTGAGTACCCTCCTCTTGCAATAAGCCTAGCCATCTTTCAGGCTCCTTTGGGATCTTCGTTGATCTCCTCAAAGGTTGTGTGTTTTTCAGTGGGTGCCATTGATGTAGCCTCGTTGGTGTCAGGTGGGTTAATTTGTATTTCTTGACTTGATCCATTCTCATGGACCTCATCAAGTTCTACAGCCTCGCCTTTTCTATCTGGAAGGTGACCCCTCTCTAAGAAATTGGCGTTTCTCGAAACAATAACCTTTTCTTCCGTTGGGCTGTAGAAGTAATATTCAACAGTTTCCTTTGGTCCAATTTGTCTCCCACTAAATTTGCTGGACAACTTTCTCCTTTTCCATAGTACACCGGTAATCTATGGTCAGCCGTTTCAAGAGCATTCCTTTAAGGATCGATGCAATGTCACAACTGTGACCCATTCTCACTTAATCATCTAGAGTCATTTATCGACCTAATGTTTTGCTCAATATTCAGAATATCTTTCTTGAATGGAAATTATGAAGTTTAAGTGCTTTCGTGCCACAATTTTTGTGTCGTTCTTACGGTTGATTTCTCAATTGTCATTACGTTTATATACTTTCTTTGTATGAAGTACATTTGACTTGATTGGTTTATTACTTTGTTGAATACTGAGATTGGAAATTATTGGGGATATAGTATACATTCCATCTTTCATTTTCGATTCCATAATAAGAGACGATTCATAAAACAAAGGTAAACTTTTATTACGAATCTCAAAATAATATCCTTTTCTATCCAAAACCGGAATCGAGATAATATTTCTTATTATTTCCGGAACAAAATAAACGGAATGTAAAACTAATTTCCTATCTCCCAACTCTAAGTAGATCGTCCCCACAGCTTTGGCAGCAACAAATGCTCCATTCCCCATCCGCAGGGTCATGTCTCCTCTACTTAGCTCCTTGGTTCTTCTCATCACCTGCAAATCATTACAGATATGAACACCGCATCCAGTGTCAAGAACCCAAGAAGTATTGTTAACAGTGAAGTTAAGTTCAACAAAGAACATACCTTGAGCCGGAGGCTCTTTGCAGTTCCTTTGCCAGTGCCCAACTTTCCCGCATTTGAAGCAGTCATCAGACTTTTTAAACTTGGACTTCTTACCCTTCTTCACACCACCATTACCTTTCAGCTTCTTAGTCTTATTTTTCTTCTTGTTGCCCTTCTTGGCTTTTGAAGAGGAATTCATAAGAAGCACATGTTTATCCTTCTTGATGGTGCTTTCAGCAGTTTTCAACATGTTCAACAGCTCATGAAGCTTTGCTTCAAGTTGGTTCATGTTGAAATTGACCACAAATTGATCATAAGAGTTAGGCAATGACTGTAGGACCAAGTCCACAGAAAGCTCATTGTCAAGTGCCACGCCCAGACCATCCAATTTTTCAATTAGCAAGATCATTTTAAGTAGGTGCGCACTTACATCAGAGTTTTCAGTCATTCGAGTTTTGAAGAGCTCCTTGGAGATAGCATATCTTTATCGCCTAGTTCTAGTGCCATACAGCTCTTGCAAATGAAGGAGGATCGACGCAACATTCTCGATGGTCTCATGTTGTCTCTGCAAGTCGTTGCTCATAGAGGCCAACGTGAGACATCCCACTTGCATGTCATCTTCCTTCCATTGCTGGTACTGGAACTTTTCATCATCAGATGAATCCTCTTCCGGCTCATCTTGCACCGGTATGTCAAGCACATAATGTCTTCTTTCAGACGAAAGGATAATCTTAAGGTTACGAAGCCAATCTTCAAACTTTGGTCCAGTCAGTTTGTTTGTTTCAATTAAGGTTTTGAAAGGATTATTGGCCATTTTCGTTTATCTACAAAAATGCATAACAGACAATCCATAACGGATTTTCAAATAAAGTCCTTATACAATTTGGTCTTTAATTGTACAAATCTCCCACTATTTTTCTCAAATCACACCACCCTCTTGATATGATTGGAAGAAACGTTAGTTTCTTTAGTGGGCTTGAGATCTAGTCTCACTTCATCATGTGCCCCATTTTCTGAGCTAACATACGATGATTTTGAATAGTAGCCTTACCGGACCTTCTATCCTTTTAGATAGTTCTCAAGATGGTTTTCCTCATCTCCCACATGTGCCCCATTTTCTGAGCTAACACATGAGGGACGATGTTAGGCTCAACCCATCAAATATCCCATGTATAACCATCAATTCCATTGCCCCCATTTTCTGAGCAAAGCAATGAAAGCAACCGATTTCGACGGGGCACCGTAGTGGTTAGTAAACGCTCACAGCCTACCTCGGATCCAATCCACCCCATTTTTCTGAGCAAAAGGGTTGAACCTTTGGCGGCGTTTCACATTGTGAATACTTATGATGGAAGGTATGATAATAGAATTTCATTCCTATAATCACAAAAGCCTAATATTTTCACAAGAGGGAATTATAACATGCTTATTTAGGGGGTCTCATCAGATTTAATTATCTTGTTTTAATTATCTATCCTATGCATGCATTACATGACATAATCATCATAGACAGATAAGTAAAACATCCACAAAGCGGTAAAATTGAGGGTGAACCACCTCGAGCCCTAACCTAGCAATCCACTCGAGCCAAAGTGGGTTTGGACATTCTAGAAAGTAAAAAACCAGCCTAGACTATTACAATGGTATCGCCTCGGCATACAAGTCTTCAAGTTTTGTCTCCGTCTCCTTGCTCCGTCTTCGATTACATAGAATATCAAAAACTACTAATCTACTATACGAAAAGGAAAGAGCCAAACCGACTACTATTTACAACTCTAGAATAATTACATACACAGAAAACCAACACTACGACTAGGCTCGTGGTTCATCCTTTTATCACATAAACATGCCAAGCAACAAACATACATGTGATAAAGTAAACTTTGCCCATTCATCATTCAAACTAGATTGCAAATATCATTGGGATAAGTTCAATATCGATTTATAAAACCTTTCTCAGAGTTTATAAGTAAAAAAAACATCATAGGTTAGGTCTTTGGGTCACCCACCTCCAGAAAGTACGAAGAAAGGAATTTTTTTTTTGTTTTAATTTTCTGTTGACCACGGCTGGGAGCCGGGTGGGAGCGGCTGTTGCTGTTTGCGATTTTTAAATCAGTTTTTCGCACGTTTGTGATTCTTTCGAGTTTTGATTAACGAATCTGAATTCTCCTAAGGTCTGAGTTTTATTACTTGATGATTAAACCTTCGGTTCAACCATCTCGCAACACCCCACCAAAGGTGATTTCGTAAAGACTAGATCAAAACCTTCGAAAACAATCATATACCCAAATTTCAGATTTCATGATTTTTAAAACCAATGACTTTTAAACATTAAAATTAGAAAAATCAAACAACATCCCAAATCAAAATCAATCCTATTCTAACAATGAACATATTGATTATGATGCTTTCGATTTTACAATTAAAACGTAAAAACAAACATGCATAATCACATTAAAAATTCGATCGAGCCAAACCATGGCTCTGATACCACTGTTGGGTTGACTCATTCCCTCGGGTGGCTCGTGGCAGCGGAAATTAAAATTTTACAAAAGTAAACGTATAACCACCCGAAAACAGGAATATGGAATTGGTTCGATCGAATTCGATAAGGAGGTAAATGAAATTATACCTTTCGAAAATTTCGTTTCAACTCGTACTTTGGATCTCAGCAACCCTGTGGTTCAAATACACACAATTTCCCTTGGGTGAAAAATTGCCCGTCGTCTTTTCGTATCTCCTGGCTTAGAGTGCTCCAAGCGTCGCACCTCTAAGATGTATCCACACCTCGTTCAAGTCACCAATCGTCTTGCCTTGCGTGCTAGACAACAAAACGATTCTAAGCTTAACTTAGGCTTGATTATGTGAATGGTAGGAATATTTTCTAAGTCGTTTAATTCAACACATGAATAAAACGACGTCTTGTTGGAAAGGGAGAAGAAGGTGGCCGATTTTAGAGTCTAGGGAGGGGCGAATTTTTCCAGCAAGATTCATCATCATTTTTAGTCCCCTTCTTTTCTTATTTATAGGTGAAGATTACCTAGAGTCCAATTAGGAAAAGGAAACTTCCTTTCTCCTAAACTCTCTAGTAATCCTTATCCTACGAAGACTTGGAGAAGGGGCTTTTTTCCCTCCTCCACCACATGTAAAAAATTGCCCCTTTCCCTTATTATCACTCAAGAAATTGGTCAACACATTCAATTGGACTCTAGCGTTCAATTTTGACTTCTCAATTTAATTATAGACACAACCCATCAATTAAATACAAGTCAAATTAAATCCAACCAATTAATTCCAACATTTATTTATTTAACTTGGGCTCCACCCAATTAAATAAAATACTTGGACTCTACTAGGTCGATTAATTTAATTAATTCTACAAGATTAATTAAAAGAGTAAAATTAATTGAATTCTTCCATTAATTTATATTCCATATTAGGAAAGTACTACACTTTTCTAATTCCCTCAATTTTCTCAAAATTGATTAATCACATCTATTCAAGCAGTGACTCTCTCGAGTTAGTGTGTGACCCCTTAGACTCGTTTCTATCTAGTAGTAAGTACACTTTCCCACTGTGCTAGTGTACCTTCCAAAAATGGAAAGTACTAGATTAAATCAATCCTTTGATTTAATCAAGCTTCGAATTAATCACCAAGCTAATTCTTGGAACTTACAAATCGCGGTTGCCCACCTAGCATAGGGTCCCGAAGACCTAGATAAAACAAAAGTAAGGTTACGCCTTTCGCGATCTTGATACTCGCATAAGTAAGATCTCTCTATCTAATCTCCCGGTTGAATCTAGGGCAGTGGCTAAGGTCGAACCTCTATTAATTCAATCCTACGTTTCCCACGTCATGTGAAATCGACTTCGACTTTCTAAACGAGGAAACCCTACTCCTCTTTAGATATCATACTTCGGCCGAAGATTCCTTAAGTCGATTCACTATGTAACCGTAGGAGATTAACCGACTGGCTAATGTCAGAGATTGATTCCTCTTGATTCTCACGTGTCTTACTACGTAAGATGTGCATGTCTGAGTTTGCCCATATTCCATGATCTAAAGTGATCATGTAACAAATCAAGAACTTGCGCGGTTACGCATAAGTCATCCAATGGAATCTTAGGTCCATAAGGATTACTCTTATACTACAAGACCACTGGAAGTTCCACATTCGACTGGGAATCCATTTCAGGAACTTCCATGGGGTTGTTCAGTTCGCCCATTACCACAATGGCAACCCTCATATATGCATTGGCTTTCACCGTGCCAGTATCTATGGAACGAGATTCACTTCTTCCAGAGTGTGCATCATATGAGCAAGTCTTTTGGGTTGCATCGATATCCCTTTATCTCGATGAACCCTTTCACAACTTGGAACAATGTTTAAAGATCACAGCCTTCGGGACATATTCCATCATTGCCACACCCAATGTGCAATGATGTCCCATAGCTATGTGTGATCCTTCGGGACTTTATTCTAAGCCAAAGTAAAAACTAATTTAAGAATAAAGGCATGCCACACATATAAAGAGATTGACTTTATTTATAAGAAAACGATTGTTCAGCTCTAGAGTTACTATTACATAGAATGGCGCCCAATAATTGGTGTTCCGGGCACTAACTCGAACACGCTTTAGTAAAGATAACTTAGACTTCGTGATTTTAGCAATTTACCACAGTAGGGTAACGCTTAGATCGCTTAATCAGGGTTAGCACAGCGGAAGTGATTTTTAGCGTTGGATTGGTTAATTAATCGCTTTGCAATTTTACTTGTTTTATTCAGAAAGAATGATGTAATATGAAAATAAGACAATAAAGTATAAATGACACAAGATATATAAGGTTCACTGGGTGATGTAATCCCAGTTACGTCCTTCTTCTCCTTTTTCACTTGGAGGAATTTACTAGGATGATTATCAAAGAATCACACAGAATCTTCTACAAGATAGTAAAGGATGAAAAAGATCTTGGGCTCCTTGATCACACAGGTTTCAGCACCAATGATGATCATCTTCTACAAGCTTCTCTCGCTCAAAAATACTGCTTGAAAAGAGGTTTCAACAACTTTCTCACTCAGATGAAAGGTTGAAGGTTTGTCATAAGGTTTTGTTTGTTTTTGGGAAGTTCAAACAACCTGGAATATCTCAATAGGAATTTAGGTTTCTTCTTTGGAAGAGGTTTGAGATATTTGTGACTGTCTGGAATGTGGATAAAAAGCTTGAAGGAATTTTGGCTATGGAGTTTCTAAGCTTTTTAAGCAAGTTTTTCTTGTGCATATACGTAAATTTCTCTTGTAATATTATGTACAATCCTTTTAAGGTTTGCTGAAGGTAAGGTATTTATAAGCAATTCTTGGGATCTGTTCGTTGGACACATATAGGAAAGTGCCTCTCATGCGGCAGGTGATTCTACCTAAAACCTGACATTCCTGAAAATCTGCTGGCACCGATTGGATGGAAGCAACTATAAACTCTGAAGTTCTGACAGTCTAGTCAAAAAGGTGGCTTGTCCACAAGTCACAGTGGCTTATCACATTTAATGCGCTTATCAGGCATTTAATGCATTTGAATTTATTTCCCGTTGCAAATAAATGTCCGTTGAATGATTGCAGTTAAGTCCTTCATGACTTGAGGATTTATTTCAAGTAAATCTGACATCGGTCGCTTAAGTGCTTTGAGCGCTTGATCCATAAATCCTGAAAAGAGGTCCTTTAGCGTTTGACGAATGCTAAGAAACAAATCTTCATCTTTGGTTGACTTCAAACGCTGATCTTCAACTTCTTCTCTAATAGACTCACCTAGAATTCTATTAGCGGTTCAGTATCTAATACTTAGTCTAGAATCTACAAAGATAAAAATTACAAGCCCAAACAAAATAACAATTACAAACTTTCAAACGCTTAAACAATGATCTATGAAAACATAAACTTACATTTTATTTGGGGTCTAACATTGAATCCAATCTTGTCATCATCAAAACATCTAACATGAAATTTCCTAACAATTTCCCCCTTTTTGATGATGTCAAGACTTTTAGCTCTTATAAGTCTTTTATAATTTAAGAGTTACTTAAAAGAAAAGCCCAAATGAATATGAGTTGGCATCTAAAAAAAAGTTAGTAAAGTTAGCTAAAGTTAGATTAGCTTCAACAAGTTGTTTCAGCATAAATCATTCATATATTGAAAGAATAAGCATACATGATTTATACTGAAAGTAATATAAAAGCGACAACAGAAATACAAAAAAAATTCATTCACTTTTTCTATCGCTTTGCTCTTTCTTCGCCTTGGAGAACTTCTAGCGCTAAGTCCATCAGGAGACGATCAATGTCGATCATTGTCGTATGTTGAACTTCATCGTAATCATGCCTATGAAGTCTAGCGCTTTCATTAAGTTCTCACAACCTTTCTGTCCATTCTCTTGGCGAAATTCCAAGTTCACGAATTAAATCGTGATAGACATCTTTTCTTTAATCTTTTGACGGTTTCCAATTGATAGGTCGTCTTAGCGGTCCGACAAAAGGTTGAAATCCCATACTTTCCAAGAAATCGACGTCCAATTCCGGAAGCTGATATCTTCCTAGATTATACCTTGGCTTTCTCTTTTTAGTTAACATCTTCTTGATGCTCACTAGTTCTTCAAACATTGATCGCCAATTTTTATTACCTGTCTTTGATATTGCTTTGGACGCTTGATGCTTTTCTGTATTTTCCCCCTTCTTGGCATCATCAAGAGAGGTCTTCAACTCAGCGACTTCTCTTCGCAAGAGTCGAACTTCGTTAACTAAGAGAGCGACTTGTTGAGCGATGCTCTGAGCAGCGGCATCGATCAAAGTATGTCTTTCAGCATCAGCCGAAGCGCTCTGAGCTAAGTGACGGTTGAATTCTGATGAGAGTTCAGTGACAAGTGGTGATATGCTATTCATGATTGTAACAGTGCTTTTATTTGAAGCGTTTGCAATATCACGACTTCGCATATCAGACACTATTCGGATTTGTCTATCAGCAGCCTCAAAAATCTTGGAGCAGGAATCCTCAATGTTGGTGAGCGAGTTCCGTACCGCCTGTCTGAAATCTCTGGCTTCTGAATCACTCTCAGAATCCGAATCGGAAGAAGGACGCTCAGGAGACGGAATGAGTCCGTAAGAGCTAGAAACTTCAGCCTTGCCTTTGGATTTATCTTTGATAAATGGCTCTTCAGGCTTTTGAGCAATTTCAGCGTACACTTCTTCAATCGCTTGATCCATTGTAGGATTTTCGATCACTGGGGGCTCGACTACAGGGGCGCTAGAAGAATATGGCAAAGAAGCCTCAGAAATTCGAGCGACTTCCTCAGTAGGAACAGGTTCTTCTTCAATTATTTGGATTGGGGGAGAAGGATCTTCAATAGCAATGACCCAGAGTGGGCCAAGTGCTTCCATCACATGCCTTGGACTAATCAGGCTTGATTGCGGAATAAAGAATATAGCATCTTCGCGCTCTTCTGTACAAAGTGCAAGTTGCACACCTTCCGGCAATTCTATTCCTGAGATATAACACTTGAAAAAGTCCAAAATAAGAGGCATCAGCGCTTGAGCTGCTGTTTGATCCACTGGCTTAATTAATGAAATCATCTTGGCCACTTGAATGTTTTGTTGACTGAAGAGCACAGGGTGTAGATTGTATCCTCTGAAATTGCTTAACCCTGAGTAATGATTAAAAGAGATGTCCAGCGCTTGGGCATTTTCTATCACTGCTCTCATGTCTCTGTGGAAGACAACAAACTCAGCATGCTCATTTGAAACATCAACACGAATTTGACTTTGACCGAGAAGAAGCGGTTGTTTGCTGGATGAGGCTTCTTCGTTGAGGCCAGGAAAAACACGTTGAACAAACGCTTGATGAGGATGGAAGATGTAGCGTACGCCTTGGCTGAATAAGGCTAGCTGCTGGCGAATGTAGATTTCTATTGGTTGCCTGTAGCGTGGTAAGTCGCTGACATTGCTTGCAAAGTGCTGATGCTATTGAAGCAAAAAGGTCGCGAATCCTCGGCGTCTGTATTCAATTCCAAAGTCAAACAAAAATGGATATCTTATGAGTTCATCAAGGGAGTAGAAATGAAGAACAAATTCTTCAGCCCATCTGGATGTACTCATCATCCATCTTCTTCCAAGCTTATCAGCCTTTTTTTGATCTTTTCTAGCGGCTACGAATTTCTCGAAGTGCTCGATCTCTTCGTCATAATCCTCTGCCCATAATCTGGCAAGATATTCTTGGGCTTCATCTTCTATCCACGAATTCACTGGATTGGGACGCTCAGCCACAAGCGGTCCTTTGCCTTTCCATAACTTGAGTGGAGTAGGAGAGAGAGCATTCTGAGGAGAGTTGACTACTTTAGGGAGAGCCGAATATCCTATTTTGTTTAGATCTTCCTCATCAAGATTTTTGTTCCAATCGCCCATGTGGGGATTCTTGAAGACAATCTTGCTAGCTCGAATAGGATAGAAAGACTCATCTGAGCGACCGGTGAAGTTAAACCGTGATTGATCAAAATCAGCTTTATTGAACACTGGTCGACGAATATACTCTATGTGAGATTGGAATCGCTCCAAGTTATAGAGTCCTAAACCGGCAAAATGCTCAAAGAATTCAAACTTTTGGGTGTTGGAAAGATCAGGCCAATGGAGAGTTGTTTGAAAAGAGATTTCTAGCTCTACAAGTGTCTGGGTGTCTCGTTCTCTAGCGGCATAATAAAATTCAAGATCAGGAGTATATCCGCGAGGAAAGAAATCGATGACACGAGGAGGAGGTCCTGTTGGAGTAGGAACAAGAGCAATCACTTTTGTTGGGATGGGGGCCACTTCTATCGACCTCTCAGTATGTAAAGTCGCTTCGCTAGCTGAAGATGGTTCAGCGTCTGGAAGGGCTTGAGATGCTTCTTTCACAATATCCACAACAGTTGCCATATCCACATCTACTTCGACTGGAATCTCGGAGGGAGGAGGAGCATCATCGGTTGGTGCATCGTGAGGTGCATCTTGAGCTGATACATGTAAGCAGTTGAGAAAAGCAAGCAAAATTTCTACTAAGTAGAAATTACAAATAAAGGACTAAAACGCTTACTCTGAGGAATATCATCGACTGACTTAGTCGCTTGATCTGTTTCTATATTAGGGATAGGTTCCTCAGGCTCCGGGACTTCTTCTTCTGGTTCTAAATCAAGAAAAAAAGTTGTTGGATCAGAACGAATGGGAATACGTAATTCTTCAAGAATGTTGAGAACATATTCAGAACTCATTTCACATTGCGCTGAAAGAGATTTTATCCTAGCGTTAGAGACTTAGAAACTAACGAGGAAAGGATAGACTAATTTGCTTAGCAAATACTTACCCTGAGCACTAGAAAGCCTCTCAGATTGAGTAGCGGCTTAAGGATCTGAGCTGATTTCGGGAACAGCGTCAGAGGGAAGAACGCTTGCTGACTCTCCAAGCGCTGGATTTGTTGAAACGCTTGTAGACGCGGTTGGAGTAGAGAGAGGAGTACACCTTCGGGCAAGCGGTACTTCTTCTACTACTGCTTTCTCTTCTTCAGGAACTGAGAAGATAAACGCTGGAGGAGAAGAGGGTGATTTTGAAGAAGGAGAAGGAGATTTTTGTTTTTTCTTGGGCTCCGGCTTCTGCTTCTTCTTTGCGGGCTCCAGTTTCTGCTCTTTGGCTGACTTGGCTGGCTTAGCGACTTTGAGAGCAATTTTTTTTTTGGTTGCTTAACCACCACTTCTTCTTCAGACGAGGACGACAAAGAAGAGGAAGACGCTTGCTCTTCATCATCGCTGCGAACAACTCCTTTGGCTCGAAGTCGCTCACGCTCTTCTTTGGGAACCGCTGCACCACCATGTTTTCGAGGTTTGAACATCTCGCTGATCATCTTCTTGCCATAGAATTTTAATGCTGGGATCTTCTTTCCAGCGGAGTTTGTAAAACTCCAAGCGCTTAGAATTCTACTTAACACAATCCCATAAGGCTTGGGATTAACCAACTTGGCCATCGCTGCCTTAAAGCGATTAAAAACATAGAGAGACCAACTAATCTTCAAGTCGGTCAGAATGGCCACCATCATCTTGTACTGAATATTTGTAACTTTATCGAATGTCCCCTTTCTGCATTCGATCATCTTGGTGCAAATGTCCACGAGAATGTCATATTCGCCCTTCATGTCATTTTTCTTGAAGTTTGGTTCATAAGCCGCTTCGACTTCATCTTTCTGGATCAGCTCCCAGACCTTGGTAGCATCACCAAGACTGACGTTCTCGACTTCGACACCATCATTAGGCAGATTAAGCAATGATGAAAATAGAGAAGAAGTGAGAGTGAAGGTTTCTTGGGCAAAAGGAAATATGCATGAAATAGAGTTTCCATCGTCGGAATTTTTTGCATTTTGGAAGAAGAAAAGAGTTTCTGCTTCATGAAGGTTGAAAACAGCAGTAATCATGTCACGCAAACCAGATTCCTGGACAAGTGGAAGAACAGTCCGAAGAGGAAAATTCTGGTAATCAAAAAGGTAGTCCCAGTTAATAAGAAATCCGGCGTTAACCGTGACCGGTTTTTCAGCGCGGGAACTTTTTCCGGTGGCAGCCTTGGATGATTTGGAAGATTCTGAAGCTTTGGGTGCCATTGCTGAAAGTTTGAAATTTTTTGAAGGAATAAGAGAAGTTTTTTTTGCCTTGAAAGAGATGAAGATTTTACAGCAGAGAGAGTTTTTTGGAAGTGATAAAGTCTGACTGTAAAAATCTTGAAGAGTTTTTATAGAGGCAAAGAAAGTAACTTCTGAATGGCTTAAATTTTGCCACGTGTTGAATCATTAATTTTGAAATTTGAAAAGATTTAAATCTGAACCGTTTATTCGAAGGTACGGATGTCAAATAGTGCCGAGAAAATAGGTTAACTGTTACAAAATAGAGAATTTTTGGGATCTGCAGTTACCCATTTAATTGAAAAACGTTTGAAAAATTTTGAAATTTTCAACGTGAAATACACGCACCTGATAGTACACTGACACGTACTCAGACTCATGCAGTCACTGAACCGCCTAGGTTTAGATAGGAATCATTAACCGTCAGTTTGATTTGATAGGCACGTGTGGGTAGTTATCAAATTTAATCTTTTGGACTTATCCACACGTTACTTTTAGCGATGAAAACTACGCATGAGCCTTTGAAAGAGAATTACTTAGCGTTAAAGTGGGAATCTTTTCAACGCTGAAGTCTTTTTATAAAAAAAAATTAATCTGTTAAGGATAAGATCAATCGCTTGGATTTATAAAAGACAGTTTTACTTATTGATTTTGTCATGCATAAAAGAGGATAAGCGCTAGTGGTCAATGCATATTTTCAAAATCAATTTTTTTTTTTATCATAGACGCTTATGAATTGTTACAAGTACAATTTTAAAGTTCCCCTTAAAATTGATAACCTGTTTCAATTTTGAAAGACGCTTTAGATGTATTATTAAAGTGGATTCTCCCTAAAGCGTATGCCTACTAAGATATGATGCTTTTATGATTTAAGCGTTTAAATCAATCATACCTAATTCACTTCTCAAAGTGAGAAAGCTTTGTTCGTTGAGTGCTTTGGTGAAGATATCTGCCAGTTGTTTGTCATTTCTAATGAAGTGCATGGAGATATCTTTCTTTTGAACATGGTCACGCAAGAAATGGTATCCAATGTCAATGTGTTTGGTTCTAGAATGAAGAACAGGATTTTGGGTCATAGCTAAAGCGATTTGGTTATCACAATGGATTGGGGTAGGACTTAAGATTGTTCCATAATCTCTAAGTTGTTACCTCATCCAAAGGATTTGTGCACAACAGCTCCCAGCGGCTACATACTCTGCCTCAGCGGTAGAAGTCGTTATGGATTGTTGTTTCTTACTATGCCACGAAAATAGTTTATCAACTACAAATTGACATGTACTAGTACTTTTTCTATCTATTTTGCATCCTGTAAAATCTGCGTCTGAATAACCGATTAGTTCAAGAGGAGAGTCCCGTGGATACCATAAGACCACATTTTGTGTGCCTTTTAGGTATTTAAGGATTCTCTTGGTAGCATTTAAGTGTGATTCTCTAGGATCAGCTTGAAAGCGTGCACACATGCATACCGAAAACATAATATCCGGTCTACTAGCGATAAGATAAAGAAGTGATCCAATGATACCTCTATAGTTAGTGATATCAATTTTCTTCCCACTTTCATCTTTATCTAACTTAAGTGTTTGGCTCATTGGAATTTTTGAAGATGATGCATTTTCCATACCAAATTTCTTAATCATATCTCTTGTATATTTAGCTTGGTTTATAAATATTCCATTAAGGAGTTGTTTAACTTGTAATCCTAAGAAGAAAGTTAATTCACCCATGATAACAGGTGTTTTTACGTGTTTTTAAGACCGTAATTCTTATGATTTGGATTCACTTATTGCTTAAATCATGTCACATTTGCATTTAATAGGTGTGCTAAGTGAATACAGTTAATAAATGAGAATACATGAAGAAAAGGGAAGAAAAACGATGTACAAAACAAGTTCAAGCATGTTTTTCAACACCTAGGCGGTTTATGCATCTCCTACCACATTCGAGCGATAATTCCGTACATTTCGAGACCGACTTAGACAAAGTTTCCTTCTATAAAGTTTTAGATGTATGTCTTAGTTTCAAATTGGAACTTGAAACATCCAAATCGGAGGTCTATAGAGATAATTGTGAAGGAAATACGATTGCTGCGCCGAACAGAGAAGTACATGTGCCAGGATACGCCCCAGCGCCCTCCTAGTCATGCCTAGGCATGGATAGTCCGAATGTTACTCCTTTTCAGCCTAAATTCCAGCATTATATGATGGGTAAGAATCACTTTTCGCCATAATTCAGCACATGTGTTGAGGGGTTGTCATAAGTGTGTTTCTTGGTAGATTTACTTTGTGGGCGCCAAATCAGAAACAACCTCCATGTTGAAACGTAATTTAGGTATACTTAGCGACCGAATTGGACATAATGTCCTTCTGGAAAGTTGTAGATCTATGTTTTATCGGAACATGGGGACTTGAATAATCCAATTTGGAGATCTGTGGAGACGTTTATGAGGAAAATACTAAGACTGCGCTGGAAAGCAAGAAAATGGTAGCATGCATTTGTTTTGTTGAAGTTTTCACATGGTTATGCTTGGTGGAATTCTTAAGGGTCAAAAGTTCAGCATTTTTTAGCTGGTTGGAATCTTAAAAGCCAAACTTTAAGCATCACCTTAGGTGGAATTCTCATTGGGGAACTTTAATGGGAATTCTTAATGTTTTATGGTTGTTCCATATACGGCGGCTTTTTGAGTAAATTCTTTCCACAGTCAAAAATCAACGAGCTAAGGAGCAACATTAAGGAGTTTAAGCAGGGGAATCATGAGTCCTTAGCCGACGCATGGGCTAGATATAAAAACATGCTCCGAAAATGTCCGGATCACAACCTAAGATTGAGCGAGCAAGTATTACGATTCCATGATGGAGTCCGTTCGCGCATCAGAAATAGGCTCAATGCCGGCGCCGGTGGTGATCTCCTTAGTCTCGATTGCTAAAGTGTGTGGGACAAGATTGAGCAATTAGCCCGGGAAGATGAGCTTTATCCCGATGATGAAGAGATCACACCCACTAAAAAAATTGCTCGTGTTCAAGAGTTGGAAAAAGAAGTCATTTTGGAAACAAATAGGACTTGGACAATGTGAAAGCTATAGTGTGGAAATGGCCAGATTCGACCTCAATTGAACTGATCCATGTGCCCTGTCAACGCTTTAGGGATTATTGCTCAAGGAGGCCAAATACAACATTTTCCGTGAGACCATCAAGACAAGATTGAAGAGTAAGCGCCCGAAATATCAGGATCAGTCTATCAAGCGTCTGATACACAAGAATAACTATTCTCTTCAGCCTCCAAATGCACAAAAAACGAAAAAGAAGGATGATGGATCCGATTGCATTAAAAGTCGGATAAGTGCTATTAAAATATAAGCACTATAACTTATGGGCAAGCCATTCTTTGACCTGGCAGGTTTATGAAACCAAGACCATCCCAACCAATTTATACCCAAAGTTAGAAATGTCTGACCAAGGAATGTTTGGGGAAACGGACTCCAACCGAGTCAAACGGAGCTCTTTCAACAAACAAGTAACATAATGAGAAAGTGACACACACAAAAATACCTACCTTGTTGAAAGAAAAGCTTACTAAAAATCATTGCTTTTTACAAATATTCTAGAGACAGTCACCCATATCTCAAATCTCTTTTCAAGAAGAACATATACTACCATTGAGATATCCTCAAGTTGTTTGAACTTTCCAAAAACAAACAAACCCGCCGAGTGCACTTGCAAGTATCCTCTATTGGAGCTGAAATCTGTGTGACTTCCGAGATAAAAGTAACTTTTTCTGAAAAGGTTCTCTTCTGTGTGACCAAGGAGTTCCAAGATCATATCCAATCTCCCTCTAGTAGAAGTCTCTGTGTGACTCTTCGATACGTGGAAAAACCTTGGGAGCGTAGCTGGGATTACATCACCCAGTGAAGTATCCTTACATTATACTCTCCATCTAATGAGCGACTAATTGGTTAAAACGAACGCTAAGCTCGCTGTGCTAACCCTGATTTAGTGATAAACTCTGCCCTAAAGCGTTGAAGAGTCTAAGTTAACGTCTCAAGCGCCACATCCAGCGCTTCAAGAAGTTACGAATTTTTAAGAAGTCGAAAAAGACTTCAGGGTCTATTCAACCCCCCCCCTTCTAGACCCTTTCGTATACCACTTGGGACCAACAAGAAGTCATTTTGGAAACAATGGTTGGCAATGTAAACTATGTTGGAAATGCCAAACCGAACATGTGCCCGAAAATTTTCCAAGGAGGCCCAATTGAGCTTCCAACTCGCTCAAAGTAATCCTCATGTGCAAAGGCAAGTTAGGCCTCCTACAACCGATGAACGTCTTGATGAGGAAATAGAAATCGGATTCAGCAATCAACGAACTCCGTATGGATCACAAATGGGTCAAATGGCCAATCAGCGAGAGAGCCCCGGGAACTTTACCAAGTGACACGGAAAAGAACCCGAAAGAGCAATGTTATGCAATTACCTTGGGAAGACGCACTGATGCGCCCGAATCCATCCACGCCCAGGCGCCCTTGTCGCTGCGCCAAGGATTGTCAATTCTGTAGCTGGCCCTTCAACTCCAACGCATCATCCCATCGAGGTTCGTCTTCCATATGCACAAAAACGAAAAAGAAGGATATGGATCCGATTTTCCGTAGGATTGTGGCGACTCTTTGTGAGGACCCGGGGAGGCTCACCATTCCGTGCACCATTGGCCCTCTTACTTTTGAAAAGGTTATTTGCGATACGGGAGCAAGTTCAATCTCCTCCGTATTCTCTCTTCAAGAAGTTGGGCCTTGGAAATCCCAAACCGACATCAATGAGCTTCCAACTCGCCGATGGATCAATTAAGAGACCAAAGGGGATGAAGATGTTATTGTACAAGTTGATGTTGACTTTGTGGTCCTTGATATGGAGGAAGATGTTGAGATGCCCTTGATTCTAGGAAGACCTTTCCTAGTCACTAGCAATGCCAAGATCGACATGGGAAAAGGTAAGTTATCATTGAGGGTAGGAGATGTAAAAGTGATATTTGATGCTTCTAATACCAGGAAACCATCTATGGATGATCTTACTTGTTCCAATATCGATGTTATTAACCCTTCTCTTGATGAGAAATGTGCAAATGGCAAGGCTAAGGGCACACTCGAGTTGGAGGATGAGATTCCCTATGATAAACACAACAAAGAGGGAAAAGAAGATTTATGCATGAAATACATTCCACCCCATCGTCGTGCTCGTAAGATTGAAAAGACTCATCCAATACAAAGGGTTTATTGCAAAATCCCGCAATATGAGTGGAAGCAAGTAGACCATGGAGCTAAAAGGAGGCATGACAAGGATTTGGTCGTGTTAAATGGATCACCTATTTGAACCTCAAAGAGCACAAAGTCGAGCTACCGACTCTAAACTAGCGCTTCTTGGGAGGCAACCCAAGTTTGTAAGTTTGTTTTTCTTTTTGATTTTTTTTTTTTTTGTTTAGTTTGTTTCTTTATGTTGTGTTCAAACATGCACTTTTGGCATGTATGTTTTTTATGCTTGATGTTTTGAAAAGTTGAAGTGTTAGATATGATGCAAATTTGGACCATGCTCATTTTACTCGAGAGGAGGAGAAGCTATAGGATTATGTATTGGAAGTTTAAGGATGTTTTTCAACATCCTTGGTTGTAAGTGTTCTTTTACTGTTGTGTATGCTTGTTGTAACAACATTGGGGACAATGTTGGATTTAAGTTTGGGGGTGTTTAGAAGAGTACTTATTTTGAACTTTGATGATGCAATCCTAATTTTTAGCTTAATTTTAGGGAAAGTTTGTTTGATATCATGTTTATATGCTTCTTTGTTGAGAAAATCAAGCATGAAAAATTTTTAGTCCTTCCAATTGATGCATTGAAATTGATTGACTTGGAAAAATGGCATGAATTCTTGAAATAATTTGAATTTAAGGGAATATATATCTTTGAAATTGCTCGTGGAGACCTTAGACTAGAATTGATTCTTTAGATGATTCACAATGCACTTAAATCGAAGGTAGAGGAGTTGAGAGGATAATCATCTTGAGACACTTAAGGAATTATTCCCAGAAATATTGACTTAGATTTCTCATAAAGTTAGAAGTTGAGTAGTAATTTTATATGCTAACAATGAATTGAAAATGTTGAATTTTCGTATGACCAAAAGTGGTCAGGTAAATACGTATCGGAGGTGAAAAGTTTCATGCCTATATACTGTACTATTATGCTAATTTGAGCTATGCTCAAGCGAAAAGAAGTGAATTGTTTAAAAGATCTAGTTTTATTTCGTGACCTTTGATACTCGAGTGATTAAATCCTTAGGAGTGTCTCTACACTTAATGCCCCAAAACTATCTAGTTTGGGAGTCATTGGTCTAAAACTTATTACATGGGTGTCATAGAAAGCCTAATGGAATAAAACATTGCACATGATCTAGTCTTAATGAAATTTAATGGAAATTCCATATGAATTGAATGTTGAATATTTGAGATAATGAAATTTAAATGGCTATGAGATTATCTATAATTATTGTGCCTTGTGTTTGATCAAAAGTTGATAGATATGAGATTAATGTCCAAAATTTGGTAAGGATGCCTCTCGACTATAATATCCTAGATTTATTTTTCACTACACCCTAGGGAGTCGTTTCAAGTATTGGTGTCACATGAGCAAAAGTAGTTGATATGTATATATATATTTGTGAACTTTAAAAGGTTGATTTTATGCCATTCATTTTTGTTGATCATATTGAGATGTGTTGATTCGGTTGGGATTGAAAATTTGCTAGCTTTTGTGGGTATATCGTATGCAAACCCTCATGAGACTATAACTCATCCTTTGAGGTAACTCAAAGGTTTAAAGGCTTGTTGCACCCGCTAAGTGCAATCGTTTACTCCACGAAAGTGAGTTAGTTAGTTGTTTTGTTTTCTCCCATTGAATGATGTTGGTCTTGCCTTATAGCTCTTATTGCTCGAGGTCGAGCAATTGATAAGTTTGGGGGTGTTGATAAGAGGTGTTTTTACGTGTTTTTAAGACCGTAATTCTTATGATTTGGATTCACTTATTGCTTAAATCATGTCACATTTGCATTTAATAGGTGTGTTAAGTGAATACAGGTAATAAATGAGAATACATGAAGAAAAGGGAAGAAAAACAATGTACAAAACAAGTTCAAGCATGTTTTTCAACACCTAGGCGGTTTATGCATCTCCTACCACATTCGAGCGATAATTCCGTACATTTCGAGACCGACTTAGACAAAGTTTCCTTCTACAAAGTTTTAGATGTATGTCTTAGCGTCAAATTGGAACTTGAAACATCCAAATCGGAGGTCTATAGAGATAATTGTGAAGGAAATACGATTGCTGCGCCGAAGAGAGAAGTGCATGTGCCAGGATACGCCCCAGCGCCCTCCTAGTCATGCCTAGGCATGGATAGTCCGAATGTTACTCCTTTTCAGCCTAAATTCCAGCATTATATGATGGGTAAGAATCACTTTTGGCCATAATTCAGCACATGTGTTGAGGGGTTGACATAAGAGTGTTTCTTGGTAGATTTACTTTATGGGCGCCAAATCAGAAACAACCTCCATGTTGAAACGTAATTTAGGTATACTTAGCGACCGAATTGGACATAATGTCCTTCTGGAAAGTTGTAGATATATGTTTTATCTGAACATGGGGACTTGAATCATCCAATGTGGAGATCTGTGGAGACGTTTATGAGGAAAATACTAAGACTGCGCTGGAAAGCAAGAAAATGGTAGCATGCATTTGTTTTGTTGAAGTTTTCACATGGTTATGCTTGGTGGAATTCTTAAGGGCCGAAAGTTCAGCATTTTTTAGCTGGTTGGAATCTTAAAAGCCAAACTTTAAGCATCACCTTAGGTGGAATTCTCATTGGGGAACTTTAATGGGAATTCTTAATGCATACTTTAGTGGAATTTTGGCTATAAAAGGAGGGGGAGCCCATACTCTTCATCATTCACTATCAATTTCAGATTCTTGGAGGAGAGGGGGGGCAGCCCCTAATCTGATTTCTCCACCATTCATCACCATTCTTCATCACTCTTGGAGGGAAAAACTAGAGGAAGGAAAAGAGCTTGGGGATTGAAGGCTCAACTTCAAGATCCATCATCATTCACCATTTAGGGAGTTTTTAAGAGCTTTTCATTTCATTTATGTCTATTAATATTCCTCTTATGTCTTTTATGCTTTCAATTATGAACTAAATTCGTAAGACTAGGGCCATGTAAGGCCAAATTGTGATATATGCTTACAATAGATGATTGTTGAGTTTGTTCTTATATTGTTATGTGATGTGAATTGTGTTTTTGTCTATCTTGCATATACTTGATCACTATATGTTAGAATCTTATGCCTAGGTTAATATTTCGGGAGAAAATTGACTTAGGGTGCAAAAAATTCACATCATGACCCGCAACTAACGAGGAATTGCCCTAGACATAGGTAAAGATTCCCGGGTGAAGTCATTCGATTCAAATCGAGTGAACTCTAGTACATTAATGCATGTTTAGTGGTTAGATTTCCGGATAGGGATATTTGGGAAATCATGATCTAAGTATAGGAGTTTATACGCGAGACATCGGTTATTCTCTACCTTAGGAGTTTTCACCATAACGATATAAGAGTAATTCTACAACAAGAGCCTTTATAAGTATATTTTATCAATTTGGACCTAGCATGTGCCTTAGTCTCCCTTTATAATTGGTTTTAATTCATTTGCATAACCTTGTTCTTATTGTACACGTTTTTACATTTAAGTTACTTTTATTGTAGTTGTTTTTTTTTTGTATAAAATCATAAACTAGAATTCAAGTCTCCGTGGTTCGACAACCCGGACTTTTCGTCCACACTTATTACTACACACGACTAGTGCACTTGCTATCATAGCACGTTAGCTTTTAGCGTGTCAACCCATCATGCTCATTTCAAATTGATCTTGCATCATTTTCGAAAATTTCTCACACAATCGCTTATTTGTAAAACCAAATATAATATCATCAACATAAATTTGGACTAAGAGAATATCTTCATTATGGGTAATTTTAAATAACGTTGTGTCAACGCTGCCTTTTGAAAAGCCTTTACCTATAAGGAAGATAGAGAGAGTGCCATACCATGCTCTTGGTGCTTGTTTAAGGCCATAGAGTGCCTTATCCAATTTGTAGACCATACTTTTGCCATGGTAGTTGATGAATCCTGGAGGTTGCTCCACATAGACTTCTTCTTGGAGTTTACCATTCAAGAATGCACTCTTCACGTCCATTTGGTACACTATGAATTTGTTGAATGTGGCAAACGCTAGGAACATCCTAATTACTTCAAGACGGCCTACTGGGGCATACGTCTCATCAAAATCAATACCCTCCTCTTGACAATAACCCTAAGCGACTAATCTAGCTTTGTTTCTTGTAACAACGTCATCTTCGTCCATTTTGTTCCTAAAAACCCATCTATTCCCAATAACTCCTTGGTCAGTTGGCCTTGGTACTAGCGTCCAAACCTTACTCCTCTCAAATTGGTTAAGCTCCTCTTGCATCGCTTCTACCCAACTTGAATCACTGATCCACTTTCTTTGGTTCCATTTGAGATAGAAAACTTGCGAAGACGGCCTCATTAATTGTAGCTAACCTAGTTCTAACAGGTGCTTCCATATCTCCGATTACTAGCTCTGGTGGATGGTCTCTAAGCCATTTGCGGTCTGGTTGGAACGGGTTGAGAGACTCTTGGTTATCAATCGCTTGATCCATATTTGTCTCTTGCGCAGTCCCTTCATCATTCACAGTTCCAATTTGCTTTTGATGATCATTCTCTTCATGATCATCAGTGATTTTGACTTTATCATTATTTGTAACCTCACGAGTAACTTTAGGAATGGGCACAAAGATCTCATCATCCTCATCATCACTATTATCACCAAGATTAATTTGTGACGCTTGTTGGGTAAGATCTTCAATTCCTACATCATCAGGATTAACCTTACTCGGTTCTTGGTTAGCATCATCAAACACAACATGAATGGATTCTTCAACCTTTGATTTGATTTTATTTAGGATGTGAAAACTCTTTCCATTCTTGCCATAGCCTAGAAAGATTCCCTCATCCGCTTTAGGATCAAAAGTCTTTAGGTTGTGGGATCCATTGTTATGAATGAAATATTTTGAACCAAATACATAAAAATATAAAACGTTAGGCTTACGTCCCTTCCACAACTCATATGGAGTCTTCTCATGTTGCTTGTTGATCATACATCGATTCTGAGTGTAGCAAGCGGTATTGATGGCTTCGGCCCAAAACCTTTGAGGCAGCTAAGACTCTGCAAGCATCGTCCTAGTGGCTTCTTTAAGCGTTTTGTTCCATCGCTCAGCAACTCCATTATGTTGAGGTGTTCTAGGAGCAGAATACTCATGAAATATTCCAAGATCTATACAAAACTTCTCAACAAATTGGTTAGTAAATTCAGTTCCTCTATCGCTTCTAATTCTCGTCACCTTTAGATCTTTTGAAGTTTGCAATTGACGGATTAGCGCTGTGAGCTTGACACTAGTTTCATCTTTGGTCGCTAGAAATTCTACCCATGTATAGCGAGAGAAATCATCAACTATTACTAGCGAGTACTTTTTACCACTAACACTCATGATTTGAATGGGGCCAAACAAATCTAGATGCAATAGTTCAAGAACTCTAGAAGTAGATAGGCATGGTTTCTTCTTAAAAGATGATTTAACTTGTTTACCCATTTGGCATGCATCACATAAGCGATTCTTTTGAAAGGAACCCTTAGGTAATCCCTCTACTAGATTTAGTGATATTAACTGAGAGATTGCCTTAAAGTTGAGGTGATTCATTTTTCTATGCCATAACCAACCCAGTTCATTTTGATTTTTAGCAACAAAGCTTGTGGGGTTGTTATCAAATGCAGAATCCCAATCTACTAAACACACATTGTTTGTTCTTTTTCCTCTTAGTTTAGTAGACTTAGTCTTAGCGTCGTTGACATAGCAAAAGTCGCTTGAAAATTTTACTTCAAAGCCTTTATCACAAAATTGACTAATGTTTAACAAATTATGCTTAAGACCCTCAACATAATATACATCACTAATCATGATGTTCCCCCTATGGATGATACCTGTGCCTTTGGAGTTATCACCGAATATAACTTGAGGACCATTGGTAGCTCGATAGTTGAGTAGAAGATCTTTTTATCCAGTCATGTGTCATGACGATGCACTATTAATGTACCAAACTGAAGTATCGGTGTTGGCTCTAAGTACTGGCATTTAAAGGACAATTCTAATTCTTCTTAGGTACCCATGTTGCCTTGGGTCCTTCAGTGTTAGTAACTTTGGTTTGAATTAGAACTTTAGGAACCTATATTTGCCTAGTCTTCATTGTAGGAATACTGGCCTTCTTGGGTTTCACATCGTGTTGTGTGTGCTTTTTAGGTGTATAATAATATCCTCGATTATAATAGTAGTCATAATCATAATCATCATAGTATTGATAATATGATCTAGACTGTCTTGGATATTGACGCTGATATTTCCTTAGCGCTGGCTTGGGTTGCATTTTTGGTGTTGGATGTTTAGCGCTTGATTTAAAGTGGTTAGGTTTATTCTTAGCCTTTTGAGCGTTTGGATGAACCTTTCTTTGTGAATCATTTGCTGTAGCCTTACCCTTGCCTGAGTCAGCTTTGGCTTTCTCATTTAGCCTCGTATCATTGTCTCTAGGTTCATTTAGCGTTTGGCTTTGTGAACTTTTCTCAACAAAGGTAACACTCTTTTCCTTTGTTGTTCGCCGTAGCATTAGATTTATTAGGTTGTTTACCGAATTTATTGTATCCTAAACCGGTCTTTTCACCATATAATCTTGTTACCTCAGTCACATTATCTAGCTTTCTTGAAGCTTTTGATAATGATGATACAAGTTGCTCTGATTTGGCAAGTCTAGCGATCAGATCAGCTTCTCTCTTAACTATTATATCAAGATCGCTTTTTAATTGAATAATCTCACTCTCAAGTGATTGGTTCTTCTCAATGCATTGTTGCTGAACTTTCAACTCTGCTTCGAGCATTACTTTATCTCTTGTGAATGATGAGATAATAGAGAGATCGTTTTGATATATTTTGGCGGCCTCTTGACAATCTTTATAATATTCATTAACTTTGTCAAGTAATTCATCATAAGAAAGAGGATGAGATAATTCATTGCTTACCTCTGGTAGCGATTTATCAGACGCTTCATCATCTCTTGCCATGAGACAAATCAATGCTGAGTCTCTTATAAGCTCATCATCACTGCTTTCATATGATGATTCCAAATCCTCTTCAGGTGCGGAGAATGGTTCAGATTCCACTAGCAAACTTTGTTGGCGAAGGTTGCTCCGAAATTGGTTTCTATCCGCATAGTCTTGCCTTGTGGGCTTAGACACATTTGGATAAGGGCAATTTACCTGGTAGTGCCCTGGTTTCCTGCAATTATAACATAAATTAGTTTTCATTTTCTGTTCAGTGGACAATCGCTTTGATCCAACTGGCGCTGAGAGATTTTGAGTAGGAGTTGTAGGCGCTTGGTAAGGAACTGGCGCTGAAGATTAAGGTGTAGAATATACTGGCGCTTGATACTGAGGCGCTGGTGTTGGGGGAGGAGTTTGAAATGAAGTTTGTCCAATAGGATTTCTCTTTTCATATCTTAGAAATTTCTTGAATTTCTTGACCAATAAAGCCATTTCCTTTTCTTCATTTGATTCCGTTGCTTTCACCTCGCTAACCCCTTTACCCTTACTTTTTGTAGTAGCGATTAAAGCTCCTGGTTCAGTCGCTGAAGTCAATGTGTCGCTACTTCACCCAATTCAATTTCAAATGCCTTTCACTCTAAAAACACATGTTCTGGAGTAAGAGTCTCCAAGGTCTGTGATTCTCTCATAGCAACAGTCTTAATCATGTATTTACTTGGAAGACTTCTGAAAATCTTATTGACCATTTCCTTGTTGGTCAATTCCTTATCTAGTGACGCTAACTCGGTAATGAGCAAAGTAAATCTTGCGTCCAATTGTTCTAGCGTCTCATTAGGCTACATATTGAAATGATCGAATCTTTGCATGGCTATGGAGATCTTATTCTCCTTCATTTGTGTCGATCCTTCACACACTATAGCCAACTTATCCCATATTTCTTTGGAAGTCTTCCATTGCTTGATCTTGTTGAACAATGCATCATTGTCTCCTAACGCTGAGTAAAGTGCACTTCGTTCAACATTATCTAGATTTGCTCTTTTCCGATCATCAGGCGTCCATTCTAACTTAGGCTTCTCGACATAACCATCTGGAGTGGCCTCGGTTGCTCCAGGGTCTCGAGTTACAACTTTCATAATCTGAATGGGGCCATCTATAATCACATCACACATTTCATTTTCGCAAGAGCATAAATAAGTGAATGCTCTAAGTTTCCAAGAATCATAGTTTGATTCTACCAACTTAGGCATTTTGTTAAAAGCCATAATGAGATGTTTTTAAGAGTAACTTTAAAGCGACTAAGTTTTTTTTAAAAAATGGATCTGAACAAGCAATTACGCTCGGAAATGCTTAGGTTTCTAATTCAACCGCTCTGATACCACTTGGTGGTCCCAAGTGGCTTATGAAAGGGTCTTGAAGGGGGAGGGGGGGTTGAATAGACCCTGAAGTCTTTTTCGACTTCAAAAATTTCGTATCACTTTTAAAGATTTGAACGCTTTAGTAAAGATAACTTAGACTTCGTGATTTTTTTTTAAAAATGGATCTGAACAAGCAGTTACGCTCGGAAATGCTTAGGTTTCTAATTCAACCGCTCTGATACCACTTGGTGGTCCCAAGTGGCATACGAAAGGGTCTTGAAGGGGGGGGGGTTGAATAGACCCTGAAGTCTTTTTCGACTTCAAAAATTTCGTATCACTTTTAAAGATTTGAACGCTTTAGTAAAGATAACTTAGACTTCGTGATTTTAGCAATTTACCAAAGTAGGGAAACGCTTAGATCGCGTAATCAGGGTTAGCACAGCGGAAATGATTTTTAGCGTTCGATTGGTTAATTAATCGCTTTGCAATTTTACTTGTCTTTTTCAGAAAGAATGATGTAATATGAAAATAAGACAATAAAGTATAAATGACACAAGATATATAAGGTTCACTAGATGATGTAATCCCAGTTACGTCCTTCTTCTCCTTTTTCACTTGGAGGAATTTACTAGGGTGATTATCAAAGAATCACACAGAATCTTCTACAAGATAGTAAAGGATGAAAAAGATCTTGTGCTCCTTGATCATACAGATTTCAGCACCAATGAAGATCATCTTCTACAAGCTTCTCTCACTCAAAAATACTGCTTGAAAAGGGGTTTCAACAACTTTCTCACTCAGATGAAAGGTTGAAGGTTTGTCACAAGGTTTTGTTTGTTTTTGGGAAGTTCAAACAACTTGGAATATCTCAATAGGAATTTAGGTTTCTTCTTTGGAAGAGGTTTGGGATATTTGTAACTGTCTGGAATGTGGATAAAAGCTTGAAGGAATTTTAGCTGTGGAGTTTCTAAGCTTTTTAAGTAAGTTTTTCTTGTGCATGTACAATCCTTTTAGAGTTTGCTGAAGGTAAGTTATTTATAGGCAATTCTTGGGATCTGTCCGTTAGACACATGTAAGAGAGTGCCTCTCACGCGGCGCGTGATTCTACCTAAAACCTGACATTCCTGAAAATCTGCTGGCACCAATTGGATGGGAGCAACTATAAACTCTGAAATTCTGACAGTCTAGTCAAAAATGTGGCTTGTCCACAAGTCACAGTGGCTTATCACATTTAATGCTCTTATCAAGCATTTAATGCATTTGAATTTATTTCCCGTTGGAAATAAATGCCCGTTGAATAATTGCATTTAAGTCCTTCATGACTTGAAGATATATTTCAGGTGAATCTGACATCGGTCGCTTAACTGCTTTGAGCGCTTGATCCATAAATTCTGAAAAGAGGTCCTTTAGCGTTTGACGAATGCTAAGAAACAAATCTTCATCTTTGGTTGACTTCAGAAGCTGATCTTCAACTTTTTCTCTAATAGACTCACCGAGAATTCAATTAGCGATTCAGTATCTAATACTTAGTCTAGAATCTACAAAGATAAAAATTACAAGCCCAAACAAAATAACAATTACAAACTTTCAAACGCTTAAACAATGATCTATGAAAACATAAACTTACATTTTATTTGGGGTCTAACATTGAATCCTATCTTGTCATCATTAACATCTAACATGAAATTTCCTAACAGTATCCATACGCCAATTGATATGTATCCATATGTCAATTGATATGTATACATACGTCACTTGATTTGTATTCATACATCAATTGATATGTATACATATTTCAATTGATATGTAGTATTTAATAGTGTTTGGTGCCTGGTGAGCCATTTGTTTTGGGCTCTGCCATCTTAAATGTAAAACACTATGATAGTCTTGTTTTAAATATATTGAATATTTCTTTATGGTATGCTTCTTTATTGTTATAACTAGTGTTAGTATAGATAAAGATCCCATGAATTACATATTGTTAGGGGAGCGGCCGGGATATTTATGGAATGCTCTCAAAGACCGTAATCCTAAATAATGTTCCAAGTCATAGAGGCTGTGAGATGTGGGATATCACTGGCCTCGTCAAGACTTGTTCGTTCATGTAACTCTCCCAAGAGGCCGAGGTGTTCCATTGTCGATGGCTTGTATGGAAATACATGTATGAAGATTCATACTTTGATTATGGAATTGAACGGCCCTGCTAAAGGACTCCTAATTGGTCCTGTTGAACATAGAGTCCTTGGGTTTTGTAGTGTGAGATTAGTCCTTAGACTTGAGATGTCATTGGAAAGGGTACTATCCACTATGCTTTGATATGCCCGTGCACTCCAGGAGAGTCATATGGTGTGTATGTTAGGTATAGTTTGATAGTGCAGCGAAACAAGTGTCAGTCGGTGAGGGATTCATCCAGGGTCACGAGTACCTAGTACTTTCTATGTTGTTGCGAGAATCTAAATGATCGTTAAAAACCTTTGATCAAAGCGATTGTCTTCTAAGAGGGATTGGTGGTCCCGGATTAGAAGACTGGATCATTAGATGTCACAACACAGTCATAGTTTCTAAGGTTATTAGGGTTCTACCGTTGCCATACCCTAGACCGTAGACGGGAAACTGATGAAAGGATTCTACTCACATGACGATCGTAACTCGGATAGGTTAGCTTTTCATCGTTGGCATCTAGAAAGTCATGGCGACATTGCTAGACATCGAATCATGACCAATAGGTGCCTTGGGTTAATTTGGTGAAATTAATCCAAGGTTTTGTTAATTATTTAGAATAATTAATCCAGCCTATAGGGACTTATTGTTAGCTTGTCAACGAGCCTGAGGGGTCACACACGTAACTTAGTATAGTACCTATTGGCTAATTAATTCATTGTGAATTAATGGAGGAATTAATTAATTGGATTTAATTAATCAAGAAAAGGATATAATTTAATGGGATTAATTAATGGTCTTAAAATTAAATAGTGAAATATTAAATTGGGAAGAACTAATTAATTAATAAAAGAAATAAATAAATAAAATAATATATGTATATATATATATATACATGTGAACGTGTGGCGTGTGTATGTGTATGTGAAGATTTGGTGGAAAGATTTATATTGCTCACCAAGTTTGTAAATATATATATATTAAGTAATATCCTATAAATATATTTAGTAGGATCTTTAATTGGTTAAGGTAATTGATTGAAAAGGAAAGATCTTATTTGATATATGTTAGGATATTAATAGATATGGTAATATCTAATTAGTTAGAAATAGTCCAACTATCTAAGAAAAGAGAATAAAAGAAAAGGAAAATACAATATATATATATACACACACACACACATATAAACACGCACACCTCTCCCTAAGTTTTAGTGTGAGAGGTGTGTGTGTATATGGTTTACCCAATGTGGACTCTATATACATATATATATATATATATATGTATATATATATATGTATTCCACCTCTTTTAAAATTAATGAAGGATTTTGACAAAAAATATACAAGTCTTTTTCATTTATTCTCTCCCTTTTTCTTTCACAAGAATTCTTCAAACTCTTGTGTTAAGTGCGAAAAACACTAAAATTAAATCCTAACCCATTTTTCTCAAAAAAGGCCAAGATTCGAAATTCTCCTTGCTAGCACTGGTGGAGATAATTGAGGGTACGAACTAAGGTGTGGATACATCTCAGAGGCGAAACACTTGGGGTGCTAGGGCAAATCCAATTCGAAGATTGTAGCAGGAAGTAGCTTAAAAAGTCGTTGCTGCTTAAAGTTCTTCAAGAGGTAAATACGAGTAAACTTTCTCTTAGGATAGTTTTGAATCCGATGGTACTATGTCGACCTAGCCCTAATTTTGGGGATACCACTTTATTGTTTAAAATTATATGCATTCCGCTGCACCGGTGTCCCCGGGGATTGTTGTTAGGTGTACGCCCTCAATGCTTATGAGGAATTAGATTGTGTAGGGTTTAGATAAGTTATTTGCACAAAACGTTTGATGTTTCTATTTATAGAATAAAGGTTTTGATGTTGTTCATATAAATCTAATGACATTTAAAAGTATTGAACAAATTAGTCCAAGAGATTTCAAAATAGACTTTCCACCTCTTATGGAAAAGAGGAGGCACTGGAACAATCCAGTACTTAATCTCCAAAACTGGGAGTTCATGAGTTAACGAATATTAATTGGGCATTAATATTCAACTGATATGACACCTTCTTTGACAAGGAAGTGTCAGTCGTACATTGATTAGATAGTGAGAGTTGGTGTCATAAACATGATTAATGGAATTAACATATCTGAACACGACTTGCAATAATTCGATCACATGGGTATTTACTCTTTGACAGTCAATGATTGGGATTAATATTGCGATAGTATGTGTGAACTTTAGACCTAAGGAGTCATTTATAACATGCTTATAGTAGTGGATATGTTATCAGAGTAGTTAGCCCATATCACCTGATAGGTGGGATCGAACAATAGTGCATTCGATGTTATAAGATAACTTGCTAAAACGAGATTCACCGTCTCGACAGTAAACGAATATGTGACCTGTACGATCGTAAGTAATTGAACTTATAAGTCTTTGGCCAAAGTATATAAACTATCCCGTGATTGTCACTGAGGGTAGTTTGGTAATTTCATATTATTATGATTCTTAGTACAGCATCAAGTTCTATGAGTTTGACTAAACCATGACTCGTACTTGATCGGGTCACGTCAAGTGAAAAGTTTATAGAAATATGGTATTCGTAGTCAATGTTCGTTATGACATGATCATCTCGATTTCAATTGGGTTACGATTTGGTTCCACGGTGTTGGCTAGGTGACAACCTTATCCTTTGGAATCCTCCCATTACCAATTGAATCGAGCCTAGAGAGTCGCGCTATATGAAGAAAACAAATATTTTCTTAAGCTAAGGGTATTTTGGTAAAATCACATTTAATGTAAATTGTCGGGATAATTGCACAAGACCCCCCTGTGATATGCGAAACCTGCGCCAAACACCCCTATGTTAATTTTTTTGCGAATCACCCCCTTGTGTTATTTTTTATTCTGCATATTCCCCCTTTTTCAATTTTTTTTTGGTGTTTTTTTCCATCATAAATATTCTAGATCCAATCCAAATTAAATTATTTAACTATTATAAACATGTGTGGGGCAAAAATGCATTTGGATTGACATTTATGATGAAAAAAAATACCAAAAAAGGGGGAATATGCGAAATAAAAAATAACACAAGGGGGTGATTCGCAAAAAAATTAACACAGGGTTGTTTGGCGTAGGTTTCACATATCACAGGGGGTCTTATGCAATTTTCCCGTGAATTGTCTGACAAAATAGATGACATAATTTAATTAAAGATATTTAATTTGATTAAATTAATTAATTAAATCATATTAATTCATGAGTTAAATTAATTTGAAATTAATTTATAAGTTAAATTATATTAATTGGATTAATGTAACTAATTAATTACCAATTTGATTGGATTTGGATTTAATTAATTACACATGGGCTAAGTAAAAACAAAGCCCGAAGCCCATCTGGAAAAGGCCATTTCGGCCGCCCCTCACTGTGTAACCCTCGGGGTGTTAGAACTCCAGACATACAAGTCTTTTTTAGATTCTAACACTGAGCCAAAATAAACCTAAAGCATTAGGAAAGAAAAATCCCTTCCTCTTCATCCGTCTAGCCGCCAGCAATAGTTACCGAGGAGGAGATCGAGCTTTTCTTGGAGAATTTTTCTTCCGCGTGATTATCTAGAGGCAGGAGTCCGAGGCTGTTGTTGATAATTCAAGAATCAACAGACGAAAAAGGTAATTCGATTACTCTTGATAATTCTCGTTAATTGATCTATATGCTAATATCATGAATATCTCCGAATCGGATTAAAATTTTTATCCGTTAGACCGAATCAAAACAGTGGTATCAGAGCCGAAATTTGGGAATATCATGATATTCGGTGTATGTTTATGTGTTTTAATTGTTATAATATCATATACATGTATTTACGTATTGTACGTAAATTCGGAAATTTATATTATGCATGCTTATCTATAAAATTAATTTTTCATGAGTTGAATTAGATTTACTGGGTAAAACGAAAAATTGAATTGGATTCATGATTTTAATAAAAATTAGTTTTTTGAAAAAATCGCGCTGCCCGGAGTGGAAGCGCGGCGGCGCTGCTGCTGTATAGGGGGGGCGGTGGCGGCCTAGAGAGGTGTTGGGCTTTAGCCCAGCACATTAGGGTTGTGTTGGGCTAAAGCCCAACACCTAAATGCATAGCCCTGGGTTCGGCCCAAGCGCGACCCAGCGCTGAATTAATGTGCATAGCCTAGTGCACAAAGTCGGCCCAGCGTACGGTAATATAGTGATGGGCCGAGCCCAACGCTAGATAAATAGCGCTAGGCTTGGCCCAGCGTAGGTTAATGCTTTCTTCTGATGGGCTTGGCCTAGTGCAATTAATTAATAATGTTGGGCCAAGCCCAACTGTTGTTTAATTAATTAGTTTTTTGAATTGGGCCTAATATAATTAATTATAGGGCTTGGTCCAAATGATTTAATTGGATTGACCAATTATCAATTAATTAATTATATGGGTTCAATCCAACTAGAAAAACTTAACCTAAATAAATTTCGTTTCAACCTCTAAATTAGATTTTGTGAATAAATTTTTAATTGGATTTAAATTTATTCAAAAACCCTAAATTGGATTTAGGAAATTTAAATTACATTTAATTTTATTCTAAATTAGATTTAGTTACTTTATTTAAATTGGATTTAAACTTGAAAAATTTCAATTGAACATAGAATTGTTCAAAGTCTTAAATTGGATTCAAAACTCTTTTTCAAAGATGATATATATTAAATTGGATTTATTAAATTATTTAAATATCGCTTTCCTTTTGCATGATATTGCTATGTGTTTAGATTAAACTACCCATTAGGCTTTATTTGATGATAGCCAATCTTTAATTAGATTAAAGTATTCAAACTAAATTGGATTTATTTTGATGATATTAAATTGGATTTAATTGAAGAATAAATTGGATTTTATCAAGAGATTGGATTGGATTCAATCATAGATTTAATCTTAGACTTAATTAGATTTAAACACACATTAAATTAGATTTAAAGGAATAAATTCACATATGTGTTTTAAATTGTTTATATGCTCCTTACTTATGTGATGGTGACACCATGTATGGACTTGCGGTTTTATTTAAGTGGTCTTACCTAGGTTGTATTGGGTCGGTTTTGAGCCCCCCCAGTTTGTAGCTTCAATTCCTAGAATTTTGTATAGGTTATTTCTATATAATTGTTTTAGAGATAGGCCCAAATGGCAGTTCATGGTGGCACATGAAGTCTTGGAGAAGCTAGAAGATTAGATCTTTGTATACCCCTTGTAATAGATAGGACCCCTCTCCGATCACTCATTGGCTCGAGTTGATCTACATAGTCCATACCTGTGTGTGTTGTTAGAATTGCTAGGCTTATTCTTATGCATTTCCATTTATTGCGCGATAAAGAAATTAATGTGCAAAGTGAGACCAACTTAATAACATTATCGAATGTTATAAATCTCCTATATTAAAATATTGAGTAAGTAAAGGGGCATTGGATGTCCTAGCTCTCCATCAAACTTTAGAAGGTGGGTTCATTTCTATTGCATGGCATCTTCCCTGAATAAGGGGGTCATGCATCAAAACATGGTACTCTATCTTCTCTAGTGCATTTGATGCCTTCACGTCGAAACAAATTTCACCCCATAAGCCCTGAACGACCGATTCTGGGGAGAGAGAGGGATCGAAGCTCGGATCAAGAAGGATAGCTCGAGAATGGATAAGATTGGATAAAAATCAAATTGTATCCAATCCTACCTAATATCCGTCAAAGAAGAGGAGATGAATCATCATCTCCCCCCAAAAATGGAGAAGTGGTCGTCCACTCCTAGGAAAAGGGGGGGGGAGAGAATTCGGCCATTTAGGCCTATATATAGGAGAATTTCCATTCGTTGTAATTTGAGATGGACAATTCAAGAAAAGAAAATGAAGAACATTGCGGTCGATTACTTCAGTAAATGGGTGGAGGCCGAATCACTGGCCAAGATCAACCTCAATGATGTTGGGTTGGGTTCTATTCCCCGGGTGGCTCGTGGCAGCGGAATTTAAAAATTAAACGTACAACAACCCGAAATAGGAATAATGGTGTGCTCGATTATGCTAGAAAGAAGGTTGCAAGAATTTTTACCTTTCGATTAAGTTCTCACAGCAACCAATTTGATCTTTTCAACCCTGTAGTGCAATTCCACACGATTCCTTGGAGGAAATCGCCCGTCAGTTGTATCTCCGGTAATAGAGCTCCAAATGTCGCATCTCTAAGATGTATCCACACCTCGTTCAAGTCACCACCTACTTCGTTATTGGTGCTAGCCAACGAAATAAATCTAAGTCTAAAACCTAGGCTTGATTATGTGAAGGGATGGAATATTTGAATCGTTAAGTTCAACATTTGAACAAAACGATGTCTTGTTGGAACAAGGGAGGGGCGATTTTTTACTTAAGGATGATAAGAAAAACTCTCTTCTTTTTCCAGCTAGGGGTTCGAATTTTCCTCTCAAGAAAACTTAGGGTTTTTAGTCTTGCAATCACATATATATAGAATAGGGGACCTAGAGTCCTTATTCAACTGCAAGACTTGGAGAAGAAGAAAACCCTTTTCTTCTTCACCAAGAATTCGACCCCGTCATCCTTTTGGGCTTAAAAATTGGCCACCCTCTTTTATTGGAGTCCAAGAATTAATTATTGACTCCATATTTAATTATGGGCTAAACCCATCAATTAAATATTCTCATATAATTAAAACCCGTTTAATTATATTCACTTATTCCAATTGACATATTTATTTAACTTGAGCTAAGCCCAACTAAATAAAATACTTGGACTCTGCTAGGTCCATTAATTTAATTAATTCTACTAGATTAATTAAAATAGTCGAATTAATTGAATCCTCTCAATTAATTCATATTCCAGATTAGGAAAGTACTAGACTTTCCTAATTTTCTCAAATTGATTAATCACATCATTTAAGCAGTGACTCTCACGAGTTAAGTGTGTGACCCCTGAAGTTCGTCTACTATCTAGTAGTAAGTACACTTTCCCAAAGTGCTAGTGTATTTTCCTAAAATAGAAAGTACTAGATTAAATCATTCTTTTGATTCAATCAAGCCTCGAATTAATCACCACATTAATTCTCGGCACTTACAAATCGTGGTTACTGTCTAACAACGGGCCACGAAGACCTAGATAAAGATGAAGATAAAGATACGCCTATCGTGATCTTGATTCTTGTATAATTAAGATCCCTCCATCTAATCTCCCGATTGAATCTAGAGCAGTGGCTAAGGTCGAAGCTCTATTATTCAATAACTATGTTTCCCAAATACGGTGAGATCGACTTCGACTATCTAAACAAGGAAACCGTAAGCCTCTTTAGATATCATACTTCGGCCGAAGATTCCTAAAGTCGATTCACTATGTAAACATAGGAGATTCGCTAACAAGACTAATGTCAGAGATAGATCCCATCTTGGTTCTCACGTGCCTTCATACACAATCAGCCCATGTCTGATTTTGCCCATTTGTGATCATCTAAGTAATCATGTAACAAATCAAGACATGTTTGATTGTGTATAAGACATCCAATGGAACCTCAGGTTCTAAGGATTACTCTCATACTACAAGACCACTGGAAGTTCCAGATTCGACTGGGATTCCATTTAATGGAACTTCCATGGGGTTGTTCAGTATACCTATTCCCACAATAGGAACCCTTATATATGCATAGGCTTTCACCGTGCCAAAATTTATGGAACGAGATACACTCTATCAAGAGTATGCACCATATAAGCAAGTCTTTTGGGTCTCACCGATATCCCTTCATCTCGACAAGCCCATTCACGACTTGGAACATATGTTTTAAGGATCACAGCCTTGGAGACATATTCCATTATTGCCATTCCCGATGTGCAATGATGTCCCACAGCTATGTGTGATCCTTCGGGACTTTATTCTTAGTTAAGACAAAGCTATATACACGAATAAAGAATGCCAAAAGATTAACTTTATTTATATGAAAAAGATCGTTCAGCTAGAGTTATTATTACATAGAATGGCGTCTAAAATTGGTGCGCCGGGCATAAACTCTAACAAATGATCTAACGAGCCATATATCATTCAAGGTTGTAACTTGTTTAGATCATTGGGGAAATCAATCACTCACTATGAAACCAATCCAACGACGTTTCCGATTATTGCAGTGGGAGTGCAATATTTTGGGAAAAATAGTGGGAGTCAAGTAAATATTGAAATCCTTGATTTTAATTGAAAGTACATAATAACACATCTAATCGAAAATCTTGGTTAATTTTCTGCAGCTTATTTACACCACAATGACAAACCCTTTGACAATACTACTTGAGAAAAATGTCTTCACTGGACCAAATTTCATTGATTGGATATGAAATTTGAGGATTGTCCTCAGCCTTGAATCTTTGGGACTTCTGCTCGACGAAGAGATGCCTGAAGTCCCAGACCCTGGATGTTTTGAAGATCGGATTACCTGTGGAGACTGGATTAAAGCCGACACTCGTGTCAAGGGGTACAAGCTGGGATCGATGACCAAAGAACTGCAACGATCTCATGAAAAGATGGGAATAGCTACTGAACTCTACGGAGAGCACAGCAGGACTGCTTGTTATGAGACTTCATCTCAACTCTTTGGGGCGAGAATGAAGAAAGGAGAGAAAGTTGGGGATCAAGTTTTGAAGATGATCTCCATGTTCAAGAGATTGGAAGCCCTCGACTTCTCTATGGACTTCCAGCTACAGACTGATCTCATCCTGCAGTCACTACCCAAGTCTTTTTCACAATTCATAGTGAATTTCAATATGAATGACATTGAGTGTTCACTGCCGTGTCTTTTGAACAAACTCAGAAATGCTCAATTACAAATGAACCCCAAGACGAAAGAGACTGCTTTGGTCGTTTCTACTGATTCTTCAAAGAATCAGAAGAAGAAACGAGGCAAAAAGCAATTGTGAGTGCTAAATTCTTCTGGGAAGACCAAAGGCAAGGGAAACCAAAAGAAGAGGTTCAAGGGCAGGGGCCCAAAGAAGACAGACATATGCCTCCACTGCAAAGAAGCAGGGCATTGGAAGTGTGACTGTCCGAAGCTGAGAGCAGAAAATAAAGCAGGTATAGAGCTTTATGTTTTTGAAATAAATTGTTCTATGATGAGATTTTCTACTTCTTGGATTCTAGATTCCAGAGCTAGTACTCATATTTGTGTTTTGAACCAGGATCTGGAAACAAGTAGAAAGCTGGATGAGAACGAAGTGATGATCAATGTAGGAAGCGGACACAGCGTGGCTGCAACTCACATTGGAATTACTTCTGTTTCATTAATTTCTGGACATCAAATTAGATTAGATGATTGCCTTGTTTTGCCCAATGGGCTCAAGAATATTATTTCTATTCCTGTATTTGTCAGGAAAGGATATTTGTTTACTTTTAAACATAACTTACGATATTTATTTTGGAAAAAAATGTATTGGCTCTACATCTTTAATTAATGGTTTATACTATTTGAATGTCCGAAATCAATGTATGGTTAAAATGAATGGAATGAACCAAAAATTTACATGGCACCTTAGGCTAGGACATGTTGGTGAATTTAAGATTCACGAGTTGGAAAAACATGGGCTCATTGGTCCACTTGGGTCTGACCTATATCCGACTTGTGAATTGTGCCTCAAAGGCAAGATGACTAGGTCACTGTTCACTGGACATTTCGAAAGGGCAAATGAAGTTTTAGTATTAATCCACACTGACATTTGTGGGCCCATCAAGGATGCGGCCCTTGGAGGTTTTCAGTACTTTATAACCTTCACAGATGACTACTGTAGGTATGGTCTAGTTTATCTGATGAAGTATAAATCCAAAGCCCTTGAATGGTTCAAGGAATTCAAAGCTTTGACTGAATAACAAACTGCGAACCGTATTAAGGCATTGAGATGTGATCGAGGTGGCGAATACTTAAGTGCCGAGTTTGACGAGTTCTTAAAAGAACAAGGCATAGTATTACAACTAACTCCTTCTTCCAGCAGAAAGAAGGAATCGTACTCTGTTGGACATGATACGCTCCATGCTTAGCTACGCCGATTTACCATCTCGTTGTGGGGGCATGCTTTGCTTACAGTTGCGCACATTATGAACAAATGTCCCTCGAAATTTGTTCCCACTACACCATATGAGATATGGAGCGGTAGGAAGCCTAGTCTGAAATACATAAAAATATGGGGTTGCCCAACATATGCAAAGAAGATCAAGGTAGAGAAACTAGAGGATAGATCCTTGAAAGGACATTTTATCAGTTTTACCATAGATTTGATGGGATCATAGGATCATCGTGACCTTGCAAGCCCACTTTCTTGAAGAAGAATTTTTTCGAAAAGGTGGTGCAGATAGAAAGATTGTTCTGGAGAACAAGATAACGTCCTTTCGGAGGCATCAGTTCAAGAATCTGAAACTAACTTGACACAATCGTCGCAGCGACGATCTAGCAGATTATCTCAGTCGCCTGAGAGATATGGCTATTTGTACAAAACGCAACATTATTTTTATGTCGTTGCAGAAGGAAGCCATGGAGATAGTCCCTCTGACTATGATGAAGCAGCGACGGATATAGATTTCTCTAAGTGGCTTGAGGCTATAAGCAGAGATTGATTCGATGTATTCAAACCAAGTCTGGACTATTACTAATCTACCAGATGGAGTACGACCAATTGGATGCAAATGGATTTATAAGAAAAGGATTGGTTTAGATGGCAACATGGACACTTATAAGGCCAGGCTAGTGACAAAAGGTTATAGTAAAAAAGTGGGCATTAACTATGAGGAAACTTTTTCGCCTGTAGCCATGATCAAATCTGTTAGAATTCTGCTAACCATAGTTGCAAACTTAGACTATGAAGTTTGCAAATGGATGTAAAGACCACATTCTTAAATGAACACTTGGATGAGGATATTTATATGCAATAGCCCAGGGGCTTTATATCCAAAGCCGGCTCTCATAAAGTTTACAAACTTAATCGGTCCATATATGGACTGAAGCAAGCCTCTTGGAGTTGAAATCTGAGGTTCGATGAAGAAGCCAAGAAATATGGCTTCATCAAGAATGAAGACGAACTGTGTGTCTATAAAATGGTCAGTGAGAGCAATTTTGACATTCCTGGTTCTATACATAGATCACATACTACTTATAGGGAATGGCATAGGCTTACTGACTTCGGTCAAGACATGGCTCTCAAGTACATTCTCCATGAAAGACTTGGGTGAAGCGACCTACAATCTAGTAATTCGCCTTTATAGAGATAGAGCGAATAGAATGATTGGTCTCTCCCAAGCACTCTACCTACATAAAGTCCTTAAGAGATATGAAATGCATAACTCTAAGGGAGGATTTTTGCCCATGAGACATGGCATTCATCTTTCCAAATCTATGAGCCCCAAAATGGACAAGGATAGAATGGAGATGACGAATATACCCTATGTATCCTCTGTGGGTAGTCTCATGTACGCAATGTTATGCACGAGGCCAGATCTGGCACATGCTGTGAGCATGGTTAATAGGTTTCAAGCTAACGCGGGGGAGTCTCACTGGACAGCAGTGAAGTGTATCTTAAAGTACTTAAGAAGAACCAAATATGCTACTAATATATGGGAATGGAGAATTGAAGGTGGATTGTTACATCGACTCAGATTTCCAATCTGATCCAGATGACCTTAAATCTACGTCTGGGTACATATTCACACTTAGTGGAGGAGCAGTGTCTTGGATAAGTTCCAAGCAAAGCACAACTACAGACTCCACAATGGAGGCAGAATGTGTTGCAGCCTCTAAGGCAGCCAAAGAAGTTGTTTGGATGAGAAAGTTCATAGCCGAACCTGGAGTGGTTCCTAGCATGGAAATGTCGTTGCCACTATGGTGTGACAACAACGGAGCAATTGCGCAAGCTAAAGAACCAAGGTCTCACAACAAATCTAAACACATGATGAGGAAATATCATATAATACAAGAAATCGTTGGAAGAGGCGACATAGTCGTGCAGAAAATAGTCTCAACCGAAAACGTGGCTGACCCACTCACCAAACCATTATCACAGGCAGTGCTAGATAAACATCTTGAGAAGATGGGAATAAAATACCATAGCAATTGGCGTTGAGTGCAAGTGGGAGATTTTTAGGTGTATGCCCTCAATGCCTATGAGGAATTAGATTGTGTAGGGCTTAGATAAGTTATTTGTACAAAACGTTTGATGTTTCTATTTACAGAATAAAGGTTTTGATGTTGTTCATATAAATCTAATGGCATTTAAAAGTATTGAACAAATTAGTCCAAGAGATTTCATGATAGACTTTCCACCTTTTATGGAAAAAGGTGGCACTAGAACAGTCCAATACTTAATCTCTAAAACTGGGAGTTCGTGAGTTAACGAATATTAATTGGGCATTAATATGCAACTCACATGACACCTTCTTTGACAAGGAAGTGCCAGTCGTACACTGATTAGATAGTGGGTGCTGGTGTCATAAATATGATGAATGGAATTAACATATTTGAACTCGACTCGCATTAATCCAATCACATGGGTATTTACTCTTTGACAGTCAATGATTGGGATTAAGATTGCGATAGTATGTGTCAACTTTAGACTTGAGGAGTCATTTATAACATGCTTGTAGTATTGAATATGTTACCAGAGTAGTTAGACCTGTATCACCTGATAGGTGGGGTCGACCTCGATGTACGATCTAATAGTGTATTCGATGTTATAAGATAACTTGCCAAAACGGGATTCACCGTCTCCACAGTAAACAAGTATATGACCTATACGAACGTAAGTAATTAAAATTATAAGTCTTTGGCCAAAGCATATAAACTATCATGTGATTGTCACTGAGGGTAGTTTGGTAATTTCACATTATTATGATTCTTATTACAGTATCAAGTTCTATGAGTTTGACTAAACCATGACTCTTACTTGATTGGGTCACGTCGGTGAAAAGTTTATACACATATGGTATTCGTAGTCAAGGTTCGTGATGACATGATCATCTCGGTTTCAATTTGGGTTACGATTTGGTTCCACGGTGTTGGCTAGGTGACAACCTTATCCTTTGGAATCCTCCCATTGCCAATTGAATCGAGCCTAGAGAGTTGCGCTATGTGAAGAAAAGGAATATTTCCTTAAGCTAAGGGTATTTTGGTAAAATCACATTTTATGTAAATTGACTGAAAAAATAGATGGCAGGATTTAATTCAAGATATTTAATTTGATTAAATAAATAAATTAAATCATATTAATTCATAAGTTAAATTAATTAAAAATTAATTTATAATTTGGATTATATTAATTGGATTAACGTAATTAACCAATTACCAATTTAATTGGACATAGGTTTAATTAATTACACATGAGCTAAGTAAAAACAAAGCCCGAAGCCCATCTGGAAAAGGCCATTTCGGCTGCCCTTCACTGTGTAACCCTGGGGGAGTCTTTTACTTGGTATAAGTAATCAGTCAGTGTCAAACTCCAAACATACAAGTCATTGTTTTAGAATCTGACACTGAGCCAAGATAAACCTAGAGCATTAGGAAAGAAAAATCCCCCCTCTCCATCCGTTTAGCCGCTTGCAGTAGTTGTCGAGGAGGAGATCGAGCTGTTCTTGGAGAATTTTTCTTCCGCGTAATTATCTAGAGGCAGGAGTCCGGTGCTGCTGCTGATAATTCAAGAATCAATAGACGAAAAATGTGGGTCCCAAGTGGTATACGAAAGGGTCTAGAAAGGGAGGTTGAATAGACCCTGAAGTCTTTTTCGACTTCTAAAAATTCGTATCACTTTGAAGTATTTGAACGCTCGAAAAGCTTTGAGCGCTGGGTGCGGCGCTTGAGAGATAATGACTTAAGCGCTAGTTTCAGGCGCTTGGGAAAAGTTAACTTAGACTTGGTGATTTCAACGCTTACCAAAGTAGGGCAGAGTTTAGTCACTAAATCAGGGTTAGCACAGCGGAAGTATTTTATAGCTTAGCGTTCGGTTTGTTAATCAAAAGTAGTCGCTTAGTTGTTTTAAAACTTTATCAAAGTATATGCAATATGAATAGTAAAGCAATAAAATAGTAAATAGTTAAAGCAGTAAATGACACAGGATATTTATAAGGTTCACTGGGTGATGTAATCCCAGTTACGTCCTTCTTCTCCTTTTATCAGGGAGGTTTTCCACTATGATGATTATCGAAGAGTCACACAGAGACTTCTACAAAATAGACGGAGATTGGATATGATCTCGGAACTCCTTGGTCACACAGATTTCAGCTCCACTAAAGACCTTCTATCCCCTTGCTTCTTTCACTCAGAAATGGTGCAAGTTACGCTTGATCTCGGAACTCCTTGGTCACACAGATTTCAGCTCCATCAGAGATCTTCTTCCACAAGCTTCTTTTACACAAAAATATTGCTTGTAAGTAAACAAGCTTTCTCACTCAGATGAAAGATGTTGATGGTTTTGGTCACGGGTTTGTTTGTTTTTGGAAAGTTCAAACAACTTGGAGATATCTCAATAGTAGTGTAGGTTCTTCTTAAAAAGAGGTTTGAAATATGGGTGACTGTCTAGGAATGTATTTTTGAGAAGCTTAAAGGATTTCGGCTCTAGAGTTTATAAGCTTTTTCTCTCAAATAAATTCAGCAAAGTTTTGGACCCTTTTCTTGTTTTTACGTCCAGATGTTTATCTATATGTATTTTTTATCACTTTTGCTGAAAAGGTTATTTATAGGTTGTTTTGAGATTTTGTCCGTTGGACATGGTTAGAATCTCGTTTCCCTAAACATTCCATAAGTTCTGACAATCCTAACTTTGGGTATATTTAATTGGTTAGGCATGGTCTTGGTTTCATAAATCTGACAGTCTCGGTCAAAGATATGGCTTGCCCATAAGTTGTAGTGCTTATATTTTAATAGCACTTATCCGACTTTTGATGCATCTTGTCTTATTTCCGTTTGGGAATAATTTCCGTTGATTCATGCATCTTTGATAACTTGGATTTGAATCTTCAGGTTACGCTTGGAGAACTAGACGCTTGAGCCTTTGGAGTTTAGCCTTTTTGAAAGTAGCCTTCTTTGTTAATCAGACGCTTGAGAAAGGTCATAATCTTTGCCCGATTTTTAGACGCTTGACCTTTCACTTTATCTTTGATATACTCACTCAGAATTCTATCATTGACTTAGTGTTAAGTACTTGGTCTAAGGTCCATAACAAATCTTGAGCGCTGAGTTCATAACCTGGGATAGTCTTTTAGCGTTTGACGGACGCTTGAGACTAATCTTTATCTTTACTGTTCCTTCAGACGCTTGATCTTCAACTTCATCACTTAGTAGAGTCACACAGAACTCTTCTTGTGATTTAGTATCACATTCTTAGTCTAAACTCTATAAAGATAAAAATACAAGCCTAGTATAAAAACACGAGCTTTCAGGCGCTTATACATTTGTTCTTCGAAAGCTTTTATACTTAACATTTCTTGGGGTCTAACATGGAATCCTAATTGTCATCATCAAAACATCTAACATGAAATTCCTAACAATTTCCCCCTTTTTGATGATGGCAATACTTACTCTTTTTATAGTTCAAGAGTTAGACGGCCAAAAATAATGGTTAGCGTTGGTTAGTAAGTTAGTTAAGGTTAGTTGAGCTTCAACGAGGTGTTTCAGCTGAAAAATGCATTATATATATCATTGAAGGTACAGGCATTTTTACAACTGAAATAAGGAAGAGATGAAAGCAAGAAAAGCAGAAGTACAATCAAGATCGTGACTTGATCTTGTATCTCTTGGTCATTTCTGCGCGGATTGCCTCAGTTATTTGATCTTCTAATGTCATCATCACATCATGATCTTTATTGATTATATACTTGTTTTCATCTACTTGCTTTTGTTTGAAAGTGACGTAATGCTTATCCCATTCATCTGGGTCAATACCCATATACCTTAAGCAGATTCTGAAGGTTCGATTTAGATCAGACATCTTCCTTTCTGCAACTACTTTTTCTGGATTGGTAGGTTCTGGAATGGACGCTCTGGAAAGAGGGATGTCAAACTGCTCAAGCAGTGCTCTGGAAGGTACTGGAAGATCTGGATAGAGCGCTCTTGGAGTTTCTCTTTTACTGGGCGCTCCAGTAGGGGCAAAAGTGGTTACCCAAGATGAATAGGGATCTTGCTCTTTATTTTTTATAGGAGTGGGAGTATGTTGACGCTTGGGCGGCGGAGGAGGATCTTGAGCGCTTGATTTTGAAGTTTTCCGCTTCTCCCCTTTCTTTTTCTTTTCCCCCTTATTGCCATCATCAGTCGGCATAAAATGCTGAGTAAGGAGACTGATTTGAGTAGCAATCTGAGCGACAGAGGCCTCAAGAGTGTTAAGACGCTGATCGAAATGTTCTTTCATGACCAGGAGTTGGGCTTGAGTAGCGTCTGTCAGAGAGGTCTCTAGAGTAGTGAAGCGATTGATAATGTCTTCTTTCAAGGCCAGGTGACTCGCCTGAGTAGCGTCAGCCATTTGCTGAAATTTCTTAAGGCCTTCAGTCATGGTCGCTTGAGCAGAAGAAACCGCTGGATTAACGGGAAGCTTGAAGCGAAACGTGTGTTTGAGTGAGTCCATTGGGACTTGATAAGCAGGATCAAACACGGTCCCTTGAAGCTCCGGATCAATAATAGACTTTGTGGAAGCAGTAGAGTCAGAAGCAGATGTACTGTTAACAGGAATAGGCGCTTGAGGTTGATCTGTGGAGTCCTCAGCAATAATGGGCGCTGGCGAGACATACAACCTTTCAACAGGCGCTTCGGCAATGGGTGACGCTGGCAGTGCATCTATCCTTTCAATTGGCGCTTCGACAATGACTGATTCGAGATGGCTAAAGTTCGTAAAGTTGAAGTCCATGCCGGCAAATGGCTCATCTGCATATAGATATGTAGCTCTTTGGAGAAGTTCATTCAAATGTAGGGTAGGAAGGTAAGTACCTTGAATGAAGGTGCGAAGTGGACTATCCATGGCCCTAATGTACATTGGCCCAAGGATATCCAGTGCGTGATTGGGAAAGATTCTGGAAGGCGCTCGGCTGATGGAAAAGATAGCATCGGAGCAGTAATGATGAGAAAAGCCAATCAGCCTGTCCGTTGGAAGAGCGTTGAGTTTCTGAGATTCAGGAACATAACCTGTGTAGTATTCTTCCAAATAGGGGTAGACTGCTTGAGCAAGCGCTTGGTTTCTTTCTAGTGAAGATAAGACGAAGTCATAGTGATTATGAACTTCCTGTCGGATGGAGGGAAGGAGTGGATAGCCGGTGAAGGAGTTTATCCGGGATCCATTCCATGAGCGCAGGTTGGCTGTGAAGACTCTGTCAAAATGAGCGAGGGGATTCATGAGCTTGATCATCAGTCGAAAGTTGTCGTCACAGTCACTTGAAGTGAAATTCAAGCAAGATGGGGAAGAACTGTCGCTGGAAGACGCTTGAGTGTCAAATCGTAGAGGAGTGTTTGCAAATCTGTGCAACGCTACGCGTAAGGACTGCTCAGTTTGTTGACGAATCAGAGGCAGCCTCAATACTGACCCAATTCTCCTTTGACGCTTCTGTAAGCAATATTGAGCAAATTTTCGCTTCTTATCATGTATACAGGCGCTGAAGAGATGAGGATCACTGACCAACTGTTCGAATTTGTATTTGCTCCCAACATACGCTTCAGCCCAATTCACTTCAGTCATGCAGTACTCAGTCCCTGCATTAAGGATAGCTCGAAATCCTTGCTGGTGAATATCTCGGATTGCCTCAAAGTGATGTTTGTCTGGTTCATAGTTAGCGTTCCAAACGCTATCAAAATAAGCATCAGCTTCTGTCTGAATCATATCACGGATAGACGCTGGACGGTCTCCGACATGTACACCTTTATTCGTCCATAAACGGAGCGGATTAGCGGAAAACATATTTGCAGGACTGTTTACGAGAGTTGAGGAGTGAGAGTAGCCTTCTCTGTTTAAGAGCTTCTCAGTGGGATTGATGAGTCCATAAGCACGGTCATAGGTTCGTATGTTGAAATCTCTGAGAGCAAGACCAGTTGGTTTGCTGTGCCCGTACTCTCGATAATAGGCCAGATCAACATCTGCTCTTGGGGTCTTTCTTTCTTGAACCTGTCGCGGGGGCGCTGAGGTGAGCAAGGTATCTCGGACAGTGAGATCAAACTTAATAAGTTTGATTATATCATTCTCCGCATTTATAAGACTGTCTTCATTATATCCGGTAGGAAAGAAGTCTTCTTCGGGTGCTGGGGGTAGATAGTCAACTGAGTGATCAATTGTCTTTAGAGGATCCAGCTGAAAGAAGTTTCGGTGAATGATAATTTCATTAGTGTCGCTCTGATCTTCTGAGCGTGCCTCGGTTGTAGATGGGAGAGTGAGTAGGAGTGGAACCTCTAGAACATCAGGTTCATCAAACTCTAAGCCTGCAGGTTCTGTGGCGGCTGCATGAGCGATGGCGACAACATCTGTCATATCGACATCCAGATGGACATCATTGGGCGCTTGAACAGCGGCTAGAGGAAGAGCTGTATAACAGATATCCTCTATAAGTGGAGGATCTTCTACATAAGTAGGTAAGAAACTGCTGTGGGAAGAAATAAACTTACCCTGAGAGCTAGTCTCAACAGCAATAGTAGCTTGAGCGCTTGGCTCAGTAGTCTCAAGCTCTGGAGGAGTAACATCGACTTGACGCTTGCGTAGTCCTCTGCGTTTCTTGAAGATACGCTTCACGTTCACCCCTTCAGCCGGTGGCGCTTAAGTGGGTGCAACATTAGGTTCTTCGAAGTCTATGTTTTTAAGTACTTTTTCCAGTTTTCTTCGGCTTACGAGAGGAATCTTATCTTCTTCATCGTCATCCGTAGCTTCATCATCCTGTGGAGAAGATGGAATAGGTTGAGCCTTGGACTTTCGGGTAGCCCTCTTTTTGGTAGCTGCCGGGCATTTCACGGCTTTCTTCAGAGTGGAACGCTCAGCTTCCTCTGGAGCTGGACGCTCAGCCTCCTCGTCTGACGCTTCACGCACAACTTGGCGGTCAGAGAGAGGTCTGGCCACACCTCCGATCTTTGGTGGGTTAAAAAGATTCTGAATGATTCTTGGCCCATAGAATTTGTGTTTGGCCACAGTAATTCCAGCCGAAGATGTACATTCTGCTTTGAATAGCAGGTGACACGACAAAATCCTAGCAAGAGAACTAGGTCGCGTAAGTAGTAAAGTGGATTTCTAAGTCCGGGGTTATCGTATCCGCAGGGACAACTATAATCTAAGTACCAAGACTACTATATTACTCAATTCTAAGTTAAATCGGTCGATAGAAAGGTTGATTAACTAATTAATAAATACTAGAAAGTAAACTAATGCAACGTCACACCAAATAAAGGGAGGAAACAATAGAGAGAAGCGATCAAGGCACATGGTTCAACCGATTATGCATTTAGATTGTGATTTAGGTTCTATTGGATTATTAGATTGATTTAGCTAAGGCGAAATTCCCTAACGTACGTACTACCCAATCTCTTGGCATAGCAACCCTACCCTTGGTAACGATTTCCTATATATCTCTATATGAAAACCCGATTAACGAGGATGCATTTAAGGTCTAGGAATTCCCCACGTGAATGGAAAGCCACCTAAAGAAACCGAGTCTATCTCTAGTCGGTTTAACTATAAGGTATTTAATGTTTATATCTTCCCTAGGTTATTATCTCTCGATCTCTAACCTAGGCATTTTATCAAACACTTGGTGATCAAGCAAATGTAGCATTGAGATCAAATATTGAATACATAGCTAAAACCAAAATTAATCCAACAAACACCAACAAATCAACAATCAAAATAACATAAACGGCCTATCCATGGCCTCAATCAAACAAGTTTAGCTCATATTCATGTCAAAAGTGCAAATATAAATCATACAAGTCATAGGAGATTTGAACAAATTCAAGAAACAAATATGTAAAAACTCCCTAATTCTTGTAGAGATGTGGATTCCTTGTTGAATTCTCCATGTTTTGACCTTTAATCTTCTCTTCTAAGCTCTCCCTCTCTCTATTTTCGTGTGGTTGCTGATATCCAAGGTGAGTTAGGGTAAAAAATGGCTAAAAGGGGTATTTATAGACCAACCTGCTGCCTCGAACGCCGCGGCGTTCGCTTGTTGAACGCCTCGGCGTTGGCTACTGCATGTGAACGCCGCGGCGTTCATGGATGAACGCCTCGGCGTTCGTCCCCTGCTGCTCCAGCCAGTTTTGGTAAACTTCGTATAACTTTCTCTACCGATGTCGGAATTCACTGATTCAAGTTGCTGTAGAATCCTAAAACAAAGATCTACAACTCTCCAGAAGACACTAGGGCCGGAATCAAACGTTAAAGATGACAAAATTGTCTCACAAGTCACTGAATGAGAAAACTCCATCGTAAGACGTCTCTTCCGATGACGTTTTCACCTCCTTCCCTACATATCTGATCTTTGTCTTCAACATACGAAATGTACCTTTGCCTCTTATATTTCCATTGGTATAAGAAGTGTGTAATTTGGACATGGGTAGAGAAATCTATTCCATAAACTCTAGCACAGCGCAGACAGTTTGTATCTTTATGCATGATTTATCTTCAATTCTTGTTCTTTTCTCCAAATGATATGTTATTCTAGAAAATATGAGAAAACAAGGGTCCAAGCATCATATGTCATCAAATTATCATGAAAACAATCAAAACCAAGTCAATAAACGGGGGAAAACTAGTGTAAAAATAACATATATCAACTACCCCCAAACTTAGCTTTGATCGTCCTCGATCAAATACAATCAAGCACACACATGAAGATTGAAATTTTCATTTGCCAATTCATACACACAACAGCAAGCATTATATCTTCAAAATTGATTATGAAAAACTACACGATGCTTTTGAACATTCAACAATTTGAAAACCTCACAAAATCTTAGTTTCCATCTCTAAATCATGAACTCCCACGCCCATGTTCATGTCAAGAGCACACTTTAGACAAGATTATGCAAATCAATTGGAAAGTAAAGACATTGGAACAATTCAACATTCATTAACCCATCGGTGTGTATAAAGTGCAAAAGTCACAATCAAAAGGTCTTTCCGGTTTGTAACGTAAGGCTAGGTGATGGCTAGGACCGGAAGATATGGATAAAGTGACTAAGTCAAGAGAGCCTATAACTCAAAATCATCAATCTAAATTCACAAATAGACTACATAAACGTTCACAACTTATCACTTATCCCTTTTTCATTCTCTTTTGCTTTTCAACTTACAACCCCCAAACTTGTTTCTTTTCATATCGGGTTGTACACAGAATTCCAAGCCAAATGATCAAAATGAGTGCCAAGATTCAAGCCTAGTCGAGAGCACAATTTTTTTTCATATATATATCTATCTCTCTCTCGACTATTTAGCCCATTGCTCAAGTTTTCATTTCATCCCCTTTTTTACATAATACTTCAAACCTCCAATATCCCAACATGGCCAAAACATCACTATCTAACTCATATACATTCAAATCAAAACAAGGTGACTACCCATATTCAAGTCAAATGATATGAAGTTCTAAACTCTCTTGATTGGGTGCAAGACATTGTTTTTCTTTTAGGGTAGAAGGTGGTTGTCGTGGCTTATGAAATAAAGTCGAATGGTGGTTTCTAGTGTGCTTAGCACACTCCATTCTTATCAATACGGCTCAAATCAAGGTCTAGAGATTATGCAATATAGAGAAGGCCAAAATGTAAGGCTAACAACAATGAAAGATGGCCTAAATCATTTTATGACTTCACAACATTAAAACACACTTCAAAGTGAACAAAATTGAAAGTCCAAAGTTTTAAATCCTTAAAAAAATCGCATAAGCATGACTAAAAAGGGCTTTCAAGTCACAACATATGACATGTTGACCACAGATAAGAAACTTTGACTTCGAGAGAGTGGAGATATTCAAACGCATTATGCTCTTATGCAAGGGTGCACCAATTCATGAATTCTAATATCAACAAGGTTGTACCCCCAAACTTAAATTAAACATTGTCCTCAATGTTCATGAAATAAATGCAATGTAAGAGGGATAAGCGATACAACCCTGAAATGGAGAGAAATGGAGGGAGCACGGTGGTGGGCTCATATCCCAGGATCAAACCGTGATCAAAACCTGAAACAAATAATTCTCTAGGAAATCACATCAACAATAAGACAGAAGAGAAAGCAAGCTAAAGAAAAAAAGGAAAAGAAAAGAAAAAAAAAAAAAAAATAACGAAGCTTGGGTTGCCTCCCAAGAAGCGCTTGTTTAAAGTCATTAGCTTGACTCTTTTTTTATTTTTCTTCTTCACCCAATACCAGTGGTACCCTTAGTAAACATTTGATCGAGGCCTTGTTTAAACTTCACAGTCTTCTTATCTTTTGTAGCCATTTCTCTCAAGGACTCGCCTACAGGTACGACTTGGTAAACATGATGAATGGTAGAAGAGTGTTTCGTTTCATTAGACAAGTCAAATTTCACCTCTTCTTCTCCAACTTTGAAAGTTAATTTACCATGCTTAACATCAATAATTGCTCCAGCTGTGGCTAAGAAAGGTCGTCCCAAAATAATGGGGACCTCAGCATCGTTGGCTATGTCCAGTATTATGAAATCGACTGGAATGATAAGATTTTTCACCTTGACCAAAATGTTCTCTAAGATGCCTACAGGGTGCTTGACCGAGCGATCCGCCAATTGCAAGGAGATTGTAGTGGGTTTTAAGTTCGTGAATCCGAGCTCCCTACACACAGATAAGGGCATGAGTGAAACACTAGCACCTAAATCACATAAAGATTTTGAAAAATTCAAATGACCAATAGTGCAAGGTATAGAGAAATTCCCTGGATCTCTTAGTTTTGGCGGAAGCATGTTTTGTATAATTGTTGCACATTCCACCGTAGTAGGCATCGTATCATGCTCTTCCACCTTTCTTTTCTTGGAGATGATCTCTTTAAGAAATTTAGCATAGTTGGGCATTTGTGATAAAACATCTACAAGAGGAATATCAATACGCAATTGTTTAAAAATATCAAGAAACTTAGCAAATTGCTTATCTAACTTCCCTTTTTCTAATGCAAGTGGAAAAGGGGGCCTTGGTTTGGGTACGGAGGGTTCGGGTGAAGAATTTCCCGAAATAGGGGAGAACGCCGCGGTATTGGAGGGTTGAACGCCGCGGTGTTTCACTCTAGTAGGTGCAATGGCACGGTGTTCCTTGGGAAACGCTGAGGCATTTGTTCCGGAGTCAGATGCTGCTTCGTTTTCATCCGAACGGTGTGGTGTATCATCCTTTTTACCTCCCAAGTCTAAATCGATGAAGTTCTTTCCACTTTGAAGAGTTATCGCATGAACTTGTTCCCTTGGATTTTTCTCGGTGTCACTTGGTAAAGTTCCTTGAGTTCGTCCTGAAAGCATGTTGGCAATTTGCCCAATTTAAGTTTCTAAGTTCTTTAGTGCGACTTCTTGATTTTTTAAGCTCGCTTCTTGTCTCTTGGACATCATTTCTTGAAATTGAAACTTTTGTGTCGCCTCCGTCATGAACTTTTGCCACACATCTTCCATATTATTCTTTTTCTCAGTTTGTTGTGGTTGTTGGAACCCCCCTTGCCTTTGAAATGGAGGTTGCTGAAAAATGGGTGGTGGTTTCGCCATATTCATATTTTGGTTCCACGAGAAATTTGGATGATTCCTCCATCCCGGATTGAAAGAGTTCGAGTAGGGATTGTTTTGTTGACGACTTGAATTTTCCATGAAGTTAACACTTTCAACCGAGTTCGGTGCCACACATAAATTTCTTTGTAGGCATTCAAAGTTCGTGTGGTCACCTCCACAATTTTCACAACCGGCTCGGACATGATTCACCGCACCTTGCATGAGTCCTAAAGCGTCTAACCTTTTGTTTAGGGCCTCCCATTGAACGGCTACTGTGGAGCTATTCCCAATTTCATACAATCCGGCGGGCTTCTTGGGCAACGTGATTCGTTCGGTTGGCCATTGGTAGTTGTTCTCGGCCATGAGCTCAATTAATGCCCAAGCTTCCTCAGGTGATTTGTTCATGATAGTACCTCCCGCGGCGGCATCTAGATTCGTACGGAGATTCGGTCCCAAACCCAAATAGAAAGTTTGAACAAGTGTGGGCATGGCTAACCCATGGTGTGGGCATTTCCTCAAAAGTTCCTTAAAACGCTCCCATGCCTCATAAAGTGATTCCCCCTCATATTGACGAAAGCTGGTGATTTCATTTTTCATTGCGGCCGTCTTACCCGGTGGAAAATACTTAGACAAAAATTTATCCACCATTTGTTCCCAAGTACGGATAGAGGCGGTTGGCAAAGAGTTGAACCATTGTTTAGCTTTATCTTTGAGAGAGAATAGGAATAACCGTAAACGTATGGCATCGTCGGTGACCCCGTTGTTCTTGAAAGTGTGGATAATCTCCATGAATGTTGCAATATGAGCGTGTGGATCATCATGGAGTAAACCGGAGAATTGAACCTGGTTTCCTATCATTTGGATATACCCCGGCAGGATTTGAAAAGTGTTAGCCTCTACCGGTGGTAGAACAATTGGCCCGGCAGCTCCTTGAATGTTTGGCATCATATAATCCCTCAACGGGCGTTGTGGAGGCGCCTCTGGTTGGTTTTGATGGACTCGAAGATTTGCAAGTTCCCGACGAACTGCTTCTTCTAAGATAGCAGGATCTATGTGAATAGGAGGAGGATTCAGATTTGGATCCATTGTGGTTTGATGTTGTTGAGTCTCTCTTTGTAGTCTTACTCCTCGAGTAAATGTTCGTTCAATTTCAGGGTCAAACTCCGCTAGTTCCACTCGAGTACGGGTCATGCACTAACCGAGATAAAACCTTGCACAAAGAAAGACATACAAATTAAAAATAAAAGAAATGATCTAAGCTCAGAAAGAATAAGGGAATCTCAATATTAGATAAAATTAGTTATCCCCGGCAACGGCGCCAAAAACTTGACACGACAAAATCCTAGCAAGAGAACTAGGTCGCGTAAGTAGTAAAGTGGATTTCTAAGTCCGGGGTTATCGTATCCGCAGGGACAACTATAATCTAAGTACCAAGACTACTATATTACTCAATTCTAAGTTAAATCGGTCGATAGAAAGGTTGATTAACTAATTAATAAATACTAGAAAATAAACTAAGGCAACGTCACACCAAATAAAGGGAGGAAACAATAGAGAGAAGCGATCAAGGCACATGGTTCAACCGATTATGCATTTAGATTGTGATTTAGGTTCTATTGGATTATTAGATTGATTTAGCTAAGGCGAAATTCCCTAACGTACGTACTACCCAATCTCTTGGCATAGCAACCCTACCCTTGGTAACGATTTCCTATATATCTCTATATGAAAACCCGATTAACGAGGATGCATTTAAGGTCTAGGAATTCCCCACGTGAATGGAAAGCCACCTAAAGAAACCGAGTCTATCTCTAGTCGGTTTAACTATAGTGTATTTAATGTTTATATCTTCCCTAGGTTATTATCTCTCGATCTCTAACCTAGGCATTTTATCAAACACTTGGTGATCAAGCAAATGTAGCATTGAGATCAAATATTGAATACATAGCTAAAACCAAAATTAATCCAATAAACACTAACAAATCAACAATCAAAATAACATAAACGGCCTATCCATGGCCTCAATCAAACAAGTTTAGCTCATATTCATGTCAAAAGTGCAAATATAAATCATACAAGTCATAGGAGATTTGAACAAATTCAAGAAACAAATATGTAAAAACTCCCTAATTCTTGTAGAGATGTGGATTCCTTGTTGAATTCTCCATGTTTTGACCTTTAATCTTCTCTTCTAAGCTCTCCCTCTCTCTATTTTCGTGTGGTTGCTGATATCCAAGGTGAGTTAGGGTAAAAAATGGCTAAAAGGGGTATTTATAGACCAACCTGCTGCCTCGAACGCCGCGGCGTTCGCTTGTTGAACGCCTCGGCGTTGGCTACTGCATGTGAACGCCGCGGCGTTCATGAGGCATTCGTCCCCTGCTGCTCCAGCCAGTTTTGGTAAACTTCGCATAACTTTCTCTACCGATGTCGGAATTCACTGATTCAAGTTGCTGTAGAATCCTAAAACAAAGATCTACAACTCTCCAGAAGACACTAGGGCCGGAATCAAACGTTAAAGATGACAAAATTGTCTCACAAGTCACTGAATGAGAAAACTCCATCGTAAGACGTCTCTTCCGATGACGTTTTCACCTCCTTCCCTACATATCTGATCTTTGTCTTCAACATAAGAAATGTACCTTTTCCTCTTATCTTTCCATTGGTATAAGAAGTGTGTAATTTGGACATGGGTAGAGAAATCTATTCCATAAACTCTAGCACAGCGCAGACAGTTTGTATCTTTATGCATGATTTATCTTCAATTCTTGTTCTTTTCTCCAAATGATATGTTATTCTAGAAAATATGAGAAAACAAGGGTCCAAGAATCATATGTCATCAAATTATCATGAAAACAATCAAAACCAAGTCAATAAACGGGGGAAAACTAGTGTAAAAATAACATATATCAGCAGGTCACTAAGAACTAAACCGTAAGGTTTGTTTGAAGCATGCAGACAGTCTCTGAATCTGCTGAACACATAGGCGCTCCAGTTGATGTTTATGTTGAGCAGGATGGCTGTCATCATGCGAAATTGCAACGGGTTAATCTTGTCAAAAGTGCCCACTCTGCATTGAATGTTTTTGCTGCAGAAATCAGCCAAGACACGATATCTGTTGACGATATCTTTCTTTTCGAAGTACTGTTTGTACGGAACATCATCATACGCTTAGATTCTGACCCATACTTCTTCAATTTGTTCGTCAGTAATGGTGTCCAAGGTTGCTCCTTCGTTCGGTAGGGTAAAGTTATGAGCGATTGTGGTGGCAGAAAGAGTGAATGACTTGGATTCTTTCTTGGAGATAGGAAATAGACAAGAGATGGAAGTCTCGTCTTCTGACAGTTTAGCATTTCTCCAGAAGTGATCGACTTCACCAGGAAATATGTATGAATATCTGGTTAGAAACTTCTGAAGTCCCGCCTCGATTACAGAATCCATCATCTCCGATAGGTCAATTTGGGTGTGTTCGTACAGGAACTTCCAGTCCACCACAAGACCCTCGGTTACCTTGAAGACTTTTTCAGTCGAAGTAGCAGCAGATTTCTTGGGTGCCATTTTGAGAAAGAGTGATTGAGAGATTTTTGCTTTTAGAGAGAGAGAGATTTTTGCAGAGAGTTTGAGTAGAAATGGGTTCTTTTCTGCACAAAATTAGTTTTTAACAACATTGTTTTGAATTTGTGTTTTCTCTCTTTGTTAGGATTTTGGCATGTGGAAATCAATTAGATCTCAGCCTTTGAGCAAGATAACTGTGGACGTGAATTTTAAAAGGTAGGCACGGTTACATTTGATAACTCCCACATATAATTTTTTTTAAGTCCGAGTAAAAATTTGAAATAAGACGATTCAAAGTTTAGGTGTGATACACGCGCGTGTGTAAAGTTGACACGTATACTATCACAAACTGTTTGAGAGCCATCATTTTGAAGAACCATTTAAGTACCCGCCAAAATTTTGATTTATTTGTAGTGTGTAGAAATTTGACGCTCTTCATACTTTACATTGACGCTTGACAGTTTGTTAAAAGTTCTTTCCAAATCCCTTTTTATGCTTGAGCGTTCAAGCACATTGTTTACAACCTTTTGACTCTTGTGTGTAATAATGAAAAGTTTAACATTTATATGTGAAGATGGAATATTTTTCTCACACTGGTTTCGATAAATAACAACATACTTTCGGTGTCAGTGTTTACTTTAGAGTTTAATTTTAAAATATTCAGCGTTAGATGTACTCGCCCAGAATACATGGTGAGTGTATTTACACGTGTACATAAGCTGAACCAATTTTTTGAAAAATCAATGAGTACCTTTGGGTTTTCTTGAACAGAGATAAGAGATGTCAAGTCAGCATTAATTGCATTGATTGACTAATCCATTAATTTTTGTTTAGCGTCGGGTAAGGTACGCTTTATTTGAAATACATTTTACTGAGCGCTTGATTGGGGATAAGCTTAAGCGTTAAGTGTTTTGAAAGTAGCACAGACGCTAAGAAAGATTTGTGTAATAAGCGTCCGAATGATTTAAGTGTATTATGCTAAGTGCGTATGACCGATGCAAGGAAAAACAATTTTTTTTTTGGTCATGTTCACTTAAATATAGTTAGTTCTTTTAAAGCTCCCCCTATGTAGGTTCCCCATAAATTACATAAAATAAAGTGAATTCCCCCTAAATTTCATGCCTAACAAAAGTATGATGTTTCGAATGATTAAGCATTTAGATCAATCATACCTAGTTCACTCCTTAAAGTGAGGAAACGTTGTTCGTTGAGCGCTTTGGTGAAGATATCTGCCAGTTGCTTTTATGTACCAATGAAGTGCATGGAGATATCTTTCTTTTGAACGTGGTCACGTAGAAAGTGATAGCGGATGTCAATGTGTTTGGTTCTAGAGTGAAGAACTGGATTTTGAGTCATCGCTAAGGCGCTTTGATTGTCACAATGGATAGGAGTTGGACTTAAGACTACTTCATAGTCTCTAAGTTGTTGCCTCATCCAAAGGATCTATGCACAACAGCTTCCAGCGGCTACATACTCTGCTTCGGCGGTGGAAGTAGCGATGGACTGTTGCTTCTTACTATGCCATGAAATTAGTCTATCACCTAGAATTTGACATGTACCACTAGTACTTTTTCTATCTATTTTGCATCCTGCAAAATCTGCATCTGAATAACCAATTAGTTCAGAAGGAGAATCCCTAGGATACCATAGGCCCACATTTTGTGTGCCTTTTAGGCACTTAAGGATCTTTTTGGCAGCAATTAGGTGTGATTCTCTAGGATCGGCTTGAAATCGTGCACACATGCATACCGAGAACATAATATCAGGTCTACTAGCTGTAAGATAAAGAAGTGATCCAATAATACCTCTATAGTTAGTGATATCAATTTTCTTTCCATTATTATCTCTATCTAGCTTAAGCGTTTGGCTCATTGGAATTTTGGAAGGTGATGCATTTTCCATACCATATTTCTTGATCATATCTCTAGTATATTTAGTTTGATTTATAAATATGCCATTAGGGAGTTGTTTAACTTGTAATCCTAGGAAGAAAGTTAATTCACCCATCATGCTCATTTCAAATTGATCTTGCATCATTTTCGAAAATTTCTCACATAGACGCTTATTGGTAGATCCAAATATAATATCATCAACATAAATTTGAACTAGGAGAATATCTTCATTATGGGTAATTTTGAATAACGTTGTGTCAACGTTGCCTTTTGAAAAGCCTTTACCTATAAGGAGGATAGAAAGAGTGTCATACCATGCTCTTGGTGCTTGTTTAAGAACATAAAGTGCCTTGTCCAATTTGTAGACCATACTCTTCCGATGGTTGTTGATGAATCCTAGTGGTTGCTCCACGTATACACTGTAAATTTGTTAAATGCTGCAAACGCTAGAAACATCCGAATAGCTTCAAGACGGGCGACAGGAGCGTATGTCTCATCGAAGTCGATACCCTCTTCTTGATAGTATCCTTGTGCTACAAGTCTGGCTTTGTTTCTAATTATAGTACCATTCTCATCCATTTTGTTTCTATAAACCCATCTAGTTCCAATAACTCCTTGGTGAGTTGGCCTTGGTACTAGCCTCCATACCTTATTTCTTTCAAACTGATTTAGCTCTTCTTGCATGGCTTCAATCCAACTTGGATCGTTAAGCGCTTCATCCACTTTCTTTGGTTCCATTTGAGATAGGAAGCTTGCAAACATGGCCTCATTTATTGTAGCGGCTCTGGTTCTAACAGGTGCTCCAATATCTCCAATAATTAGCTCTGGTGGATGGTCTCTGAGCCAGACTTGATCAATCTGTCTGGTTGGAACGGGTTAAGAGATTGATCTAACGCTTGATTAAGCTGTGCAGGCGCTTGACCAATTCCTTGCGTAGGCGCTTCAGTGTTTACAGTTTGAGTTTGCTCTTGATGAACATTCCCTTCATGATCATCAGCGTTTCTTGCAATATCATCGTTGATATCTTTACGAGTAATCTTAGGATTAGGTACAATGATTTCATTATCTTCATCAATATCACTATCATCACACAGATTGATTTGTGACGCTTGTTGAGATAAATCTTCAATTCCTGCATCATTAATATTAACCTTACTCGGTTCTTGGTTAGCATCATCAAACACAACATGAATGGATTCTTCAACCTTCGATTTGATCTTATTTAAGATGCGAAAGCTCTTTCCATTTTTGGCGTAGCCTAGAAAGATTCCTTCATCTGCTTTAGGATCAAATGTCTTTAGGCTTTGGGATCCATTGTTATGAATGAAACATTTTGAACCAAATACATGAAAGTATGAAACATTCGGCTTATGTCCCTTCCATAACTCATATGGAGTCTTTTCATGTTGCTTGTTAATCATACACCGGTTCTGAGTGTAGCAAGCAGTATTGATAGCTTCGGCCCAAAACCTTTGAGGCAGCTTAGACTCAGCTAACATAGTCCTAGCGGCTTCTTTAAGCGTTCTGTCCCGTCGCTCGGCAACTCCATTTTGTTAAGGTGTTCTAGGCGCTGAATACTCATGAAGTATTCTAAAGTCTTTGCAAAATTTCTCAACATTATGGTTAGTAAATTCAGTTCCTCTATCACTTCTAATTCTTGTCACTTTTAGATCTTTTGAGTTTTGTAGTTGACGAATTAGAGAGGTGAGCTTGGCACTAGTTTCATCTTTAGATGCTAAAAATTCTACCCATGTATAGCGTGAGAAATCATCAACTATTACTAGTGAATACTTTTTACCACTAACGCTCATGATTTGAATAGGACCAAACAAATCTAAATGTAGTAATTTAAGTATTCGAGAGGTCGATAGATGAAGCTTCTTCTTAAAAGATGATTTAACTTGCTTACCCATTTGACAAGCATCACATAAGCGATCTTTATTAAAGGAACCCCTAGGTAATCCCTCTACAAGATTTAGCGATATTAATTGAGAGATTGCCTTAAAGTTGAGGTGATTCATTTTTCTATGACATAACCAACCCAATTCATTTTGATTCTTAGCTACGAAACATGTAGGGTTGTAATCTAATGTTGAATCCCAATCTACTAAGTATACATTGTTTGTTTTTCTTCCTTTTAATTTAGTAGATCCTATCTTAACATCGATTATCTCGCACAAGTCACTAGAAAATTTAATTTCAAAGCCTTTATCACAAAATTGACTTATGCTTAGGAGATTATGTTTAAGACCCTCAACATAGTATACATCATTGATCATGATGTTCCCCCTATGCATGATACCTATACCTTTAGTTTTACCTTTAGAATTATCACCGAATATAACTTGAGGACCATTGGTTGCACGATAGTTGATCAAGAGATCCTTTGATCCAGTCATATGTCTCGACGACCCACTATCTATGTACCAAATTGAGGTATCGGTGTTGTGTCTAGGTACCTGCATTCAAAGGGCAGTTCTAATTCTTCTTAGGTACCCATTTTGTTTTGGGTCCTTCTTTGTTAGTAACGTTAGTCTGAATTAGAATCTTCGGAACCCACATTTGCCTTGTCTTCATTTTGGGAAGATTGGCCCTTTTGGGTTTCGGTTTGTGTTGTGTGTGCTCTTTAGGTGTATGGTAATATCCTTGATAATAGCAATAATCACAATCATAATCATGGTTATCATAGTGTCGATAATATGATCTAAATCTTTGCGGATATTGACATTGGTATTTCCTTGATATTGGCTTAGAATGCACTTTTGGTGCTAGACGCTTAGCGTTTGATTTACTTATAGAAGGTTTTTCCTTAGCCCTTCGAGCGCTTGGATATACTTTCTTTTGTAGATCATTTACTTTGGTCTTTCTTTTGACTGAGCCAGTGTTAGCTTTTTCATTTGATCTCATACCAATATTCTGAGTCTCATTCAGCGTTTGTCTGTTTGAGCTTTCTTCAACAAAGGTTACACCTTTTCCTCTGTTGGTTGATATAACCCAGACGCTTTGGTTTTGTGACCAGATTTATCACAACCTAAACCGGTCTTTTCACCAAATGCTCTGGTTACTTCAGTCACATTATCTAGCGTTCTAGAAGTTTTTAATAATGATGAGATAAGCTGCTCTGATTTAGCAAGTTTAGTGATCAATTCAGCTTCTCTCTTGACTATTATATCAATATCACCTTTTAATTGAATAATTTCACTCTCAAGTGATTGGTTCTTCTCAATGCACTGTTGCTGAATTTGCAACTCTGCTTTGAGCATCACTTTGTCACTCTTGAGCGCTGAGATGATGTAAAGGTGATTTTGAAATAATTTTGCGGCTTCTTGACAATCATTGTAATATTCTTTTACTTTGTCAAGTAATTCATCATAAGAAAGGGGATGACATAATTCAGTGGTTACCTCAGATAGCGAATCGTCAGACTCTTCATCATCTCTTGCCATAAGACAAATGAATGCTGAGTCGCTTGAAGGCTCATCATCACTGCTTTCATCTGATGATTCCAAGTCCTCTTCAGGAGTGTAAAATGGTTCTGATTCTGCTAGCAATCCTTGTTGCCTTAGATTATTCCTGAATTGACTTCTGTGTGCTTGGTCTTGCTTTGTAGGTTTAGACACATTCGGATATGGGCAATTAACTTGGAAATGCCCTGGTTTACTGCAATAATAACAAAGATTTGTTTTCATCTTTTGTTCATTTGTTAATTTTGCAAATCGTGGTTTTGGAACCACTGGCGCTGAGAGGTCTTGCTGAGAAGACGCTTGATGCTAAATTGGCGCTGGAGAGGAAGGTGCAGGATAGTGAGGCGTTTGATATTGTTGTAGATTTTGAACAGGCGCTTGATATGAATTTTGTCCTGGATGTTTAGGACTGTTTCCTTTCTTCTCATATTTCAAGAACTTTCTGAATCTGTTTAGAAGCGCTAGTTCTTCTTCCTCACTTATATCTTGAAGCCTTTCCTTTACTACTGGATTTTCCTTTGACTGTTGCCATTAGCGATCCAGATTCAATTACTGGACTGCTCACTGCATCGCTGGCCGTATTCAACTCAAACTCAAATGCCTTGAGTTCTGAAAAACATCTTCTGGAGTTAGACTATCCAGATTGTTTGATTCTCTCATTGCAGTTGTTTTCATAAGGAATCTACTCGGGAGACTTCTGAAGATTTTGACAACCATTTCCCGATTTTGTAGTTCCATGCCGAAAGATGTTAATTCTGTGACAAGAGCTGTAAATATCATGTCTAATTGTTCTAGTGTCTCATTGGATAACATCTTGAAGTCGTTGAATTTTTCTTTGGCAATTGATAATTTGTTTTCCTTGATTTGTGCTGAGCCACCACAAATAGTAGCCAACTTATCCCAAATCTCTTTAGTTGTATTGCATGATTTGACTTTGTTGAATAAGTTGTCATTGTCACCAATGGCTGTGTATAACGCATTCCGACCAACATTGTCTAGATTGGCTCGTCGACGCTCATCGGTGGACCATTCTTGTTTGGGCTTCTCCACATAACCGTCAGGTGTTTCTTCTGTGGCTTCGGGCGCTCTGGTGATAACTTTGTATATTTTGATTGGCCCATCTAAAATGATATCACACATGAACACAAATAAGTAAACGCTTTGACCTTCCATGAATCATAATTTGACTCGGTCAACTTGGAAAATTTAGAGAATGCCATGAAAAGTTTAAAGTAATTTTAAAGCGACAATTTTTTTTAAAAAAAAAAAAAAAAGATCTGAACAAGCAGTTACGCTTGGAAACGCTTCGAATTCAACTTCAACCGCTCTGATACCACTTGTTGGTCCCAAGTGGTATACAAAAGGGTCTAGAAGGGGGGGGGGGGTGAATAGACCCTGAAGTCTTTTTTGACTTCTAAAAATTCGTATCACTTTGAAGTATTTGAACACTCGTAAAGCTTTGAACGCTGGGTGCGGCGCTTGAGAGATAATGACTTAAGCGCTAGTTTCAGGCGCTTGGGAAAAGTTAACTTAGACTTGGTGATTTCAACGCTTACCAAAGTAAGGCAGAGTTTAGTCACGAAATCAGGGTTAGCACAGAGGAAGTATTTTATAGCTTAGCGTTCGGTTTGTTAATCAAAAGTAGTCGCTTAGTTGTTTTAAAACTTTATCAAAGTATATGCAATATGAATAGTAAAGCAATAAAACAGTAAATAGTTAAGGCAGTAAATGACACAGGATATTTATAAGGTTCACTGGGTGATGTAATCCCAGTTACGTCCTTCTTCTCCTTTTATCAGGGAGGTTTTCCACTATGATGATTATCGAAGAGCCACACAGAGACTTCTACAAAATAGAGGGAGATTGGATATGATCTCGGAACTCCTTGGTCACACAGATTTCAGCTCCACTAAAGACCTTCTATCCCCTTGCTTCTTTCACTCAGAAATGGTGCAAGTTACGCTTGATCTCGAAACTCCTTGGTCACACAGATTTCAGCTCCAATAGAGATCTTCTTCCACAAGCTTCTTTTACACAAAAATATTGCTTGTAAGTCAACAAGCTTTCTCACTCAGATGAAAGGTGTTGATGGTTTTGGTCACGGGTTTGTTTGTTTTTGGAAAGTTCAAACAACTTGGAGATATCTCAATAGTAGTGTAGGTTTTTCTTAAAAAGAGGTTTGAAATATGGGTGACTGTCTAGGAATGTATTTTTGAGAAGCTTAAAGGATTTCGGCTCTGGAGTTTATAAGCTTTTTCTCTCAAATAAATTCAACAAAGTTTTGGACCCTTTTCTTGTTTTTACGTCCAGATGTTTATCTATATGTATTTTTTGTCACTTTTGCTGAAAAGGTTATTTATAGGTTGTTTTGAGATTTTGTCCGTTGGACATGGTTGGAATCTCGTTTCCCTAAACATTCCATGAGTTCTGACAATCCTAACTTTGGGTATATTTAATTGGTTAGGCATGGTCTTGGTTTCATAAATCTGACAGTCTCGGTCAAAGATATGGCTTGCCCATAAGTTGTAGTGCTTATATTTTAATAGCACTTATCCGACTTTTGATGCATCTTGTCTTATTTCCGTTTGGGAATAATTTCCGTTGATTCATGCATCTTTGATAACTTGGATTTGAATCTTCAGGTTACGCTTGGAGAACTAGACGCTTGAGCCTTTGGAGTTTAGCCTTTTTGAAAGTAGTCTTCTTTGTTAATCAGACGCTTGAGAAAGGTCATAATCTTTGCCCGATTTTTAGACGCTTGACCTTTCACTTTATCTTTGATAGACTCACTCAGAATTCTATCATTGACTTAGTGTTAAGTACTTGGTCTAAGGTCCATAACAAATCTTGAGCGCTGAGTTCATAACCTGGGATAGTCTTTTAGCGTTTGACGGACACTTGAGACTAATCTTTATCTTTACTGTTCCTTCAGACGCTTGATCTTCAACTTCATCAGTTGGTAGACTCACACAGAACTCTTCTAGTGATTTAGTATCACATTCTTAGTATCACATTCTTAGTCTAAACTCTATAAAGATAAAAATACAAGCCTAGTATAAAAACACGAGCTTTCAGGCGCTTATACATTTGTTCTTCGAAAGCTTTTATACTTAACATTTCTTGGGGTCTAACATGGAATCCTAATTGTCATCATCAAAACATCTAACATGAAATTTCTAACAAAAAAGGTAATTTGATTACTCTTGACAATTCTCGTTAATTGATCTATATACTAATATCATGAATATCGCCGAATCGGATTCTCGGTGTGATTCGGATTAAAAAATGTATCCGCTAGACCGAATCACAACAATTGTACCAATCCCAATAGTATTTTCCTCCAGGTATGTTGTTTAATGCACCTCTGTGACATTAAAAATATATATAAAATGCCCAAGAATAAGCATGTGAATGAGTATTTCAAAACTAAAATTCACACAATTTACACTTGTGTTCACTAGTAGTAGTGTTTACACACATTATGTTTGTGAAAAGATATGTACCTTTATCGATTCAACTCGTATTATTCTCCAATAAATTGTATAACACAACTTTAAAATATTACAAATATATACAATCATTCCTTAAAAAAAAATAATGCTTTGGCGTTTAGGGTTTATGGTTTATGGTTTAGGGTTTCATGGTATAGGGTTCATGGTTTACATCAATTGACGTATGTTTGCATGTAGATTGACTTATATTTGTATAATACATTGTATAATACAACGAAACATGACTTACTTCAACTGACATATGTTTACATGTAAAATGATGTATGTTTACGTTAAAATGACATAACTTTAGTTCCACTCGACGTATTGTGCCAGATAAATGAAGTATTATTACATATAAGTGACCTTATTGAAATGACGTATAGGTACACATCAACACATATAGGTACACATCAATGACATATGGATAATATCAATTGACACACGTATACATATAAATTAAAGTATATGTACATATTAACTGACATATGTATGCATACCAATTGACGTATATTAACATACCAATTGACGTATGGTTATATATCAATTGATGTATGGATACATATCAATTGATGTATGTATACAACTCAATTGACGTATGTCTACACATCATCTGACGTATGGCTACATATCAATTAGCTTATGTATATATATCAGTGGACGTATGGATACATATCAATTGATGTATGTATACAACTCAATTGATGTATATCTACATATCATCTGATGTATGGCTACATACCAATTGACGTATGTCTACATATTAGTGGACGTATGGATACATATCAATTGACGTATGGCTACATATGAATTGACGTATGCATACAATCAATTAATGTATGTCTACATACCAATTGACGTATGGTTACATATCAGTCAACGTATAGATACATATGACGTATGGCTACACATCAATTAATGTATGTATACATATCAATTCATGCATGTATACAACTCAATTGGCGTACGACTACATATCAATTGAAGTATATATACATATCAATTGACGTATGTATACATATCAATCAACGTATGTATGGATATCAATTGACGTACGACTACATATCAATTGACGTATATATATATATCAATTGACGTATGTATACAACTCAATTGGCGTACGTCTACATAGCAATTGACTTATGTATACAATTGGCGACTCCGGATGGTTATGTTGAGAAGCCAAAGCATGAGTGGTCAGCTGATGAGCGTCGAAGAGCAAATCTAGATAATGTTGGATGGAACGCTCTATATACCGCCATTGGTGACAATGATAACTTATTCAATAAGGTCAAGCATGCTCTACGACTAAGGAAATTTGGGATAAGTTAGCCACAATATGTAAAGGTTCAGCACAAATGAGAGAGAATACGCTCTCCATAGCCATGTAAAGATTTGAGAATTTTAAGATGTTGCCAAGCGAGACGCTAGATCAATTGAATGCGAGACAGCATATGTGTTCTCGGAGCTAAAGGCTTTTGAATTTGAATTGGGAGAAGTCAGCGACACCTTATCTACAGCGACTGATTCCAGAGCATTAATCGCTACAACCAATATCAAGGGAAAATCAGTCAATGAGGTGGAAGCGACAAAATTAAGTGAGGAAAAGGAAATGGATTTATTGGTCAAGAAATTCAAGAAATTTCTTAGATATGAAAAGAGAAATTCCTGTTCTTCATTCCAGAACTAGGTATGATTAATTTAAATGCTTAATCATTATGCATCATATTTTCATTAGACATATAATGTAGGGGGAATTCACTTTATTATATTGTCTAGAAGCGTTTTTCAAAAGTGTTACAAGTTTTCAAATTTAGGGGGAACTTTAAAATTGTACTTGTACACATGTGTAAGCTAAATGAGCAAAAACTATTTTCATATGCTTAGATCATCAACGCTTATCTTTTTGTGCATGATATGTTGGACGCTCAAACATAAAAATTATTTAATTTCAGGCGTCAACATAAATCTTATAACAAATGGTATCAATTCAACAAATGGTATCAACAAGTAGTATATGTTAAGCGTTGAAAATTTCCCTTCAACACTTAATAGGAAATTATATAAAAATCATGCATAATTTTTTAAAAAGAGAATTTGAGAGACCTAGAGTTGGACGTTGATTTACCAACAAATGGTATCGTCAACGGTGGTGGAAACCGCTAGAGAATTAGACACTGTCCTTCCAGACGTGGAAGCGACTGTGGATGCTGAGCAGTCAATAGAAGTGGCCGAGATTATCCCCACACCAACTGGTTCTCCTTCTCAAGCGATGATCCGTTTCACACGCTTACCAAAAGTACTTTCTCAATCACCTCATAGCACAGAATGCTTAAGCAGATTCTGCAGTCTTCCTTTGATGATGCCAAGAAGGGAGAAAATGTGAGAAAAGCACTTTAAGGGGGAAGAGAAAGAAAAGGCAGGTATTCATCGTTTCAGTATAAATCATATATTCTTTCAAGTCTATATATATGAATGAATGATTTATCGCTGAAACATCCTACTGAAGCTAATCTAACATTAGCTAACGTATCTCAGTTTCTTAACGCTATCTTATGATTATTTTTTGGGCTTTTCTTTGAACTCTTAATCTATAAAAGAGTTATAAGAGTTAAGGTCTTGACATCATCAAAAAGGGGGAAATTGTAAGGAATTTCATAGTAGATGTTTTGATGATGACAAGATAGGATTTTATGTTAGACTCCAAAAATAATGTAAGTTTATGTTTTCATTGAAAATCTGTATAAGTGTTTGAAAGTCTGTAATTTTGTTAAGCTTGTAGTTTTTATCTTTATAAGATTTTAGACTAAGTATTAGATACCAAGTCGCTGATAGAATTCTAGGTGAGTCTATCAGAGATGAAGTTGAAGATCAGCGTCTGAGGTCAAGCGAAGATGAAGATCTGTTCTAAGCGTCCGTCAAGCGCTAAAGAGCTATTTCAGGATTTATGAATCAAGCGTTCAAGATACTGTTCTTAGCGCCTAGCTAACGCTAAAGGACTGTTCCATGATTGTTGAACCAAGCGCTCAAATCACTCAAGCAATTCAAGATGAGATTCACTTGAATTACATCTCAAGTCATCCAATCATCAATGGTCATTTATTTCACTACCACAAAAAAGTCCTATTACAGCGCATCTATGACAGCGGTTTTGAAAACTGCTGTAATAGGGGGCATTCGGTTCGGACCTATGACAGCGGTTCAAGCCGAACCGCTGTCATAGGTGTAAAAAACATTAAAAAAAAACCGCTGCCAAAAGTTCACTTATGGCAGCGGTTTGGCCGAACCGCTGTCATAAGGTCCAATTTAATTTTTTTTTTTTGAATAAATGACCCTATGACAGCGGTTTCGCTGAAACCGCTGTCATAGGGTCACCCTACTGCAGCGGTTTCTATAAAGCCGCTGTCATAGGGTGACCTATGACAGCGGTTCCGGAACCGCTGTCATATGGTTTTGACCTATGCCAGCGTTACCTATGACAGCGGTTCAAAACCGCTGTAATAGGCCCAAAAAAACCGTTGTTATAGGTCATTTCTGTAGTAGTGTTTCCAACATGAAATAAATTCAAAACGCATTAAATGTGATAAGACATTATGACTTGTGGACAAGGCACTTTTGACTAGACTAACAGCTTTTTAGAGTTCAAGTCTGCTAATGTCCAATCGGAACGAGCAGAAATTCAGGAATGTCAGAAAAGGGACTATTTGACGCGCTACATCAGAGACACGCTCCTGATTGTATCCAACGGAAAAATCCCAAGATCTCTATAAATAGTACCCTTTAGCAAAACCTTTGTGTAGATGTGGGCGAAAAAGAAGAGACCAAAATAACACAAGAAAAGGTCCAAACTTTACTGAAAGTATTTGGAAGAAAAAGCTTACAAACTCCATAGCCAAAATCCTTCAAGCTTTCCAAATACATTCCAAAAACAGTCACCGATATCTCAAACATCTTCATAGAAGAACCCTAAACTACTTCTGAGATATTCAAAGTTGTTTGAACTTCCCAACATCAAACAAATCCGTGACAATACCCTCAACATCTTTCATCTGAGTGAGAAAGTTTGTTGTTTCAAAAGCAGTATTTTTGTGTAAAAGAAGCTTGTTGAAGAAGGTCTTTATTGGAACTGAAATCTGTGTGACCAAGGAGCTCAAGCCATCGACATCCATTTGTTCCCTATTTTGTAGAAGCCTCTGTGTGATCATTCGATAATCAATCTAGTGGAATTCCTCCAAGTGCAAAGGAGAAGAAGGACGTAGCTGGGATTGCATCACCCAGTGAACCTTACAATTTATTGTGTTATTTACTATTTTATTTGCTTTACTTACAGTTGCACATTATATCTTGAAATAGCATATAAAATAGTCAAGCGTCTGATTTAAGTCAAAAGAGAACGCTAAGCTTTCAAATCAGTCTTAAGCACTAAGCTCTCTAAGCGTTCAAAACGATTTAAAGATAAGCAACTAAAGAAAAACTTTGTGACACTAAACCCTTTAAAAAAAAGACTTATAAATCATTCCGCTATGCTAACCCTGAATAAAGAACTGAACGCTTAAACCTATCTAGTTATATTATTCAAATCTTGAGTCTAAGTTAACTTTACCAAAACAATCTTCAAGTAGACGCTTAACCAAGCGTCTACATATTCAAGTAAACACTCAGTCAAGCGTTTACATTTTCAAGCGTCCAAACCATTTTAATACGAAATTTTTGAAGTAGAAAAAGACTTCAGGGTCTATCAAACCCCCCCATTCTAAACCCTTTCGTATGCCACTTGGGACCACGACGTATTCTTCATATAATTAAAATGACGTATTAGTACATATCAACTAACGTATAGCAGCATATCAATTGACGTATGTATACATATCAATGGACGTATGGCTGCATATCAATTGACGTATGGCTACATATCAATTGAAATATGTATACACATCAATTAACGTATGCATACATATCAATTGGCGTATGTATACATATCAATTGACGTTTGCATACATATCAATTGACGTATATATACACATCAATTGACGTATGTCTACTCATCAAATGATTTATGTATGCATATCAATTGACGTATGGCAGCATATAATTGACATATTATTATATTTTAAGTGACGTATATATTATATTAAATAATGTATAGATACAATAAAAATGACGTATTGGTCTTATAATAAAAATGACGTATCGGTACACATCAATAGTAAATACCATAAAACCTAATCAATAAATACGACAACACGTGTCATCATATTCACAATAAATATACAAATCATTATCATTCAACAAAGACAAAACTAACATCTCAAAAGAGTTTCAAACCAAATTGCCCCATAAATGTCTCCAAAAAACACGAGTAGATTTAGGACTTAGCAAGCAACCCTTTACGATATCTACTCAATTCGCCCAACCTGTCACGCAATTTTCCAATCATCATCCTCTTCTTCGTGCTCAAGGAAACAAAAAATACAGGGTATTAGTGGGATAAAAAAGGTGATAATGTTAAATACAAGTAAACAAAACACTAAACGATAAAAAATGTCAAAGCGTTAATGTTGTTGTCTTACGAGTTAAAAGGTGTTAAACTACAAGTGTCCCCACGCCCCTTGTGGGTTATAAAATCACTATACTGGCTCTTCCACATGGAGTCTGCATTCAAAAAAAGCACCTGCAGATTCCACGAGAATAGCCAGTGTAATGATTCTATACCGCACCAGGTCCCTACGTGAAGAACAACCACATTTAAAATACTTTTTAAAATGTGTGTGAAGGACGTACTTCATTAATAGTGAGATAAAACGTACGTTATATCAGGTTTTTTCCCGTGTCTTAGAAGGTAAAAGGCGTCAAACTACAAACCTCTTCACGTATGGGCCTTGTGGGATATAAAATTACTATATTTGCTTTCCAAATGAAGAGTGCATTTAAAAGCGGTACCTGCAATCTCCACTAGAAAAGCTAGTATAATAGTTCTATACCGCACTAGGTCCCTACATGAAGAACAACTACATTTAGGACACCTTTTAACTACCATCAACAAATGAGAACAACTACATTTAGAAAGTACTGTTACAACAATCATGAGCACAAACTCACTATCATTATAATGATAATGAAGTATGTTTAAAGTTCAAATATAGTATTGTTACAACGACCATGGAGTATGTTTAAGCACAACTGAAGTTAGTAATTTTAAAGGAACAGGAAGTATTGTTAACAAGAAAATGAAGTATTTTTAAAGAGATCATGACGTATGTGTAAAGTGATGTATTTGTAAAGAGAACATGAAGTAATTTTATTGTGCACACTAAGTATTGCTAATGTTAACATGAAGTATGTTTAACTTGAGCATGATGTATGTTAAAGGCGACAAATACAGTATGTTAAAGCATTAAATTTTGTATGTAAACTACATAATGGAAGCACCTCCTTAGTCCCAGTGATCTTTTGTGAAACACAGACGTATCCACCACGTCCACATCTAGGACTTTGTGTAGTTGACGCATATTGTTGAAGTCCTCCTCGTCATTCACAGCAACGTAAAGCTTGTACTGGGAAGAGATGTACTTCACAACCACCGATTCGAGATTAATCGCCACCCACCTTCTTGTCAGATTATCGTACAATACATCTAAGGTCATACTCTCTCCGATGGACAAGACGTGCAACTCATCGTTGAATTTGACAGTCCTTGAAAGACATTCCTCTCTGCTTGAACTAATTTCCGCCGGTGACGCTTCTGGTGATGGTAGCAAATCGCTGTTATTTTTGTGGTCATCTTCGTCGATGACTGCTTCGAATTCTGTCGATGCGTTCGGAGGTGATGCGGCGATGCTTGCTGAAAGAGTTAGGTGCCCGACACGCTATTTGTAGGGTGTAGTACTAGTAGCCAACTCTTTAAACAGTCTTATATTGTATCTTGTCAAGTTATTTAATAAAAGGCATACTTTTCTTTATCTTATCATTCTATCAAATTAGATAAAGTCCCCTAGATCACTCTTAAGCTATGAGGTGTGTTTGGTATCAGGGATGCCAATCATGGAATACATCTCTAAAGTTGTGGTCTTAAAGATGTTCCAAGTCATAGAATCATTGAGATAGGGATATTAATGACTCGTAAAGACTTGCATGTACAATGCACACTCTTGGAGAGTGTATCCTAATCTATGGATACTGATACGGTGTACATCAGTGCATGTACGTGGGTTCTCATTGGGATCGAGTTAACTGAAAAACCCTGCCGAGATTCCATATTGGAGTCAATGTTGAATTTGGAATCTCCTCGGTTACGTAGGCGTAAGATTGGTCCTCATGACTTAAGGCACCACTGGTCATCTCGTGCATTGCCCACTGTACTTAGATTTGTCACACAATTACAGGCGAGTCATAAAGTCAGGCATATTAGATCCAGTCTGGTTATGTATAGAGGCGCGTGAGTGCCAAGAGAGAATCCACCATTGATCATTAGCATCAGTGCATATCCTATGTACTTCACTGTGTATTCACCATGGGAATCTCCGGCCAGAGTCATATTAATAAGGAGGCGTAGTGTTTCCTTTCTTGATTGATAAATTGGTCAATGCCACTTAGATTAATATACATAGAATCGAGTTACTGGGATTTCGACTGACATTCAAGTCCTAGATTCGATCGGGATATTTGATGGAAGGATTTTACTTATGCGAAAATCGTAATGCGGAAAGGTCACCTAATAATCGTTCATGGCTAGGTCTTTTTGGTGGCGCGTGGCTAGTACTAACCTTGATTTGTAGGGGCCATGAATTAATCGGTAATTAATTCTTGGTCGGATTAAAATACATGGAGTAATTAAATCTAGCAATGAAAATTGCAAAGCCACAACGGGGTTGTGTTCCTACTACTAGTACATGAACGAACCTACAATGGGGTTACACATTTACTCAAGAAGGTTCAATTGCTATGTGAATATTAATCCGGTTTACGATTAAAGTAAAACTGATTAATGAGATTAATTGATTAAGTGGAAGATATTTTAATTAGTAGGCTTGGGAAAATAATTGTTCTATTAATTAATCTTGGAGATTAATCATTAACGGAAATTATTATTATCTGAGAATTTATTTAATCTACTAATTGTACTATTAATTAATCATGAGGATTATTTAATTAACAAATTTTGAAAGACTTGGGAGCCATTTTAATTAAGTTGGACTTCATTAAATGAAGTCACAAGATTCAAATTCAAAGCTAGTCAAAGTTGATAGTGATGTTTTTGGAAAGAAGAAGAAAATGCAAACTACTTTTCTTACACATGGGGTGGTAGATAGGAGTTGCCAAAATGAGGAGAAGCAAGTCTTCTCCTCTCTCTAACACCATATGGCTAAATTTGGAGGCTATAATAAGTGGGTGTTCTTGCTCTTCTTTCATTCTTGATGAAAACTTAAAGGAAAGAAAGCTTTGAGCTTAGTACTTCTTCTCTAGAGTTTTCTTCTAGCTTCTCTTGTGCTTCTTGAAGACTTTCTTCCATAGAACTTCTTCTTGAAGATTAGTTATAGAAGATTATCTTCCATAGATATTTCTTCTAGCAACTCTTCTTGTCTTCCACCTTTCACTACATAGACTCCATTTTCTTAAAGCATATATCTAGCCAATCTTTTTCTTAAGGTATGAACTTGTTTGAGGTGTGTCCTTGTAGAGGCTTTTTTCTTTAGGAGCTCGTAGTGGTTTGATTCGAATCCCTCCATGTTGAGTTGAGGTTCGAAAATGAGAGCCAAAGTTTTTTTGGGTGTGGTTTTCCTTGTGTTGTGGTTATACACCCTCACTTTAATAAAACCACAATCCTTGTAATCGGTTTAAAACCCCTTTACTCGTATTTAGTTTTTGTTGTGCATTACTTCGACCCCTAGCTTGGGATGCCTTTATATATGTGTATTTACATACTTTATTTCTTTCGTTGCGTCGATATCACTTGTGGGGGCATAGTGATCCTTTCACTTGCATGTTTTGCCAATGGATATACTGTTTTGGCCTTTACAAGACCATTATGGTTCCGATCTAACAACCGTTGGATATGATTAACATCCACAGTCAAAATAAAATGCCTATACATTTTTTGGCTGAATCAAGACAACAACGACCTGAAGATGGAGGGTTTGGCGAATGTGAGGTTTGCTGGGTAGGTCAATGACGATTTTAGTGAGAATTATTGAAGATTTTGACAAAGAGATGCAAAATAGGGGGACGGTACATGGCTAAGGTGGTGGTTTGGGTCTAGGTGGGTGGTGGCCGGCTTGGAGAAGGTTGGGGTAGTTGGATTGGGTGGTGACGGTTTTAGTAGGAAGTGGTGGCTTTTTGTGCGAGGCGCATGTATTAGGGCAAGAGTGGTGGTGGTGGCGGCGGCATGGCAAACACCGATGGGTGATGTAATGGACGTTGGATGGGGAAGAGGTGGATGGAGGCATAATTTTTTATGGATGGTGGGTTGAGGGAAGAAGTGGATTAGTTTTAGAATTTTCAAAAATAAACAAATTAAAGACTGAAGGCAAAATATTTTTTTTTTGAAATGATAAACAGTGTAAATTTTTTAAAAGAAATAATGATGTTTTGATCAAGTTCAACTAAATTTAGGGGGCAATGAGCACTTTCCCCCCTTGGTCATAGGTAAGCTTTTTCAACATTATTTTTTGGGTAAAAACTATTTTCGATTCCAACATATGTTGTAGAGAGTGCTTTAGTCTCCAACTTATTATTTTAAACACCCAGCTGCCCAATTTTTGTCAACTGTGACACTTCAGGACTCATTTGACTGTTGCCAACAGAATCTTTTGGAATATTCTTTCTGGATTTGTAAAAATTATCCACTTTGCACCCTATTGTATGTCATTTGTGCACCCCGTTTTCCATTCATTACATAATATGTGCACTTTGCACCCTGATTAAGACGAAATATTTTAAAAAATTCCGCCGGCGATGGTCAAATAGACTAAAATGGCATAGGTCACAAAAGTTGGATAATCTAGTGTCAAAATTAATAGGTCAGAGACTAAAGTACTCTCAAAGATTTAAGTTGACGTTGAAAATACTTTTTACGCTTATTTTGTATAAGTTTCTTTTTACTACTTATGTATTCCACGACCACGAGAGGTACCAGTAATTCTATGTTATATTAGGGAAAGATAGGCCGGCAGCCTACCTTTCTGCTAACCTAATAATACTTGCGGTGGTTAAGCAAGTAGGGGACTATAAAACAGTAGGCCCAATCTAAGTTTATTATGTTGGAATTTGGATTAGAACTCTGAATTAGCGATTTAGCCCAATCACTACAGGCCTCCTTAAACGACTTTGTTGGTTGCTTGTTCTAATTTGCCCCCACTCCCTTGCCATGAGGTTATGTTTGCATCGTTGAATTTTCGTGAGAATATTTCATAATTTCCTAGGATGTAAAGTTCAGAGAAATATAGGGAAAATTAAGACTAGGGAGTAGGAAGTTTCAAAATGAATAAAGGCACAATAACTTTTAACTAACTAATGAGAAGGAATTATCAAATTAATAAAATAATAATTTTATCACAAAATCTCATTCATATCTTTCTCTCCATTTTCTTTTCTAAAAGATGTTGATTTTTCTCCTATATTTATTAAGAACTAATTAAAGTTTTATTGTAATCTTTGGTTAATGTTCATTAATATTTTTTTGATCATTTTAATAGAAACAAAAATACAAGCGAACCAAGAAAACCATACTTTGTATAAGAAATTAACAAATTCTTTTTTTCTAACATAGAACATGCAAATTAGAATTATTTTTGATATCTATCAGCAAAACAACCATACAAAATACCTTATTCGGTGACAATGAATTTTGTCATCAAATTTACTACAATTATGGAATGCAATGCCGATAACATAAAAAATGAAATCATGATACATTGCCAAATTGTAAATTGTGAGTATGTGTGATACCCCTATTTTCAGCCTTGTGGACCCTTTCATATTTATTCGAACGATCAAGAAGAAATTAATACATGGGATAATTAGATTTCGTATTTATTCGATTTTAGCAATGTGTGTTCGACCAAAAGTATTTACTACTTGCTTATATAACTATTATTATATCTATATGTGAAATAGGTTAGTAGTATTTGCATCTCATTGTGGATTAGTTGATGCATTATATCATTTAAGGCACACACACATATATATATATATATATATATATATAGATTTACCTTTATCAATTGTATATTGCTAATATTTAAAGGTGACCATACCTACCTACATATATATAGGCACAAACACATGCACATATATACATATATATATATATATATATATATACGTACAACCACATGCTCTAATAGGGGGAGGAAGATTAGGAGGTGGCATGTTAAGCTAATCACATCTCATCTTGCCTAAAAACGTGGCCCATGGAGGATTAATCTCCATTTATTTTTCCACTACCTTTTTGACCATCACCTTCATATATACACTCAGCAAACCAGCTGGAGTACAAAGCTCCTCAATATTCCTCTCACAAAATAGGAAGATTTCAAGAGCTAGAAAAGGGAAAAACGCAGACTGCGCAGTGTTGGGAGATCTTCGATTTGTAGGCTCAAACAATATTCAAATTTAGTGTAATTGGTCTTAATTTCTTCCTAAGAGATAGAGGAAGAATACGGTGGTTTTGGTTTCTACATAGAAGTTCGTAATTGGTCACAAAGGTCGTCCAACCGTGACCCTTTTGCACAGAGACAAAATCTGCTGCTGGGTAAATTTTGGCAAGCTATGGGTTGGAAGTGGGTTAATTCATCTCTCTCAGTGTTAGGTATCAAATCCTCACATCTCTAGTGATATATTAAGCACATTTTATTGATGGGTTATTGACTTGATAGTTAGATTCTTGCATGCACGAGGTGATTGTGAAGGTTGGGTTGAAATTATGGCTGTATGTGTGAATAGGTGTAGGATCTGACTAAATTCTTGTATACCCATGGATATATTTGTATTTCAAGCTTCATTGAGTAATTGCATGTCAAATTTATTAAGTTTCTAAAAAGTATTTAGGACATGCATGAATGTTTTGTCATGAAAATAAAATGAGCTCAATTTCAGTTTTTGCATGTGTGTTTTACAATGTATTTGAAGTTCCAATTGAATGAAATTTGAAGCCAAACTATTTTCCAATAAAATTTGTTGTATTTATAGAAAAATCATGGAGTTTGGAAATATTTGGAGTTTTGGTGAATTTTATAAAAAAATTGGCAAACCACTGCTGCCAGGGAATTACTTATTTACAGATATGCTTTGTTATAAGCTGAAAATTTTGTATCTACAGATTTTATTTGGCTTCCAAAAATTTTCTGATCCATTTTGAGTGTCTTGTGAGCATGTCCTATAAATTTTGGAGCTTTCTGATGAACAGGAGATTTTATACAAATTTTTGAAGTGTATCTTGCCTGTGTAAAAACAGCTTCTGCTTGGCTGGGTTTTGGAGGATGAAACAGCTACTTACAAATCTAGTTTACCTTTGAAACTTTTACCTGAACTTTTTCAGTAAGTCTTGGGTGTTTCTGAAAAATTTCAAAAGTAAAATCATGTTCTATGAATTTTAATAGATTTTAAACCAAAACCGCGCAGATTTATTTTCTTAGTGTTTTGTCAATCTTTGAATATAATGAAGTTAAGCATAGTTTGGGAGAATAGTATTTCGTGCATGTTCATGTAGTTCATAGGACCGCATAGGATTTTTCGAGTAGATTATTAAGACGAGTGTTAGAGAATAGATTTCTAATATAATCCTTGGATTAACAGGTGGTGTTAGTAAACCGCTCGAGGACGACGCTGAATAACTTGGAAGTTAGTGTGAGTTGCCTCTCAAAATTATAGTTATATGTCTTTCAAAACTGGAAGGAATACGTCATATATTTATATATATATATATATAGATATATATATGTACTTTCAACATGCTTTGAATACTTGACATGAAAATGAGTTTCAACACTTTCAAATCAAATTCAGGACTCATTTTACATTCACCAATTCTTGGCACCAACTATTACCTGCATGAATGTTTTCAAACACGTATCTTGCAAAAGTAATTTTTCAGGCATGTTTTGTGAAAATGAATTCGAGGAAAACATTCTTTTAAGGAAATTCTGAAAAACTATTTGTTCGATTAAATATTTCATCGTGAACTAAAATACTTCATTGCATCATTCGTGACATACGTGATTGCATACTTATTTCAGATGCATAATTTATACAAGAATGATTTCGAAATAAACATCGGTTTTATGATTTTTGTGAAATTACTCCATCATTGGCATTGTATCGTGATCATTTGCCGTGATGGTGTTCTTGTGACGTGTTGCATCTGACGTGGTTGTGTTGGGCCCAAGGTCGGGCGATGGATAGGGCAGGGTTCGGCCGGTCAAGCATGGGCTTGCGGTCTTAAACAGTTCCCGCTATTCACGTCCAGATCCATGCACCTAGGACGGAGTGCTCTGAGGGTGCATGAGTCATTTATCGTGTGGCATACTCCGGATATGACCAAATCGGGCATCGCGAGCCTGCGTGGGGAGGTATAAGGTGATGGCTTTTAAGCCGCGTGTTCAGGGGTGATAAGGAAGAAGCAGCGGGACCCAAAGTGCTGTGGGTAAATCATCGGACGCGATGGTATTGCTAACATGGCCCCCTACTGCTTAAGCGTGTCTTGTACGTGTTATATAAACATGTGTTTTACGTGTTACTTAAACATGTCTTGTACGTGATACTTGCATTGAACTACATGCTTTTTAAAATGCATGTTTTGAAACTTAAATATCATGCCACCAATCGTTCCAGCTTTATCATGAACGTAATTTTTTTTCCAAGCATGTTTTCAATGATATTTGACAAAACCTCATCGTGCATATACTAAGACCTTTGTCTCATACTAGTTATTGCTTAATTGTTACTATGATCACAAATTGCTTTTCTTATTTAGGATTTCAATGATCCTTTGAAAATCAACAAAAAACTATTATTGTTTTTCCCTCACTAATTTATCATTTGGGTCTAAAAACTATTTTGAGAAACTTGCACACAAGCACTGGCACTTATTAAGCCTTTGCTTACGTATTTTGTTTCATTCCTTCCTTCCAGCTGTAGGTGAGTTGAGCAGTGAGACTAGTTGGAGGATAACAGGAATAGACATAGACGATCCAAGAGGTAAAAACTGGTAGTTTTATTCAAGGATATTAAGTTACTTCGTGATGCGGATGATAGTTTCAGGAGTAGGACCCTAAGATACATTGATAAAAATTGGGTCCATGTTTGGAATTGGAACTACAGCTACGATAGACTTAGGTATTCAAGTTGGGTCTTTTATGACCCAATTTTGGGGCGTGACAGTATGGGCCGTACATTTTTTCAACACCTCATCTTTGTGATGCTCGAATATTAATATATAAACATATGAGGTTGACCTAGGTACGATTTAGTATTCGGTTAGGTAAATTACAGGTAATTGACCTCAAATCATTAATTTCCTATGCAGCAGGCTCCTCTATTATTTTAAAATGCAGACTTTAGAGTTAGCATTCAAAATACACCATTAATTTAATCTACTACCCAACTAAACCTCAACGAATCACTTGGAATCCTATGCTTCATGAATCAGCTGCTATGTAATTTTCCGCCTTATTTCTTCAGCTTTATGTTAATGTTATAAGCTATCCTGGTGTTCTTGGCGTGAACATAATTTTTTTTATTTCTTATTTCTTAAATGAAAAAGTTACTTATATTTCTATATTACAAAAAACCGACACTGACATATATCACAATTAATAATCAAAAGTTAACACTTGAGTATTAATTTACATCAAGAATTACTATTTAAATAGTAAATACCCACACTTAGCTTTTGACAATTCAGGAACATGGTTGCTTACCTAGCCATTTCCCCTCATATAATATAATTGATATTGAGAAAGTGAGAAATATTGTGGGATAGTCTGTTATTATCCATAACGGAGCTATCTTCTATATGTATTTTAAGATTTAGTGGCACAAGCTTTAGCTTGTAGTACAATATATCGATTCACATAGTCCAACAATCTTAAAATAAACAATTTAGTCTCAATTGTGCATGAGTTAGTTGTAAATAATATATAACTATGTAACAACATTAAATTTTGAATCGTCTAATAATTATTCTCTCAAAGTAAAGAGACAAATAATTGAGAAAAAGCATTGACTTCCACCATATACCATATATGATACATGAATACTCCTAAAAATGATATTTGCTGTATGATTTCCCCATCGGATGCAGATGCTTTGGGGATCATTAATGATTTGATATATATCAGAATATCAACTGTCCGAAATTGAAAAGAAAAATAAAATAGATTTTCGTGACGTATTTGACACGACATGAATTGGGCATAGGTATTTTTCGATATTATACACGACTTTTTGAGCCTGAACAAATAAAGAGCCAGAATAAAAAAAAATGATCAAAAAAACAGCCGGAGTAAAAAAAAGAGAAATTCTTTTGCGTTTTGTTAAAAAGTAATATTTAGAAATTACGAATTATAAATTCTCCTTCGTTGAGTTCACTTATCGATCTGCTTTTTTATTTTTTCTTTGTGACCGGAAATTTTGAATAAGAGTGTAATTGCAGGTATCAACAAGTTGATGTTGTTACACCGCAAACGAGAGATTTTTTTTCTTATAATTACCTTTAAAGATTTTTGAAATTTTAAAAAGTAATTAATGATGTGCTTAATATTGCATATTTATCTATATATGCTAATTAATGAACTTATTGAGTCAAATTTTAATTTTAATTATATATATATATATATATATATATATCGTATCCCGAAGTATCGTATTGTAAAATGTTAAACATTGTCGTAATTTATATCCGTATCATGTCATGTCTCTATCATCGTATTCATATTCGTGAATCATAGCTTCTAACTAATGGTGCATGGTCACGACAACCGTTGACTACTTACTAATTAAATGGGTTTAGTTGAGCTAATATCATTTGTGATGTTTCTGTTTTATTTTCTTAAATGTTTGCATGGCATACTCTTAGTTCTGGTTAAATATTAGTCCTTGAACTAAGGTCTAAGTTGAGGATACTAGTGAACATGGCTGGTGGGCACCTTCCCCTCAACTTTGAGTTTTGTTTTATCATATAAATTTTTAAAATTTAAAATTTTATTTTTATAAAATTTAAAAATATTTGCTTTTATCCTATTTGTTTTGTATTCATCCCCCAAACCTCAAGTTTTGGCTCCGTCCCTACCCATATTATTCTTGTAATTCAAACTAGGGATAAACTTTTTAAGTACAATCAATTTAGTACACAATGAAGGAGTTTTTTTCTTTGAAAATGAGAAAAGGGAGGCTAAAAATAGAACGTAACAAACTTAACAGAAAAGAAAATGGGAATATTGTATTGACCTCCCTTAAACTATGATGAGTATTTGATATTCACACCCCCTAACGTTTGGTAGTTTGGTATAGACTTTTCCTCCTTCAATTTACCCCTCAGTTGATCTAAATTTGTTTGACTGAATGCAAAATTGGCAGAATATCATTAAATGAAATAAATCCAAATAATAAAAGATCCAACAGGAAGATTTTCTAGAAATAACACCAAACTCCCTATCGATTAAGAAAGAAAAACAACTCTTCTGATTTCTTGACTGATTTTATCATGTATAAATATTTACTAACCCCCGAACTAAGCATATTCACTTCTCAGTTCTCCAAGCTTTTCAGACCCTATGAGTTAGATACAAGGTGTTTGCCGAGGCATCATGCGATGCCGAAAACCTTGGTGGTATTACAAGTTAAGTTCTGTACAAAACTATATCAAGCTAGGAAATACAATCCTAATCAACTAGGAAAAAGGCGAAAAGGATGCCTCAAATGGACGTTCTCGCGTCCCATCGCAGTGTGCAAGCGTGACAACTTAAGTCCTGGCGCCAATCGCCATGACCCCGATGGCTGTGTTCTCAACACCCGTTTGGCTTTGTCTTGGCTACTCTCGATTTTGATAAGATCTCTCACTAGTAAGTTCAAGTGCTCAAACACTCTAGAGATCAACCGAAATAGCCTTATTTCAATTGAGGTCCAACTTGGAGGACTCTATCATTTTCTCAATTGTGTACAATGTTCCCATCTTTTAATACAGTCGGAAGACATGACTGTTCGTCTTATCCATTTAATTAAACGGATACATTCCATACGAGCAGACAAGGCAACTCGACTTGACTCAAGCTAGGTTCAATATAACATTTTACAAACATACAACTCTACTTGAATAGAGCTGAGTTCCATACAACAGGCAACTTGACTGGACTCAAACTGAATTTCAATGCTAAATACAAGAGTTCTAAATACAAAAATTCACTTATACAGTTGCACTTGCAAACCGACCCGGTTCGATTGGTAACACAAATACAGATAGATCACAATCTCCATCTGCCGCACATGAGCATGTACCAGCATACGGCTCAGGCCCATCCCACCGTCCAATCCGACCCGTCTCGGCACCAGGCCCGATTCCCGTGTCATGGCGTGCGCGATGCAATGTACCACACCGTGATAATTTTTGCTTATTGAAAGTAGTGTTTATAAACATATTTTCACTTCCTGAGTTTTTTCATATGGGACATGTATCTTTCCTTTCAGAAGAGACAAACTGATCTCTTTTATAAATGTCCAAATATACTCAATTTCTCTTGTCTTTCTGATATGGAATACACATTAAACAGTAGAAACCAATCACTTATAAATAAGAAAATTCCAACACACCTATGAGTGATATGTTTGCCCTCTGCATGCCGAAAACCTTGGTGGTATATTCTGTAAGACAATCGGAAAAAGGCGAAAAGGATAGTGTGCAACACTTAAGAAATGAGATGGTGTAGAGTGCACATTTTGATAAGATGTAAGTTCAAGTGCTCAACACTCTCTAGATTGAGGTTATCTGTCATCATTCCTATATATATATATATATATATATATGGAGTGTACGAGAAACACCAATGTATGACAAAAATTCACTTATACAGTTGCACTTGCAGACACAAGGCCCCATAATGTGAATGATTAATCGTGATAATTTCTTATTGAAATTGAGACGAAATTAATTGAAAAGATTATTTAATGACACATGCACAAACATTACGTATTTTAATATATAATTGCATACTAATTAGTGATAGACGACTAATGAAAGGCAATGACGTATTGTGATCAGGCAGCAAGCAGGCGCATGGGACCCTATACAGTACATACATACATACATACACTTTCTTAAATGAATACGGCTCACAGAAGCTTAAAAGGGCAAAGGACGCTAATGCAGCGATCAAAAATACCCAAGAGACAGAAAACCACAATTAATCTCTCTCGTATTGAAAATGAAAATCAGCACTACTACTACTAAGTTTTGTTGCACCACAACAATTAAGGGTGTTTGTGTTTTCTAATTACAACAAAAAAGAATGAATATTTTCAATAGTAGTAATTTTGATGGGAAGTATTTAGGGTTCCAAGAGGAAATAAACGGGTCTTCATCATTGTCATTGATACTTGATAATGATATGGGAGAGCTTGTGAGGGCCAATTCTTCGGTTGCTGGACGACAACAAAAGATTAATATTAATGCGGAGAAGGCTTTGATGGCTTTGAAGAATCATAGTGAGGCTGAAAGGCGCAGAAGACACAGAATTAATGCTCATTTAGCCACCCTTAGGACCCTCATTCCTGGAACTAATAAGGTAATTAATTATTTCATACTCACTCTCCACATATATATATTCAGTATATATCACAAACACACCTTGTACAGTACTCTTGTTAGCTATTCAGTATATATATATGATCTTGTTTGATTTTTCTTTTTTTAAATGTTTTTGTAATTGAGTTAGGGATATTGATCAAGGCAAGTAATATAATCTGAGCTTGCGTACTTGATTTAATTTGTACGAGCTATTGTTGGAGACTTGAGTTTAATCGAGTTTTTCCCCTAAAGCTTAATTAGTATTGATGGTGTAAAGATAAATACGAGTTTCAAGTTGGCGATGGTGCATGTAGCCAAATTTTCTTTATTGTTTTGTTTTTATTAAATCTTGTATCATTAGTAAAATAGAAATCAACAAACAAAAGCAACCAGCACTTTAATTAATAAATCAAAATGAATATGTGCATACTCAAATGGCAAATTATTTGAGATTATATATAATTTCAAAGATTGAATTACTTAATTCTTCGTAAGTACATGGATTTCAATAAAAGGCCATAACTAAAAAATATAACTAAGTAAAGTTATTGGCCTAGCCATATACTCCATTTGTTTCAAAATTACTGGTCAAATTTGCCCATGTACGAAGTATATATTAGGTGATCCTTATCAAAAAAAAAAAAAAGTATTTATTATCAGATGACATGGGTTGAAAATCTACAAGTTTGTGTTGTACTTTTTTTACATTATTTTCCCTAATATAGCAGCTGAGAGAGTTTATTCTAGTACATCATTACTTTACTGGAAAGTATAGTTTGGAAAATTAAAAATCTATTTCAAGAGATATAGTCTTGTTCCTTATGTAGCGTAGAGGAAAATGAGAGCAATAAATTTAGATAGATAAAGTAATTATTGAGTTTCTTATAACAACAAGCATGACTGATGATGATAGTTAGATATATGCTCATCGATCATTAAGAGTTTTCCAAGTTTCGAACTCGCACTTCCTAAATCCTAACCTCTTCATAATTGCTTCCACTAATTAATTTATGCAGTATCTTAATACTTAATACGGTTTTTAACCTATATATACTTGACGAATTTGTGGAATTGCTTGATTATATTAACTTCCATTAACAGATGGACAAAGCAGCATTACTAGGTGAAGTTATCAATAAAGTAAAGGAATTGCGATGCAGTGTTGCCGAAGCTACTAATGGTACACTTGTGCCAACAGATATTGACGAAGTTAAAGTTGAAGAAGAAGAAGAAGATATTAATGAAAGTAGTGATGGAACTTCCTTTTCCATGATTCGAGCATCGTTATGTTGTGATTTTACACACGAACTTCTCTCTGATTTAAGAGAAGCTATTGAATCTCTTCCTTTGAAGATGATAAGTGCCGAGATTGCTACCTTGGGAAATAGAATGGTAAACGTTTTCGTGATTTCTGGACGAAATGAGGGTACAAACGTCAATGATGGGCAAGTTGATGTTGTTAATTCTGTACGTGAGGCTCTTAAGTCTGTGCTTGATAAATTTTACGCATCAGAAGAATTCTCTTCAAGAAATACAATTTCGGGTAAAAGGAGGAGATCAGTGTCGTTTTTCACCACTTCTTCATCAAATTCATCTTCTTTGAGAGATATCTGGTGAGAACTAATGTGATTTTAGTCAACATATATATACATATGATGTTTATAATTATAGATATGTTGCTTCCGTTAAAGATAATGGTGTATCATGAGTTAGCAGCGACTGAGACGTTGGTGGCATATGCCTTGGCATGCATATCTTCTATATATACTCTTTTATATGTGTACTGTGTAAAGGGGTGTGCATGCCTTGTCCTATGCCTTCCTTTCTCTTCTGCTTTCTACATTTCAATTAATGAATAATTTCTTGTTTACAACTTTCGCTATTGAGTTTTGTTTGCAATATCAATGAGCTAGTTTGTGTTGGGAAACATACATATAGCCCAAGTAAGCACATCGAAAAATTAAAATTTTGATTTCTAGGATTTAAATATATGAGTATTTTAATCTTACGGGCTTATCATTATGTATCATAAGCTTGCGCATCTCTATACTTGCTATTTAAAACCTGAAAGGGTTAATGCATAAAGCCCCCTTTCGTGTTATGTTGAAAATGCAAAAAAAATAAAAAAAAATAAAAAATGGCCTAATCACCTCATGTATGTTCTTAAAAATTCTGCGTGAAACCCAAATTCTATTACAAAGATACAAGAAATTATGTGTTATTTTTAGATGAAGTAACATTATCTACCTTTTATATTGTATGGAGAGTGTATACATGACAAATGAACATGTCAATAAAAGTGAAAAATATGAAAAACAAGCTCATTTTCAAATAAAATTTGGATTTCGCGCAAACTTTTTAAGAACACAAGGAGGTGATTAGGCTATTTCGTTAACATACTTTTTTGGTTTTAGATAACACAGGTGGGTTATGCATTTAACCCAAACTTGAATAGAAGAATTTTTACCTTATTCGATTTTTCGCAAAAATTGAAGAGTTTTTTCTTCCTTAACGTAAAAGCTCCCTAGTTTGGTCCTCCTTCTTTGAATCAACGGACATGTTCCTCCTCTAGTTGAAGAATTCGAATTCCACCACCAAAAATCACCCTTGCCCGGATTCTTGTTTCACTTCAGAGACCTATTGTTTCTCTTCCAAAGTTGATATACATCCCGGATACTCACTCGTTTATAATCTTTATGTATGTTAGATGAATTCTTGAATTCAAGATCTTGATAAACAATCAAGAACTCTAAAATACTATATGGAGAAAAGGAGGGGAACAAATTTCTTGCTCGAGGGAATGAAGATTTTGGCTTCAAAAGCTTGTAATTTTTCTTATGCTTTTCGCCCCCCTCACTAGTCCTATTTATATGATTAGTTCTTGCAATTCTTTTCCTTGTAGAAGTAGAAGATTAATTAATGGCTAAGTAGAATTCTTCTACTTTAATTAGTTTCTTTATAGGATTTATTCTACATGGTAGATTCCTATTTATTAAGAACCTTATCTTTATCTAATAGGAATTCTATCTCTATCTTTTAAAGGAATCCTTTCTCTCCAAAAAATATTATTTCCTTTTAGAAGAAAATTAATTAAACTCCTTTAATTATTTTCTTCTCCTAATTTACGACCAAGGCCTAATAAAATAGCATTTTAATAATTAATCTACCATACTAGATTAATTAAAAGTCTCTTCCAATTAATTAAATGCTTTCTAAACTTAAGCTTAATTAAATTGATCTCATCAACTTAATTAGTTTATTTATCCAACATTGAATAAATAAAAGTCTTAATAAATTAATCTAATTAATTAATATATTAATTCAATTATTTTTAATTAATTTTTTTTAGTTTAGAAATGGATTTGTCCAAGTATTGTGTGTAACCCTTTAGGTTCACCAACATATTAGTAGTGAGTTCATATAACCTTTATGATTAAATTTAGATAATTAAATTCTCTCAATTAATTAAACACTTTTAATTATCTATCTTAATATTTAATCTTCATTAAATATAAGATACCCACAAATCAAAAAAATAGTAATTCTTTTTACTTATCTTGAGGACCTAGATGTAGCCGATCTAAAGTGAACCTTTCTAATCGCGCATTCCATATGAGATTCTTCCATCATCTAATTTCTCAATTGAATTAAGGATCGAATAATCTTATTGGTCGATATCCTAGTAAATTCAATCTTAATAATTCAAGTGTGTTGGATTAATGATTAATTAATTCAAGATACTCATTTCCTCATTAATTACTTACTCGCCTTGGCGAAGGACTAACTTAGTCAAAGCACTTAGAATATTTTAGAAAATTCACTTGTTCTTCTAGACATGTGTTGGATCCTAAATTGGCAACACCAACCTTCATATACGAGTCACTGCACCTAATCATCAGTCTATATGTGTCCATATAAAAGAACAGGCACATGACTCAAAGTGCAGTGAGTCAATATAGATGATTACCGTAATGACTCAAGTCAAAGAACTAATCTTACACTGTCGTGATTAAGAAACTCCTAATCAGACATATATAGAAATAATTTCAATTCAGGAAGTGATGGTCAAGGTTATTAGTAAACTTGTTTTTATCAAGTATCCGCGAATGTGCATTTGTGTCAACCACACTAATGTCTATAAAAAGAGACATTCTCTAATTAAGAGTTTTCATCATAGGCGCAAGCATATCCGAATTATCAATGTCTCGTCTTGATAATTCTATTACTTGGACGTTATTTAGAAATCATAGCCTTGGAGACTTGTTTTATGATATATATCCAATGAGCTATAAAGTCCCATAACTATGTGTGAATTCTTACGACTTTATCATACAATTAAAATATTATAAACACGAGATGAAGAAATGCTTTCTATTAATATAATATTAAACGATATTGTTTATTACAAGAATAGATAAAGCAGGCCTATCTAGGATTGGCTCGCAAGGCACTATTCTATTAATATTGCACTTGCACTAGATCCAATCTCCTTTGTATCTAAGACCTATCTTCTGATGATGTCCTTCCAATACATTCTGAGACAAAGGTTTAGTTAGTGGAATTTCTATGTTCTCGGTTGTATCGACTCTTTCCAAGCGCACGTCACCTGTACCAACGATCTCTCGAATAAGATGGTAACGCCTCTCTATGTGTTTGGATCTTTGATAAGACCTTGGCTCCTTTGCTTGAGCAATGGAGCCATTATTTTTCCCAGTATATGGGTACAAGATCGACAATTCCAACGCTTGGATGAAGTTCCTTATCCAAACATCTTCCTCAGCTATATTAGATGCAACTATGTAACCAGCCTCGATTGTGGAATCCGCAGTATTTTCTATTGGGCTAACCAGGCGTGGCACCCAGTTCGTGCATGTGCAGCGGAAGCAAATTACACAATTTTTTAATCAACGCGTACGAGTGGGTGTTTTTTTACATATCAGGATTGAATTACAAACACACATATGAAGAGGGTTGTATAGCCATTATAGCTTGTGGTGTTGTGTCGAAACTAACTCGTGGTAGAAATCACAACCTTTGGTTCTTCTTCACCTTCAAGTTTTTCCCTTTAGTGGATAAATCCTTTGAGCTCTCCAATAGCCATGCCTCTAAGTTTAACCACACCCAAGTATTTTCTTGAACCTCTTTAGTATAACTCCGGGCTAGCTTGATTATACTAAATTTGGCTTATGGAGAATTAGGGAGAAAATGTGTTTAGCTTATGTGAGAGAGAAGAGGACATGAGAGAATTTTTAGCACAACAAAAAATTCCAAGAGCCGTAATGCATGAGGGGCAGCTGCGCCATGCCTCTTTAAAGGCCTTATGGTCGCCCCTCTCTCCTCTCTCACATAGGAGTTTCAAATGTTAGGATTATGCCCTCAGATGTCATATAGGATTGAATATGCAAGACATCTATCTTGTATTGAACTTAAATTATAATTTATAAAGGCATTACTTAGTTTTTCACTTAATTCTTATCTGCATCTATAAGTTGTGAAAAACGCTTTGCCCATGTTTTCAGTGCGATCCCTCTACTTCCTATGAGATAGGAAGAAAGGCACTAGAGAGATCGACCTTGATTACTAAAACTAGTTCGCAAGTTATATGAAGTCTTTAATGGGCAAATAAAGACTTCGAATACTTGTACAATCTTAGCTCTGACATGGGAGTGCCTGTCTGGTATCATGGGATAGTAGGAGATTGAGATTGTAGGCACATCAGTGGAACTGATAAGCTCGAACACGACTCGCATCGGTTCTATCACATGGATTTTCACTCTGTGACTGTCAATGATAGAACTGATTATGCGTAATAGGTATATGTGAACTTTTGACCTGAAGTATCAGGCTAAAGATGCACTTATGACGTCAAGTCTTTCACTAGAGTAGTTAGACCCAATTCACCCATTGGTGGGGTCGACCTCGAAATTCGGACATGATGGGCAAGTGGTAGTCTTAGCAGATATCTAATATGGGATTTATTCTCTCATAAGTGAATGAGAATGTACCTTATGTGATTATAGATAAATAGAGATACAAAGTCTTTGGCCGAAGCAAAAGAGCTGATTGTGCTAGGCACTAAATCAATCTCAATGATCTCGTATTATTTTGGTTAATACATATGGTCAAGTCCAGTGAGTTTGACATAGCCATGGCTCTCACTTGACCGGGGAACATGAACATAAGGTTTATACATATACGGTATTTACGATTGGAAGGTTTCATAATGATCCTATCATTCGTTTTTGTTTGGGTTACGAAGTGGGCCACGTGACTGGCTAGGTGTTATCCATTTCCTTTGGTTTCCTCTCATTGCCAAACGAAACGAACCTAAAGAGTCGCGCTAAAGGATCGACAAAGAAAAATGAAAAAGGAATTTCTATTTTTTTCTATGAGTTTTAATTTATTGGATAAATTAAATAATTAATTATTCATTAGATGAAATAATTAATTATATGGATAAGATTAATTATTAATTAATTTTTTAGGGAAATATATTAATGAATTAATTTATCTAATTAGTTCGATTATTTAATTTATTTATTTATTGGATATAATAAATTATTAATTGAAATAAGAAATTAATTAAACAAAACAAATCCCGGGCTTCTAGAAGGTGTCCAAAGTGGACGCCTAATAGGCCTAAATGGGCGTCCAAGTGATGGCCTAGTTTAGGGCTCTTTTGTTTTGACTTGTTCAATAAGTCATGAGGTATATAAGGACTATTTGACTTTGAACAAGTAAGAGAATATTATAACTCTCATAACTCCTAGAAAAGAAAGAAGAAAATATTCCTCCCCTCTCTAATACCCTAGCCGTCGCCCTCTTAGAGAAAGAAGTGGGATTTTTCGTTTGTTGATCCGCGAATGATTATTTAGAGACGACGTAATTTCGTTGTTCGGATCGAGGTTCAAGATTTGAAGATTCAAATAAAGAATCGAACATTTGGAAGCTTCAAGTTTTGAGTTTTTGGAGGAAGAAAATTTCTTCATCAAATTCGTAATAACGAGTAAGTTTTATTTGTTAATTTATTGTTAAATTTGAATATGCAATCATTGAATTCAACTTTGGGTTTTAAAATAAAAATTTTGAAAGCTTTCCGCTGCGTTTATATTATTTATCGTGAAACCCAACATGACATTCATTGTTGGATTCTTTTCCATGTGTATCCAAATCCTAGTATATTCAATATATGTTTTTACACAAGAAATATATATATATATATATATATATATATATATATATTCCCCACATCTTTTCACATAGGAAAAATACACACACACACACACACACATATATATATTCCCCACATCTTTTCACATAGGAAAAATACACACACACACACACACACATATATATTCCCCACATCTTTTCACATAGGAAAAATACACATATATATTTCTTTATACATATATTTATATATAAAATATATTTTCCATATTTCTCTACATAAGAAAAATACATATACTATATATAATTAATTAATCCACCAATGAATAATTTAAATATTTGGAACCTATATTTGATTCACTTACATAAGGTAATTAAATATTAGCCATTAATTAATTAATACACATAGGATAATTAATTAACACTTATATTAACTAAACTAATTAATGAATCTCATTTATTCAATTCTACCAAAGAATTAATTTAATCCACCTATGATTAATTTTTCATTTATTAATTCTACTTAAGAATTAATCGAATCCACTAAGGATTTAATCCATACAGTTAATTCTAATAAAGAACTAACATTTCCATAAGGAGGTTCATACCTTAGTTATGTGTGTGACACGTTAGGTTCATTTATATGCTAGAAATGAGACCTTTCTCTTAAGCTTATATAAGTGTCACATAGATATTTAATTAAGGTCTCGAGTCTTAACCAAACTCGAATCCAGGCTCGCACTGATCATTTGATGTTTAGCAACGTCGTCAAGAAGACCTAGACATAAATGATTATTATGAAGGACCTTTTCAGGTTACGAACTTCGTATGAGACACTCCTTCCATCATTTTCCTGATCCGAGTCTAGAGTTTGGGTTCAGTTCAAACTCAAGTAACTCAGACAATTAACTATGCCGGTGTTGTGATCATAGTGACCTTCGCTATCTAAGAAGAATCACCACTTCTTCTTAATGACTTCGATACTCTGGCCAGAGATTTTTCATTGGTTATCTATATCATACAACAGCATAGGAAATCACCCAATATTTGTACCGTAGATAACTCCCTATTTCAATGTCATCTGTTTTTTCATTCGGCCAGACTACACCAAACTTTATCCTCTCTCATGATTCTCTTGGAATCTAGAATAAGACCAAAGTACAGTGGGCCAAACCCATCGCAACCATGACATCTCAATTCTTAAAGATTATCTCTACTACGTAGCCCATATGATTTTAAGTTCGACATAGAACAAACATAGAATAGTTTGGGGTTGTTCGGTTCTCACACTACACAAGTGCAAACCCTCTGTAGTTATAATGATTGTCGATCAATGCCCATGGAACAAGGCACATCCCTTACAAGATGCAGTACGAGCAAGATTTTACGAGAATATGATCTCCCTTTTTCTCATAACTCTATGGCTTTTAATAAGTTCAGGATCATGGCCTTAGAAAATGTTCCACAGTCATCACCTACTTGTGTGCGGAGGTTCCCGTAGCCAATCAATGATCCTCAGGACTCTATCAACTATGCATAGATTTATAGATAAAGATAAATGCCATATAAATAAAAGGTTCGATATATAAACAAGACTGTACTTAAGTGTTACAGGTTTGACAGTGCCACTAAGTGGCTAGCTGGGCACCTAACATTAACAATTTTCTGCTTGGAGCTCTTCCAACTTACTGCTCTGCCTTTGAGGGTGAATATAAGTCTCGATATTGATTTCAAATCATCCACCTCATATTGGAAACTAGGGTTAGTGAATTCTTATAGTTTGAATTCTCCACCATTGTATATGAGAAATAAATCCTTAATCCTACTCAAGTACTTGAGGATTGTCTTCACGGCTACCCAGTGTAACTTGCGCAGGTCGGACTGAAAATGACTCACTATACACTTTGCACGAGCCACATCCAGCCTAGTGCATAATATTGCATACGTAATACTTCCTATGAAAAAATCATATGGTATACGAGCCATCCTATCCGGTTCCTTCGGTGTCGAAGGACACATGGTGTTAGGTGTTATGCCCTCTATGCCATTAAGGAATTAGATTTAGGAAGGCATTTTATTTATTTTGTATGAACATTATTAATAATTAATAAAAGGTATTGAGTTTGTTCTTATAAATCTAATTGTGGCATTGAATGTATTGAACAAATAGGCCCTTAAGATCAAGTTGTACTCACCACTACTTATTTGATAAGTAGGAGCACTGGTAAAGTTAAGTGTTTGATCTTATAAACATGGTTCGTGAGTTAAAGAATCTAAATTGGGCATTTGGGTTCAACTCGTATGACATTTGCTTTGATAAGGAAAGTGCTAGTCTTACACTGATTGGATAGTGAGAGCTGGTGTGTCATGAATATGATTAACGGAGTTGACATATTCGAACACGACTCGTTGTAATCCTATCACATGGGTTTTTACTCGGTGACATTCAATAATAAGGATTGCCGGTAGTATGACTGAACTTTACACTTGACTCTTTACATTGTACTCGTACTATTGAATAAATTATTAGAGTAGTTAGCCCCAATCACCTGTTGGTGGGCTCGACCTCGAAGTATGATTCAATTGGTGAGTTCGACAATGGAAAGTGGATTGCCAATAAGGAATTCACTGTCTCGAAAGTAAACGAGAAGGGACCTGTACATCATAGGCGTTGTGAAATTAAAGTCTTTGGCCAAAGCATTAATGACTGACTTGTATTAGATATAAAGGGTAGTTTGGTAATTTCACATCAGTATGATTGTAGTACAGTATCAAGTTATATGAGGTTGATGTTCCATGACTCTTACTTGATCGGGTTGCATCAGTGAAGAGTTTATAATCATATTGTAATTATCACATAAAGGTTCATGATGAAATATTCATCTCGTAGTTGATTGGGTTTCAGTATAGCTTCATGGTAATGGCTTGGTGATAACTATATCCTTGGAATCCTCCCAATGCCGATCAAGACGAGCCTGGAGAGTCGCGATATGTAAACATGATAAAATAAAAGAGTTTTACTTTCTGAAGGGTATTTTGATAATTTCATTAAAGTGGAAATTATCAAAGGGATGTGTATTGATTATAATAAATATATTTAATTATTTTAATTAAATAATTCTATTCAATTAATATTAATACTATTATTAAGTTAGAATTAATAAATTACTATTAATACAAGGAGCCTAGTATTTAATTAATTACTAATAAGATTGGACTGTAAATATTATTTAAATACTTAACATTGCGCTTGGAATTTGATGAAGCCCAGCAAACCTATCCCTAGGTCAAATCAGTCGCCCTCCCTCCTTAAGTCAAAGGAGTAGTTTTTTTTTAAACACTAGGTGTTTAACTAAAAACATAACTTTATGTGATTTTCATCTTTTTTAGGAATCCTATGAACGAAAAACGTAGCAGAAGAATTGAGGATTCCTTGAGTCGAATCACTTTAACGTGGGTTTGATGATTTTCAAGGTTTTACAAAATTAAACGAAATGAAATACCTTATTGATTTCGTTTTCTTCAATTCGCGTAACAACAACTGTCTGAGAATTCCTGTCTCCAAAGCTTCACGCGAAACGAACCTTTCAAAGATCCCCAAAAGTCTCTCCTTGGTCATGGTGGACGGCTAGAGAGAGATTAGGGTAGGAGTTTCCTTCTTTTTGTGTTATGTAATTAGGGTTAGGAGTCTTGTTACACAGTTGGAGATATATGTAACTCTTCTAACTTATGCAACAAGTAGGAGACCTCCTTGGTACTCCTAGTGGTTGCCCCTAGGGCTCCATTGGACTATCAAGGTGGGCTTTTAGTTGGCCCGATCAACTTAGTCCACCTTTCAATATATATTTGATTTAAATCCTATTTAAATCCAAAATATATATTTTATTAATTCTTTACTTAAATAATTTAATTTAATCTAATTAAATTAAATATTTAATTTTTTGATTTACCATTAAATCAATCCGTCCAATTAATTTTGTCCTTCTAAAAGATAAAATAAAAAGACATCCTATTCGTTTCTTATAGCACAACTCTTTAGGCTCGTCTCAATTGGCAATGGGAGGAATTACCAGAGGATGTGAGTGTCACCTAACCAGTCCTGTGGACTTAAATTGTAACCCATTTGAGTTCAAAATGAACGAGTCATATACGAACCTCTAGACCATAAATACCATATGTGCATAAGCCCTTCACTGACGTATCCCAATCAAGTCAGAGTCATGGTATATGTCAAATTTACTAAACTTGATACTGTGCATTAAATCATAGCATAATGAAATTACCAAACTACCCTCCATGTCTTACATGATTCAGTTTCATTGCTTTGGCTAAAGACTTATAATTTCATTTGCCTATGATCGCACATGATACTTTCTCGTTTAATATCGAGACAGTGAATCCTATCTTGACGATCACTTCACAAGTGCTACTTGACTCATTGAGATCGCACTTCGAGGTCGGCCCCACCAAAGGGTGATTTAGGCCTAACTACTCTAATAATAGAATCAACATCACAAGTACATTGATCATGACCCCTCAGGTCTAAGGCTCACGCATACTATTATGATCAGTAATCCAATCATTGACAGTCACTTAGTAAAATACCCATGTGATCGGATTGCTGCGAGCCGTGTTCGAATATACCAATTCTATTGGCATATCTATAACACGTGTTCTAACTATCTCATAGTGTTCGACTGGCACTCTATGTCAGAGCGTGTGTGATACAAGTCGAATCTTGATGCCCAATTAAGATTCCTTGACTTTCGAACCTTCTTAAGTGATCAACTGTCAGACTCTTCTGGTGCCACTTATTTATTCCAAGGACGAAGAGTCAACCTTGATACACATGGACTACTTGTTCAACTCATTAATGCCATGAAGTTTTATATGAACAAAAGAATAAATGCCTTTATTATTGATAAGTTCGTACAACATACTTGGATACCATATACAATCTATTTGTCCTCATTGGCATCTAGAACATATATCTAACAATCTTAGAGAGTGAAAAAGAGTAAAACACTAAAATCCTTTCTCCCTCCCCATAAACCCTAATTCGTCCAACCCCATCTGAGGAAGAGGAGGTCGAGCTTCAAGAATTGAATCATCGCGTGATAATATAGAGGAAGGAATAATCAGTTGCTGCTCAAAAACTTGGCTTTAGAAATTCACCGAAAAAGATAATTGGATTACATCTTCTTCTTAGTTTTTCGATTTTATGTGTAAACAAAATTATCAAAACATGAATTGGATCCGGGTTTTGTGAATCAAGAAAAAAATTTATTAGTTGGTTTGGTTCACAACAATGGTATCAGAGCCAAATTCTTGATTTTTGATAAATTTATCACGCGTTCATGCATTTATGTTATTTGATGAATATGAATGCATGTTTGAATGTTTATATTTTTTTATATTTATGTGAATTTATGTTTATTTGTATTGTATGCAAAAACGTAAAACTTGGGTGTTATGGTTTAATATTATGCATGTTTAAACTATTGGATTTTTGATGATTAAATTGGATGATTGAAAAAGATGTCGCGGGTGAGCAAACCGGCGACGGCACGGCAGGGTCGTGCCACGCGCACAACGTGGCCTAGCCGTGCTGCACGAGGAGGCCTGCACGGCCGTGCGTGTGTGTGTGTGTGTGGCTGCTGGCGCTGCCAGCTTGGGTAGCATCGTGCGTCGGGCTTCGCCCGACGTGTAATTTTGATTTTTGTCGAGCCAGGCCCAGACTTTGAAAAATTAATCCTATAAGTTTAAAATTAATTTTTTAAATTGGGACTTAGCCCGTTTATTCCATTGGATGAATTTTGAAAATAAAATTGGTCTCAAGCTAAATTAGCATTTTTTTGTGGATTAATTTTAAAATTAAAAGCCCCATAAAATCTTTTTCAATTTTAAAATTGGATTTTAATTGAGAATTAAATTGGATTTAATTTTCATTACTTTATTTAAAATTGGATTTTAATTAAGAGTAAATTAGATTTAATTTTAATTAGTTTATTTGGAAAATTAGATTTTTTAAGGCCAAAACTGGATTTATTAGCCTCTTAAAATTAATCATCAAATTTAATCATTGGTATTTAAATTGGATTTATCTGACTAAATAATGCTTGTTAGGCTTGCTTTATTTTATGGATTAAATTAAATAGGGTTGACCCAAATTAATTTGGAATTAGATTTAATTAGAGTTTAATTTTGCTTTTAAATTATTTCACCCATGTTGGGCTCTATTTGATAAAGTCCACTTTAATTGGATTAAAGTAAATATTTGGGCTTGCCCCATTAACGTTAAAATTCAAAATAAATTAGATTTATTTTTGAAAAAATTAATTAAATTGGGTTTAATTAAATATTAAATAAGATTTAATAATAATCACATATGTGTTTAATTTGATTATGTACTCCCTTTATCATTATGTGATGGTGACACCTCGTATGGGCTAAGGGTTTGTTTCTTTTTATTATCAGGGTTGTAGTGCGCCGGAGTTTGAGCCCCCACCCAGTTTGTATCTTTATTTTTATTTAGAACAATTGTATAGGCATGTACCATTGTAATAAATATATTAGATAGGTCCAATAAAGAGAAAAGACGGTGGCAAGCTTGGAGCGGAGTCAAGGATCTCTTTTGTAATAGGTTAGAACCCCCCCTATTGACTCGTTGGATCGAGACAATCTAGATTAAAGCCCGTACGTGTGTGTGTTATTAGCAATTGCTAGGCGTTTTTCTTATGCATTTCCATAATTAGTGCTTAATAAATTAATGTGCAAAGTGAGACCCAAAATATAATAACTATCAAGTTATTAATTCTCCCTGTATCAAATGATACTAAGTAAATAAAGGGTATTTGATATCCTGGCTCTCCATCAAGCTTTAGAAAGAGATGGTTGCATCTTGTATATGGCAACATCTCGGTATTAGGGGGTCATATATAAAGGTAGTATGCTTCATCTTCTTTAGTGCATTTGATGCCTTAAGTCGAAGCGAATTTTGCTCGATATATCGAAAAAAGTTGCAAGGCGAGATTAAATTGCTAGACTGATAAGAGTTGATGGGAATAGACTTAGATGAATCACCACCTATATATCAAAAAGGGTTGCAGTTAAGTGATTCATGAGCCAAAGGGATTGAATCATTAAATGGTTTAATTGGCACTAGGCGCCAGCTCAATTTCTAGACGGACCATATATCCAAAAAGGTTGCAACCCATCTAAACATTGAGGACCTTAATCACCCACTATAAAATCGATCCAACGAGGTTTCTGCTTATTGCAGTGGGAGTACAATAATTGAGAAAAAAAGTGGGAGACAAGTAATTGTATAAGTCCTTTAAAATTACTTGTTTTAAACAATATAAAGCATCTAATTGAATAATCTTGGTATTTTCTGTAGTTTGATAATTACTCTCTTTACTGGTTAACCCACTCAAAGTTTTGCTTGAAAAGAACATTCTAAATGGACAAAACTTCTTTGAATTGAACCGAGGATTGAGGACTGTCCTCAATGATGAAAATCTTGAATATCCTAGAAAATCTTGAGGTCTCGGTGGTCGATGGAATTAGGTCTATGGATTTCTACATGGACATCCACCTTCAAGTGGATCTCATTCTCCAATCACTGCCTAGATCGTCCTGAGCTGAAAGTTGAAAAAGTAGGTATAGAACTTTTTGTTTTTGAAACTAATTGTTCTATGACTATATTCTCTACTTCATAGATTCTAGATTTCAGAGCTAGTGCTCACATCTGTGTTTTGAACCAGGATCAGGAAACAAGTAAGAAGTTGGGAGAAAGAGAAGTGATGATCAATGTGGGAAGCTGGCTCAGTGTCGCGGCTACACACGTTGGAAACACTTCTATTACATAAATGTCTGAACATTCTATTACTTTAGATAATTGCCTCATTTTTCCCAATGAGCTTAAGAGCATTTTTTTTATTCCTGTATTGGTCAGGAAAGGATACTTGTTTACTTTTAATGACAATGGTTGTGATATTTATTTTAGAAATAAAAACGTTGGCTCAGCATCTTTAGTTAATGGATTGTATTATATTAATGTTCAAAACCATTGCATGGTTAACGCTATGACTAAGAAGCATAGTATGAATGGTACTAACCAAATACTTATATGGCATTTTAGACTTGGACATGCCGGTGAATTCAAAATTCACGAGTTGGAGAAACGACGGCTTATCGGCCCACTTAGATTTGATCCATTTCCAGCATGTGAATCCTATTTAAAAGTAAAATGACTAGGTCACCCTTCACCGGACATTTTCAAAGATCCAAGGAAGTTTTGGGTTTAGTTCATACAGACGTTTGTGGGCCCTTCAAGGATGAGGCCTATGGAGGTTTTTAGTACTTCATTACATTCAGTGACGACCATAGTAGATATGGACTCCTGTATTTAATAAAACATAAGTCTGAGGCTATTGAATGACTCAAAGAGTTCAAGACTATGGCTGAAAAACAAACCGTGCACAGTATTAAAACACTGCGATTGGATCGTGGTGGCGAATACAAGAGTGTTGAGTTTGATGAGTTCTTAAAAGAACACGGCATAGTGTTACAATTTAATCCTCCAGTAACCCCACAATTAAATGGAGTAACTGAGCGAAGAAATCGTACCCTATTGGATATGACAAGATCTATGCTTAGCTACACCGATTTACCTGTTTCATTGTGGGGGCATGCTTTGTTTATAGTTGTACACATACTGAATAAGTGTCCCTCGAAATCTGTTCATGAAACACCATATGAGTTGTGGTGTGGAATAAAACCTAATCTTAAGTACATAAGAATATGGGGTTGCCCTGCATATGTTAAGAAGACTAAGGTAGAGAAACTAGGGGGAAAATCCATTAAGGGTCGATTCATAGGTTTTCCCACTGGCTCCATCGGATACCTGTTTTACCTACCAAACAATCATTGGATAATCGTGGCTTTGCAAGCATTCTTTCTTGAAGACAAGTTCATTAGAGAGGGAGGTCCAGGTAGGATACTCGTCCTATTAGAAGAACCAAATGAACCCCCTTTGGAGACACCGATTCAAGTACAAAGAACTGAACCGGGAACTCAAAAGACACAACCGTTGCTGTGACACTCCAGTAGAGTATCTCGATCACCTGAGAGATATGATTACCTTCATGATCAACAATATTTGTTTGCTGTGGCAAATGGAAGCCATGGTGATGATTCCTCTAGCTACGAACAAGCAGCAATTGATTCCGTAAAATGGATACAAGCCATGAAAGCAGAGATGGATTCGATATATTCAAACCAAGTCTAGACTCTTACTGATCTCCATGAGGGTGTACAGCCGATAGAGTGCAAATGGATCTATAAGAGAACGATTGGTATGGATGGCAAGGTAGATACCTATAAGGCCAGACTTGTTGCGAAAGGTTATAGTAAAAAAGAGGGCATTAACTATGAGGAAACCTTTTTACCCGTAGCAATGATCAAGTCCATTCGAGTTCTGCTCGCGATGGCAGTGAACCTAGATTATGAAATCTAGTAAATGGATGTGAAAACCATATTTTTAAATAGATACCTCGAGGAGGACATTTATATGTAGCAGCCTAGAGATTTTTTATCTGATGTAGATTCTAATAAGGTTTGCAAGTTAAATAAGTCCATTTATGGATTTATGCAGGCGTCTCGCAGCTGGAATCAACTGTTCGATCAAGAAGTGAAATCTTAGTAATTCATTAAGAATGAAGATGAACCATATGTCTATAAATTGTCCAGTGGGAGCAAGTTAACATTTCTAGTGTTGTATGTAGATGACATAGGTTAACTGACATTAGTCAAGGCATGGCTTTCAAGGACATTCTCCATGAAAGACTTAGGAGAAGCAACCTACATTCTAGGAATTCGCATCTACCAGGATAGAGCAAATCGGACGTTAGTTCTCTCCCAACCTAGAGAAAGTCCTTAAGAGATATGAAATGAGTAACTCTCAGGGAGGACCTTTGCCCATGGGACATGGAATACATCTCTCTAAATCTTTGAGTCCAAAATTGGATGAGGACAGACTAAAGATGAGTAAAATCTCATATGCATTAGTAGTGGGAAGTCTCATGTATGCAATGTTATGCACGAGGCATGACATAGCCTAAGCTATGAGTGTTGTTAGTCGATTTTAAGCTAACCTAGGTGAGCAACTGATGGTCCCAAGTGGCATACGAAAGGGTCTAGAAGTGGGGGGGGGGGGGTTGAATAGACCCTGAAGTCTTTTTAGACTTCAAGAATTTCGTGTTACTTTTCAAAGATCTGAACGCTTGGAAGGTTGAGCGCTTGGGTCAGGCGCTTCAGTAAAGATAACTTAGACTTAGTGAGTTTAGCAATTTACCAAAGTAGGGTAACGCTTAGATCACTTAATCAGGGTTAGCACAGCGGAAATGATTTTTAGCGTTCTTTTAGATAATTTAATCGCTTTGCAATTTTACTTGTCTTTTAGAATAATGTAATATGACAGATATAAGACAGTAAAATATAAATGACACAATAATTTGTAAGGTTCACTGGGTGATGTAATCCCAGCTACGTCCTTCTTCTCCTTTTTCACTTGGAGGAAATTACTAAGATGATTATCAAAGAATCACACAGAATCTTCTACAAGATAGTAAAGAATGAAATTGATCTCGGGCTCCTTGATCACACAAATTTTAGCACCAATGAAGATCGCCTTCTACAAGCTTCTCTCACTCAGAAATACTTCCTGTAATGAGTTTCAACAACTTTTCTCACTCAGATGAAAGGTGACACGCTAGAAGCTAACGTGCTTGAATAGCAAGTGCACTAGTCGCGTGTAGTAATAAATGGACAAGAAGTCCGGGTTTTCGAACCTCAAGGACTTGGATTTTTAGCTTAAGATTTGCAATTAAGGTAAAGACAATTAAAGTAAAATAAGAGGAAAAAAACAATTAAGTAAACGAAAGATCAAAGGAGGGAACAAGCTATGAATTAAACCTCACGAATTGGTTAAAAAGACTAAGGCACTTGCTATAACCGAATCCACTCATCGATATATATGAGCTACTCTTCGAATTATTAGACTCCTATTGCTTTGGTGAAAACTCTTTAATTAATCATTACCCGATGTCTCGGCACATAACAATCCTATGATTGATTGACAATTCTCTAAATATGTCTATCCGAGAATCTAATCAACAACCATGCATTAACGTTCTAGAGTTTTCCCGGATAAATCCGGCTAACCGCACCCGGAAATCTTTACCTATTTCTAGGAGCAATTCCACATTAGTTTCGGATGATGTGTTGATTCATTTGAACCCTAACCTATCTTCTCTCGAATGACTAGATTAGGCACAATAGCAAGCATATGGAGATCAAGCATATGATTGTGATAAAAGCACAAAATCAACACACAAAGCAATTAGGAGAATTAATACGAAAATTAACTTCACATATATTGATTCATGAATTCGGCCTTCACATGGCCTTAGTTCTATAGGATTAGCTCATATTCAATAACTCAAGAAGGTCTAAAACAATCATATACATAGTTATTGACATAAACATGTAAATGAAATATAAAAGAAAACTCCCTAAGTCTTAAATGATGATGAATCCTTGGTTGTAGCTTCAATTTCTAGCTCAATCCCCCTTCTTCACCTTCAATTGTTGATGAAATTATGGCTCAAAAACCCAGAAAATGCTCTCCAATTCCCCAGATTTCGAACCTCCCTTCCAATCTGAAATTTGACTTTTAAACAATTGAAAAACGGTTACGCCGGCGCCTAGGCGCGGGCAAGACGGCGCCTAGGTGCGGTCTACGTGGCAAACTTTTCTTGGGGGAGAAGTCCGGCGGCGCCCAGGCGCGGATAGTACAGCGCTCGGGCGCGGGAATAACGTCGCCTAGGCGCTGGTAGTGCGGCGCCTACGCGCGGTCAACAGGGATCAACTTTGTTGTTCTTGATCGGCGCCCGAGCGTGGTCAGCTCGGCGCCTGGGCGTGGTCGACAGGCTTCAAAAAGTGTCGTGCACCGTTTTTCGCCTTTTTCTTCGTGTGCTCTCGTTTATCACCTGAAATCACTTAACACCCCAATTAAACGCAACTGTGGCATGATTTAGGCAATAAATAACTCCAACAATATCAGATCATAGGCTTAAAAACACGTAAAAACGCCTCTTATCAACCCCCCCAAACTTATCAATTGCTCGTCCTCGAGCGATAAGCTATAGGTTAGGAAAAACATCATCAAACACGGGAGAAATAAAAAGAAAAAGAGAGAGAAAAAAAAATAAAAAACTACCTAACTCACTTTCGTAGAGGACACGGTTGCATTTAGCGAATGCAACAAGCCTTTGAACCTTTATGTTACCTCAAATGACGAGTTATAGTCTCGTGAGGGTTTGCATGCAATATACCCACAAAATCGAAGGATGTTATGCTCAAACCAACCGAGACAACTTGGAATAAGAACTATGATGCAATGGCACGAATGAAGTGACAATACAGCTCAACAATACGTACACAAATGAAGACAATGCTCATTCAACACCTAGAATTCAACCAATTTCCAAAGGGTATAGTGGGATAAGATCTAGGGCATTATGATCGAAAGGCATCCCTACCATGCTCGGAAACATTCCCCATATGTACCAACTTTCGATAGATCATAAAGCTCATTGAATCATAAGCAACTTTAAGGTTAAATTGTGCCCACTTCCATTCACTTTACATTGATATTTCACGCTTTGAACGATTTAAGCTTATAACAACATAAGGCCTCGTGCAATGTTCTACCCCTTTAGATCTTCTTTGCCACCCATGTAACGGGCTTTGGGTCAACAACTCCCAAACTAAAGGGGTTTTAGGGTGCTAAGTGTTAAGACACTCCTACGAACTTAATCACCCGAGTGGCAAAGGCCACGAAATAGAACGAGGTCTTTTATTCAACTCATTCCCGATTGGCTTGAGCAAAGCTCAAATTAGCTCAACGAGTATAGTATATAGGCAATGGTGCTTTGGTGACCTCCAATACTCGTTGGCCTGACCGAATTTTAAAGGTCATACCAATCTCATCTCAATCATTCGTTCCATTAACACAAATATGAACCCCTAAGCAACTAATCATCTCAAAACAACATGAAAAATCTAGGTTAATATATCCGGGGGTGCTCCTCACATGTCTCGAGATGGGGAGCCCTTTTCAATCCCTCTACTTTCGAATTATGTGCAACGTGTATCATCTAAGGAAGATTGACTTTCAACTAAGGTTGAAATGAGCATAATCAAGATGTGTAATTTTCATTTTAGACCATTAATAGAAATATACAAGATCTCATGCCATTGTCTCGAGTTCTCAAGTCTCATTGCACCAATTGGCAAGCTAACCATCCTAAAACAAAAAAAAAATTATGCTTGAATTTTCACAAAATTTAGCACAAAATACATGCAATAGCAATGGTTCTCTCAAACTTGAGCTAAAAACAAGATCACACAACACATAAAATCAATAAGCACTACTCATAACCCCCCCACACTTAAACTCAACATTGCCCTCAATGTTGGCTCAACCATAAGCACTCAAAAAGGGTAAACGAGAGTACTTACACCAAGGATGCTGAAAAGCAAACCTTAATCATGTGAAATCCACTCCAAGCTCAAATCCACAACGAAAGATCTCCAATGCAAAACTCGGCTACTACATGTTATGTACTCACAATACAAAACCATCAAGACTCAAAGAGAAGCATGTCAAAAGTGCATGCTTGAATAAAACAAAAAGAAACAACAACAACACAAGACAAAAACAAAAGCAAAAAGAAAAGAAAAACTTACAAACTTGGGTTGCCTCCCAAGAAGCGCTTGTTTATAGTCATTAGCTTGACTTTTCAAAGTCGACTCAATGAGGATCATAGAGTGGAATAGACAACTTTGCCACTCTCCTATTGATTTTCGGGCACAGCTTCGTCCCAATAGTCGTTGTAGGTAACGATTGCCCAATATCGAGTAAACTTCCCACTACCCCTTTCTTCTTGAATTCCTTGTGCGTCATCTTTCGTGGATCATATGAAGAGTGTTCCTGTGATTTCTCAACACTTAAAAGATTAAACGTATCTAATTTTGAATAGTTCGTGTTAGGATGTAGTCTACGTTTTTCTTTGAATGCATTGAGACACACTCTTTTACTTCCCATATTTAAGACTAACTTACCATTCACCTTATCAAGCGTGGCATTACCGGTGTCTAGGAAAGGTCTTCCTAGGATCAGAGGTGCTTCAATGGCCTCATCCATCTCACAAGTTACGAAGTCGATCGGGAAATGATATTTGTCAATTTTCACATGCACATTCTCGACAACTCCCTTTGGGTGTTTGAATGATTTGTCCTCGAATTGTAACCGCATCGACGTTGGCTTAAGCTCATTAAAACCCAACTTTTTGAACCATGTATAAGGAAGAAAATTAACTCCGACTTCCAAATTCAGAATGACACTATCAAACTTCGTTTCTCCTATAGTGCACGGGATGGAAAGAAGTCTTGGGGCCTTGCATTGACTTGAAGGATCATGGAGAGTACCCACCAAGCAGATTTTTGTCAAACAAACCGTGTGCACTTCTTCCCAAGGTTGCTTGTTCAACAAAATATCCATGGATAGCTTCGAGATACATTGCGTTTGCAAGATAGAATTGACAAGGAGCTCGTTAACCTTCACCTCTAGTAAATTGTCTAAAACTTGATCAAATTTACTTTTTTCTCGTCCTAGAGCTAAAGGAAATGGGACACATATTTGAGAAGGTTGAGAGAGAGTGGAAAGAGATTTCTCAGTTTTTGGGTTCTCTGTCTCGGATGCTCTAAAGTAGATTTCCTTTGTGAGGTGTTTAAGTTGACAACTCATCTCCCTCATCCCCAAACATATGTCCTTTTCCATAAGGCGCATCTCTTCCATGATATTATCGGATTCTTCCTCCACCTCATGAATATCCACTTGGCATAAATGTGGAAGGAATTCTTGCCTTATGGCTTGAATTTGCTCAATATGGGGTCTCTGTGACTCACATAGTCCTTGTTGTGGCAAAGATGTAGCCACTATCGGTACGACGGTTAGAGTAGGTGCCTCAATCATTGGTGATACTTCCCATGGGCGAGGTGGGACTACTAACGGTTTCATGCCTCGAATAGTGTTTTGCAACCATTCGACCTTCCCCTTTAGAGTTAGACTATGGAATTGTGTAGCCATTATTAGAACCTGAAAAAGAAAAAGAAAACAAAAGAAACAAAATTAGAATAACAAGAAAATAAAAGAAAAGCAAGAAATAAACGAAAAAATAAGAATTATGAAAATGTAAACGAAAATAAAAAACTAAAATAAACCAAGTCCCCGGCAACGGCGCCAAAAACTTGACACGCTAGAAGCTAACGTGCTTGAATAGCAAGTGCACTAGTCGCGTGTAGTAATAAATGGACAAAAAGTCCGAGTTGTCGAACCTCAAAGACTTGGATTTTTAGCTTAAAATTTGCAATTAAGGTGAAGACAATTAAAGTAAAATAAGAGAAAAAAACAATTAAGTAAACGAAAGATCAAAGGAGGGAACAAGCTATGAATTAAACCTCACGAATTGGTTAAAAAGACTAAGGCACATGCTATAACCGAATCCACTCGTCGATATATATGAGCTACTCTTCGAATTATTAGACTCCTATTGCTTTGGTGAAAACTCCTTAATTAATCATTACCCGATGTCTCGGCACATAACAATCCTATGATTGATTGACGGTTCTCTAAATATGTCTATCCGAGAATCTAATCAACAACCATGCATTAACGTTCTAGAGTTTCCCCGGATAAATCCGGCTAACCGCACCCGGAAATCTTTACCTATTTCTAGGAGCAATTCCACATTAGTTTTGGATGATGTGTTGATTCATTTGAACCCTAACCTATCTTCTCTCGAATGACTAGATTAGGCACAATAGCAAGCATATGGAGATCAAGCATATGATTGTGATAAAAGCACAAAATCAACACACAAAGCAATTAGGAGAATTAATACGAAAATTAACTTCACATATATTGATTCATGAATTCGACCTTCACATGGCCTTAGTTCTACAAGATTAACTCATATTCAATAACTCAAGAAGGTCTAAAACAATCATATACATAGTTATTAACATAAACATGTAAATGAAATATAAAAAAAAACTCCCTAAGTCTTGAATGATGATGAATCCTTGGTTGTAGCTTCAATCTCTAGCTCAATCCCCCTTCTTCACCTTCAATTGTTGATGAAATTATGGCTCAAAAACCCAGAAAATGCTCTCCAATTCCCCAGATTTCGAACCTCCCTTCCAATCTGAAATTTGGCTTTTAAACAATTAAAAAACGGTTACGCCGGCGCCTAGGCGCGGGCAAGACGGCGCCTAGGTGCGGCCTACGTGGCATACTTTTCTTGGGGGAGAAGCCGGCGGCGCCCAGGCGCGGATAGTACGGCGCTCGGGCGCGGGAATAACGGCACCTAGGCGCGGGTAGTGCGGAGCCTAGGCGCGGTCAATAGGGATTAACTTTGTTGTTCTTGATCAGCGCCCGAGCGTGGTCAGCTCGGCGCCTGGGCATGGTCGACAGGCTTCAAAAAGTGTCATGCACCGTTTTTCGCCTTTTTCTTCGTGTGCTCTCGTTTATCACCTGAAATCACTTAACACCCCAATTAAACGCAATTGTGGCATAATTTAGGCAATAAATAACTCCAACAATATCAGATCATAGGCTTAAAAACACGTAAGAATGCCTCTTATCAAAAGGTTGAGGTTTTTGTCACAAGGGTTTGTTTGTATTTGGGAAGATCAAAGAACTTGGAATATCTCAATCGGAATTTAGGTTTCTTCTTTGGAAGATGTTTGAGATATTTGTGACTGTCTGGAATGTAGATAAAAAGCTTGAAGGAATTTTGGGTATGGAGTTTTCTAAGCTTTTTCTTGTGTACGTAATTTTCTCTTGTAAATGTTTTGTACCGTACTTTTTAGGGTCTGCTGAAGGTAAGGTATTTATAGGCCATTCTTGGGATCTGTCCGTTGGACACATGTAGGAGCGTGCCTTTCACGCAGCGCGTGATTCTACTTAAAGCCTGACATTCTTGAAAAACTGCTGGCACCGATTGGATGGTAGCAGCTATAAACTCTGAAGTTCTGACAGTCTGGTCAAAAAGGTGGTTTGTTCACAGGTCACAGTAGTTTATCACATTTAATGCTCTTATCAGGCATTTAATGCATTTGAATTTATTTCCCGTTGGAAATAAATGTCCGTTGAATGATTGCATTTAAGTCCTTCGTGACTTGAGGATTTATTTCAGGTGAATTTGTCATTAGTCGCTTAAGTGCTTTAAGCGCTTGATCCATAAATCCTGAAAGAGGTCCTTTAGCGTTTGACGGACGCTAAGAAACAAATCTTCATCTTTGGTTGACTTCAGACGCTGATCTTCAACTTCTTCTCTAATAGACTCACCTAGAATTCTATTAGCGATTTAGTGTCTAATACTTAGTCTAAAAACTACAAAGATAAAAATTACAAGCCTAAACAGAATTACAAACTTTCAAACGCTTAAACAATGATCTATGGAAAACATAAACTTACATTTTATTTGGGGTCTAACATTGGATCCTATCTTGTCATCATAAAAACATCTAACATGAAATTTCCTAACAGCAACATTGGATGGCTGTGAAGACTATCCTTAAGTATCTTAGAAGAACAAGGGATATGTTTCTCATATATGGAAATGAAGAAATGAGAATAGATGGATATCCTGATTCAGACTTTCAGTCTGATGGGATGATCGAAAATCTATGTACGGGTTTATATTCACTTTGAATGACGGAGCAGTGTCTTGAAAAAGTTCCAAGAAAAGCACAACTGCGAACTACACACATGAAGCTGAATACATAGTTGCCTCTAAGGCAGCTAATGAAGTTGCTTGGATAACAAAGTTCATGGCTGAACTTCAAGTGGTTCCTAGTTATTGCCACTATGGTGTGACAACAATGGAGCAATAGCACTGGCTAAAGAACTAAGGTCTCACAACAAATTTAACACATAGAGAGAAGGTATCATGATCAATGTACTTGTGCTGTTGAATCTGTTACTAGAGTGGATATGCCCAAATCACCCTTTGGTGGGGCTGACCTCGAAGTGCGATCTCAATGAGTCAAGTAGCACTTGTAAAGTGATCACCAAGATGAGATTCACTATCTCAGTAGCAAACAAGAAAGTATCCGGTGTGATCATAGGCAAATGAAATTATAAGTCTTTGCCCAAAGCAATGAAACTAACTCATGTAAGTCATGGAGGGTAGTTTGGTGATTTCATTATGCTATGATCTAATGCACAGTATCAAGTTTAGTGAGTTTGACATATACCATGACTCTCACTTGATCGGGATATGTCAGTGAAGGGATTATACATATATGGTATTTATGCTCCAGAGGTTCGTACATGATTAGTTCATTTCGTACTCGATTGGATTACGATGTGAGTCCACGGGACTGGCTAGGTGACAGTCACATACCCTGGTAATTCCTCTCATTGCCAATTGAGACGAACCTAAAGAGTCGCGCTATATGAAACTAACAGAATGTCTTTTTGTGTTAATATTTAGAAAGATAAAATTAATTGGACGGATTGATTTAATGGTAAATCAATAAATTAAATATTTAATTTAATTAGATTAGATTAAATTATTTAAGTAAAAAATTAATTAAATAGAATTAATATATATATATTGGATTTAAATAGGATTTAAATCAAATATATATTAAATGGTAGACTTAGTTGGCTGGGCCAACTAAAAGCCCATGTGATCTCCTACTTGTTGCACAAGTTAGAAAAGTTATAAATACCTCAACTGTTAAACAAGAAACCTAACGCTAATTACATAACACAAAAAGAAGGAAACTCCTACCCTAATTTTCTCTCTAGCCATCCACGACCACCAAGGAGAGACTTTCGGGGATCTTTGGAAGTTTCGTTTCACGTGAAGCTTCATAAACAGGAATTCTAAGAGAGTTCCTGTTACACGAATTGCAAAAAACAAAATCGATAAGGTATTTGATTTCGTTTATTTTTGTAAAACCTTGAAAATCATCAAACCCATGTTAAATTGATTCGACTCTAGGAATCCTTTTTATTTCTGCCGCGTTTTTTGTTCATAGGATTCCTAACAGAGTGGTAGGTTCCACTTGTCCTACAAATGGTTACTTAGTCATTTTTCCCTTAAGACAAGATTCACAATTAGGCATAGTATCCTCTTCCTTGAGGTAGAGTACACCTTCCTTTGATTTCTGCATTCTTTCTTTGGAATTATGTCCTAATCTAGCATGCCACATTAGTGTACTATTTAAGTTATCTTATTTTCTTTTGTTATTATTTCGTGGTGGTCCCAGATGGCATTCGAAAGTGTTTAGAAGGGGAGGGGGGGTTGAATAGACCACTACTACAAAAAGAGCCTATTACAGCGCCCCAATTACAGCGGTTTTTCGAAAAACCGTTGAACAGAGGGCGCTATTACAGCGGTTCGTGAAAGAACCGCTGTAATAGGTAAAACGCGGCACCTATCACAGCGGCTCTTTCATGAACCGCTGTAATAGGTGCCAGGCCTATTACAGCAGTTCTGTAGAGAACCGCTGTAATAGGCCTTTTACAGCGGTTCTCTACTGAACCGCTGCAAAAGGCGGCCAAAAAAAAACAAAAAATACCTTTTACAGCAGTTCTTATGTGAACCGCTGTAATAGGTGTAATAGGCCAAAACGAAAAAATTTGAAACACTTTTATCTTCCCGCTTCTCTCTCTCACTCTCAAAATTTAAAGCCCATTTCAGCTTTTCTCTCTCTCTACTCTCGGTCTCTCTCTCTCTCTCTCTCGATCCCCCCTCAAAAGCTCGACACCACCGCCGTTGTCGCCACCACCACCACCACTTACCGGTGCCGCCGCCACCACCACCACGATCGTATGCTTCTTTTCTTTCTCTCTCTCTCTATATATGTATATGTATATGTATATTTGTATATGTGTATATGTGTGGGTGTATGTATATTTGTGTATGTGTGGGTGTATTTATTTTGTGTATATGTGTATATTTGTGTATGTGTGGGTGTATGTATATTTGTGTATATGTGGATGGGTGTGTGTATATTTGTGTATATGTTGATAGGTGTATGTATATTTGTGTATATGTGGATGGGTGTATGTATATTTGTGTATATGTTGATGGGTGTATGTATATTTGTGTATATTTGGACGGGTGTATGTATATTTGTGTATATGTTGATGGGTGTATGTATATTTGTGTATGTGTGGATGAGTGTATGAATATTTGTGTATTTACGAAAATATTTCTCGGTTGAAATGTTGCGGTATCGAAATGACACGAAATTCGTACGGTCATAGTGAAACGGTATTCTAAACAAAATGCATGACTCTTTCATGCGATCTCGGGATTTTAGCCATCTGGAATCGTTAAAGGCCTCAAATTTGTGTTTTTTTACGAAAATAGGGTATTTTTGTAATAAAACGCAAATGTGAGGCCTTAAACGATCTCAGATGGCTAAAATCCTGAGATCGCAATATATAAATTGCGTTTTGTTTAGAATGGCGTTTCGCTATGACCGTACGAATTTCGTGTCATTTCGACATGGTGAAATTATAAACGCGAAAATAAAATTTAAAAAAAAAACACTACCTATTACAGCGGTTGTGGAAAAAATCGCTGTAATAGGACTATTACAGTGGTTTTTTCCACAACCGCTGTAATAGGCCCCGAAAAAAAAGTTAATTTTTTTTTAATAGCGTACACCTATTACAGCGGTTATAAAAATGACCGCTGTAATAGGTGTCTAATACAACGGTTTTTAACCGCTGTAATTGGCCTTAACCAATTACAGCGGTACCTATTACAGTGGTTAAAAATGCTGTAATTGGCCAAAAAAACCCGCTGTAATAAGCCATTTCTGTAGTAGTGGACCCTGAAATCTTTTTCGACTTAAAAAAAAATTTCTAATCACTTTTAAGAATTTGAATGCTTAGAAAGCAAAGAGCTAGGTCAAGCGCTAAAGGATGGATAACTTAGATTTAGTGATTTTGGCAGTTACCAAAATAGGGTAACGCTTAGATCACTTAATCAGGGTTAGCACAACGGAATTGATTTTAATGCTTAGCGTTCTTTTAGCCAAATAGTCACTTAACCGTTTAAAGCCTTTTAATGATATGATGCAAATAATAAAGTAAAGCAGTAAAATAGTAAAATGACACAATATATGAAAGATTCACTGGGTGATGTAATCCTAGCTACGTCCTTCTTCTCCTTTACACTCAGAAGAAATCCACTAGAATGATTATCGAAGGATCACACAGAGGCTTCTAAAAAATAGAGGATGAAAGGAAGATGATCTTGAGTTCCTTGATTACACAGACTTCAACTTCAATAGAGATCTTCTTCAACAAGCTTCTCTCACACAGAAATGTTGCTTGTAGATCAACAACTTTCTCAAGCAGATGAAAGAGGTTGAGGGTTTTCATCTGTAACATCCTATATGTTCGGCTCCTAATATTATAGAGACTAAGGTAAGAGCTATAATTCTCGCTAATTTATGTTTCAAATATAATTGAACTGCATAACGTATTCTATTCTAGTCGCGCGAACGCATCTTCATATGTTTAGTTGTTCACTTGCACACTAAAATTATACACTAGCTATATGTAAAATAGGCTAGTAGTATTTACACATCATTCTATACTAGTTTGTGTTTAGAATATAATATCCAAATTTTAGGTGCTATGAGTGTGAGTTTATATATAAATATATGTATACATATATACTCATGTGTGAATAGATGTTTACATATGCACATTAGATGAGAGGTGAGTAAGAAAGTGGGTGTCAACCTTAGAGATATCACACCTCACCTCCATTCCAAAGACTTGTATCTTTCTTTTGTTGACTACTCTTTTGCACACTCTTCACTTTCAACCTCACACACATAAGCCTGAAATTTATCTCTATTTTCTCTCAAAGGCAACAAGTGAAGAAAGAAAAAAATACCAAATTAGTAAGCATTCTCCTCTCTTGTTTCTTTTAAGGCATAGTAGCTAAGTTATATATTGCATATAAATATTTGTTATAATTTAAAGGTTATCTTTTTATGTGATTAGAGACCTGAAATTGAAACATGTGTCATATATTTGTATTTTAGTTAAGTTAAATTGCATGACATCCAGTTTTCAAGTTTCAGCTTCTACAGTCACAATTTAAAGTTGTAATTACATACCTAAACGTGAAAATTTAATTATGTGAAATTTTATGGATAAACATGTTTGTGTTGTGAACATCTCTACAATATTTGGTAATAATTGAAGTTCTGTGAATTTTTCTAAAAATCTCTGAATAATACTGCCAGACTGCTCTACGGGATTTCAAAAGGACACTGTTTGAAGATTATTTTACATATCTGGAGATTTTAGTTTACTATGAAAATTTTACTGTACTTATATAACTGTAAGAGGAGAATGCACACAAAATTTGGGAATTGTTTGAGCAACAGGGGATTTTCTAAACTTCTTTGTAACTATACTGCCTGTCCTGAAAAGTCTGTGGAGGACAGCCATGTTTTGGTGATCGAAACTCAATTTAACGACGTCAATTAATTCTGAAAATTTTATGACATATTATTCAAGGTTACATTTCTGTTTCTCTACAATTTGAGAGAAAAATCATATTTTGAGTATTTATGGGAATATTTGTGGTGAAGCTGCACCGATAAGTAGCTTGAGGCTTGTTTGAATTAAAGTATCTATACATCTAGTAGATATACACAGAAACTTACGAGTTTTGGTCAGGTTATAGAGTATCATATTTTAAGAATATGATGATGTGTTTGCATAGCAGGATATATCCGGGGTTCGAACGAGAGACGAGACAACGACGTTAGATTGTTATAGTGAGAGTTTCTCTTTAATTGCTTTACCTTCTTTGATCATCATGCAGGTAAAAGAAGAATCCCATGAAATCTTCAGGATAACCAATGAAACGTCCCATTAGGGATCTTGCCTCCGATTTCTCCACTTTAGTTTTCTTGACATATGCGGGGCATCCCCAAATCTTAATATGATTAAGACTCTGTTTCCTATTATTCCACATCTCATGCGGAGTTTTAGAAACGGATTTGGAGGAACATCTGTTCAAAACATGAGCAGCGGTAAGGAGCGCGTATTCCCACAACAAAATGGGTAAATCAGTGTAACTAAGCATGGAACGAACCATGTCAAACAGTGTTCGATTCCTTCGCTCGACTACTCTATTCAGTTGAGGAGTTGCTGGTAGTGTTAGTTGTAACATTATTCCTTATTGTCTAAGGAATCCATCAAACTCGGTACTCATATATTCTCCTCCACGATCCGATCGTAGAGTTTTTATATTTTGCCCAATTTGATTTTCTACTAAGGCCTTGAACTCTTTGAATCTTTCAAAGGATTCAGACTTTTGCTTCATCAGATACACTAGACCAAATCTTGAATGGTCGTCAGTGAAAGTGATGAAGTAGTAGAAACCTCCACGAGCCATTTCTCCGAATGGTCTGCAGACGTCGGTCTGCACTAATCCTTAGACTTGCGTAGCCCTTTCAAAAGTCCCTGTGAAGGGGGATCTAGCCATCTTGCCTAAGAGACATGATTCATATGTAGGAATACGGTCCGACCCTAGTGAGCTTAAAAGCCCATCTTTTTCCATTTTGTGGATGTTGTGCTCTCCGGCATGGCCTAGTCTAAGATGCCACTTGATTCTTAAGTTCGTGTCTTGCCTACCATGTTTACATGTTACAACATTAACATCAGATGAATTACGGACATTTAAATAAAACAAACCATTAACTAAACATGCATTGCGAACTAATTTATTTCCATAATAAATGTCACAATTTAATTTAGAAAAACGGAATGTATATCCAATCTTAATTAAGATAGGTATAGATACAATGTTCTTAAGCCGCTTGGGCAAAACCAAAACATTATCTAAAAACAGTAAATGTCCAGAATTCAAATAAAGAGAAGTAGATCCGATCCTAGTACCTGCGACACTTTCCCCGCTGCCTACTTTGATCATCACTTCTTCTCGGCCCAGCTTTCTACTTCTCTGTAGATCCTGATCCAAACAACAAACATGGGCACTAGCCCCTGAGTCCAGAATCCACGAAGTAGAAAATATGGTCATACAATAGTTAGTTTCAAAAACTAATAGTTCCATACCTTCTGCGCCTTTGCCAAATTTGGGACAGTTTCTCTTCCAGTGGCCAACCTCACCGCACTCGAGACATCTATCCATTTTCTTAGGTCCTTTGCTCTTGTAAAACCCTTGAGCCTTCCCTTACCCTTCTTGGTACCCCCTTGAGCTCTAAGCTCGCTAGACTTTTTCTTGTTGTTCTTCTTCTTAGACTTTTTGGGTCCAGAAGAGATGACCAAGGTAGTTTCCTTTTCCTTTGGTTTCATTTGAGATTGTGCAGTAACCAACTTGTTCATTAGCCTAGCTAAATTGCACTCTATCTCATTGCAGTTAAAGTTAACCACAAATTGGGAGAAGGAATCAGGATGAGACTGCAAGATTAAGTCAGTTTGAAGGGTGGCATTCGTGGTGAATTCGAGAGCTTCCAATTTCTCGATCCGCGAAATCATTTTGAGGACATGATCACCAAATTTCTCACTTTATTTCATCTTGGCTCCGAAGAGCTCTTTCGATATCTCATATTGTGCAGTTCGACTATGCTCTCCATAGAACTCTACCAGGTGAGCTAGGATAGCTCTTGCAGTGGGCATCTTATCATGTGACCTTTGAAGATCATTAGTCATGGATCCCACCATGTATCCTCTCACCCGGAGGTTGTCCTTAACCCATTTTTCATGGGCTTGGACCTCTTCCTCGTTGGCACGTGTTCTAGCAGGAGCCGCCGGGATATCAGTCTCCAAGACGTATCCCAGTGATTCCATATTGAGGACAATCCTCAAATTATTGGAAGTGATATCTAATATCAATTTATCCAATAAATGTTTCAATACGTTTCCCCATAGTTCACCAAACCGCAACCCATTCGATTTCTAGGTTCGTGAACTACCCGAGTTTATACCACTAACTCCTATAATCTAGCATTTGAATTTCACCTTGCAACCGAACAGATTTCTGGGGTGAAATATGTTTCGATTAAGGCATTTGCATGCACTTTATAAAATTTCAAATTATTTCTAAATGTATATCCCCCATAACTGTGAATCATTACACGTATATAGGAATTCTAATTTTAGAAAGTTTAGTGGAGGGTGAGGATGTCAAACATCCTTTTCTAACTCAGTATAATTTATTTGGGAGAATTTAATTAATCAAAAGATTTTGGTCTCACTTTGCACATTATTCAATTTATATAGCGCTTTATTCTATATTGATCATGCATAAAAATACTACTAATAATCATGCCTTTTAATATAAATAAACATAGAATTTAAATAAATGAATAAATAAATTCATCACTTGATCATGGACTTTTAGTAGAGGGCCCGAGCCAATGTGCCATCACAAAAGGCATAGATTAAACCTATTAAACATTCATTGGCCTTTTGACTTTATCAACTTTGAACTATTTTATCTCGATTCCTAAAACAACTCATGCATTATTTCTAAGAATATAATAAATAGCTTCAAATTTGATAACCCATAAAATTAAAGGTAAAACATATAATCCTAAGTCCATGATTAGTGTTTTAATCACATAAGACCTGCTCGCATCAATTAATACATGCTCGCAATATTCAATCACTTATGTTGATTATTAAAATTTTAGTCAAACTAAAAAGTCCTTTATAAAATTTCTTATGATTTCACATATTCACTATTTCAATTAAATCATTCTAGTCCAACTAGATGACTTAGATGTACGAAATTAAGAATTAAGTGCATCTATCTTTAATTAAAATAATATGAAGACATAAAATATGGATATTTTATTTTATTATGATTTAAAGCCATCAAAAATTGAAATACTTTTATTTGATCAAAGAATTAATTATTAATCTCCAAAAAAATAATTTATATTCCTTATTCAAAATGAAGTAATTTCCAATTCGAGAAAAAAATTACAATATTTAATCCATAAATCAATTATTAATCTCCAAGAAAAATAATTAATTAGTTCTAATTAAATATTATATTCCAATTAATCTCATTGGGCTTGATTTCATCAAACCCAAGTCACCATCCTTTTGGTCCACTTGGATTCAATTTAATTGGGCTCAAAATAAATAATTAGAACATCATTCACGTTTATTAATTTCTTATTGGGCTAAATTTAATTTAAGTCCAAATCACCTATCTAATTGGCCCATTTAGATTTAATTAGATTAAGTCCAAATTAATTAACAAATCGAAATTGGATAATTTTCAATTGGGCTTGATTTAAATTTTTGGGTCATCATCCTTTTGATCCACCCAATTAATTAAACTCACCCAAAATTCAAAAATCAATTTTGACCCAAACATAACCCGCTTTACGACCCGAATGAACGAATTGGGTATCCAAACCTATGACCCGTCGGGCCACGATCACGACCCAACTGGCCGTGACTGAGCAGGGCCGGGCCAAACGGCCCGGCTGCGCTAAACATCCCCATTTTTCCTCGGTATTTTTTTATTTTCAATATCATCAAATATCCCCAAATTTACAATAACTAAAAATAAAAAAACTAGGCAAAAAACCATAAAACGCAGATTTAAGAAAAACATACAAACATGCTTCAAAAACACATAACATGCAATTCTTAAATCACGTAAACAAGATCAAATATGCAAATCTGAGATTGGCTCTGATACTACTGTTGAGTTTCGTTCGAAAAAGCAAAAACGCAGCGGAAGAGATTTCAAAAATTAAAACGAAAACTCAATTGGTACTCTAATTCGCATAATTGAATCTAAAAGCATATAACGAATAAAACTTACTCGTTAATATGAATATGATGATGGAGAAAAACTTCTTCATCTCCAAACTCAAAATATTGAAGCTTCCAAATCTTCAATCCTTTGATTTGATTCTTCAAACTTGAACTTGATCCGAACAACGAAAATACGTCGTCTCTAAATCGTCACGCACGGATCAACAAACGAAAAGTCCCCTTTCTTCTTTCTCTATGGTCGACGACTAGGTATAGAGGAGGGGAGGAATATTTTTTTTTTTGAGAGTTATGAGAGTTGTGTAATCTCCTCTTACTTGTTCTAAGTAAAAGAGTCCTTATATAACTCATGACTTATTTAACAAGTCAAAACAAAAGAGCCCTAATATGTGGCCTCTCAAAGACGCCACATTGAGGCCTAGTAGGCATCCAATTGGACTATATATGTAGCCCTGGAATTTGTTTTGTTTAATTAATTTCTTATTTCAATTAATAATTTATTGTATCCAATAAATAAATAAATTAATTAAATAACCAAATTAATTAGATAAATTAATTCATTAATATATTTATCAAGGAAATTAATTAATAATTAATCTTATCATTACAATTAATTATTTCATCTAATGAACAATTAATTATTTAATTTATCCAATAAATTAAAACTCCCAGAAGAAATAATAGAAATTCCTTTTTCTTCATTTTTCTTTGTCAATTCTTTAGCACGACTCTTTAGGTTCGTTTCGTTTGGCAATGAAAGGAAACCAAAGGAAGTGGGTAACACCTAGCCAGTCACGTGGCCCACTTCGTAACCCAAATGAAAACGAATGATAGGATCATTCCGAAACCTTTCAATCGTAAATACCGTATATGTATAAACCCTTTGTTCATGTTCCCCGGTCAAGTGAGAGTCATGGTTATGTCAAACTCACTGGACTTGACCTTATGTATAAATCATAATAAATACGAGATCATTGAGATCGATTTAGTGCCAAGCACAATCGTCTCGTTTGCTTTGGCTAAAAACTTTGATCTCTATTTATCTATAATTACATAGGGTACATACCCATTCACTTGTGAGAGAACAAATCACATATTAGATATCTGCTAAGATTACCACTTGCCCATCAAGTCCGCATTTCGAGGTTGACCCCACCAAAGGGTGAATTGGGTCTAACTACTCTAGTGAAAGACTTGACGTCACAAGTGCATATTCAGCCTGATACTTCAGGTCAAAGGTTCACTCATTGACAGTCACAGAGTGAAAGCCCATGTGACAGAACCGATGTGAGTCGTGTTCGAATATATCAGTTCCACTGACGTGTCTACAATCTTAATCTCCTATCATCCCATGATACCAGACAGGCACTCCCATGTCGGAGCTAGAATTGTACAAGTATTCAAAGTCTTTATTTGTCCATTAAAGACTTCATATTACCTGCGAACTTATTTTAGTAATCAAGATCGATCTCTCTAGTGCCAATCTTCCTATCCCATAAGAAGTAGAGGGATCGCACTGAAAACATGGGCAAAACGTTTTACACAACTTATAGATGCAGATAAGAATTAAGTGAAAACTCAATAATGCCTTTTATTTAAGAAGAGTTTGAGTTCAATACAAGATATATGCCCTATACATTCTATCCTCTATGGCATCCGAGGGCATAATCCTAACATATTCAACATAAAATGATGGTTGCTATTTTGACCAAGTGAAAAATCAATTGGTCGCTTTATGTTTTTAATCACTTCAAGGCAGCGATGGCCAAGTCTGTCAATCCCAAGCCTTATGGGATTGTGATGAGTCGTATTCTAAGCACTAGAGGTTTCGTCAACACCGGTGGAAAGAAAGTCCCAGCGCTTAAGTTCTATGGGAAGAAGATGATCAGTGAGCTGCTCAAACCAAGGCGGCGTGGTGGTGCAACGGTTCCCAAAGAAGAGCGTGAGCGAATTCTTGGCGAAGGAGTTGTCCGAAGCAATGATGAAGAGCAAGCGACTTTGTCTTCATCATCTTCATCAGAAGAGGCAGTGGTGGTCAAGCGACCTAAAAGAAAACTCACTTTGAAAGTTGCTGAGCCATCAAAGCCAACAAAGAGGCAGAAGAAGAAGCCAGAGCCCAAGAAGAAACCGTAGTCTCCCTTTCCTTCTCCCAAATTGCCGTCTCCCCCTCCTATCTTTGTCATCTCTCCAGAGGAAGAAGAAGAAGTAGAAGAAGTAGAAGAAGAAGTACCGCTAGCCCGAACGCGTACTCCTTTATCCACTCCAGCTGCATCAACAAGTGCTCCAGTCGAGCTACACTACCACAAAAAGTCCTATTACAGCGCACCTATGACAGCGGTTTTGAAAACTGCTGTAATAGGGGGCACTCGGTTCGGACCTATGACAGCGGTTCGAGCCGAACCGCTGTCATAGGTGTCAAAAAAAAAATCAAAAAAAATTGGACTTTTGGCAGCGCTTCAGCCGAACCGCTGCCACAAAGTTCACTTTTGGTAGCGGTTCGGCGGAACCGCTGCCAAAAGTGAACTTTTTGGCAGCTGTTCTGCCCGAACCGCTGCCAAAAGTTGTCAAAAAAAAAAATAAAAAAAATTTTGAACTTTGTGGCAGCGGTTCTGCCTGAACCGCTGCCAAAAGTTCAAAATTTGGGCGGGTTTATTTCAAACCGGCCCCCCCTCTCTCTCACTCTCACTCTCACTCACTCTCTCTCTCAACTCTCTCACCACCACCACCACCACCACCACCGCCGACGCCCACCTCTGCCGCCGCCGCCGCCGCCCATCTCCGCCGACGCCGCCCACCTCCGCCGACGCCGCCCACCTCCGCCGCCGCCGCCGCCTTCTTCCATTTAGTTTTGGTATTTTTTTTAGATAAATATATACACACACACACACACACATAGAGTATATATAGATGTATATATATGTGGGTGTATGCATATATGTGTGGGTGTATGTATATTTGTGTATGTGTGGGTGTATTTATATTTGTGTATATGTGGGTGTATGTGTATGTATATTTGTGTATGAATATTTGTGTATGTATATATGTAGATGGGTGTATGTATATTTGTGTATATGTTCATGGGTGTATGCATATATGTGTATATGTTAATGGGTGTATTTGTGTATGTGTGGGTGTGTGTATATTTGTGTATGTATATATGTGGATGGGTGTATGTATATTTGTGTATATGTTGATGGGTGTATGTATATTTGTGTATATGTTGATGGGTGTATGTATATTGGTGTATGTGTGGTTGTACGTATATTTGTGTATTTATGAAAATATTTCTCGGTTGAAATTTTGCGGTGTTGGAATGACACGAAATTCACAAGGTCATAGAGAAACGGCATTCTGAACAAAACGCAAGACTTTGTCTTGCGCTCTCGTGATTTTAGCGATCCGAGATCGTTTAAGGCCTCAAATACGTGTTTTATTACAAAAATACGTATTTATGTAATAAAACGCGTATTTGAGGCCTTAAACGATCTCGGATGGCTAAAATCACGAGAGCGCAAAATTTGCGTTTTGTTCAGAATGTCGTTTCGCTATGACCGTGCGAATTTCGTGTCCTTTCGACATGGCAACATTATAAACGATAAAATAAATTTTAAAAAAAATAAATATACCACCCTATGACAGCGGTTCAGCCGGAACCGCTGCCATAGGGTCCAATTTAATTTTTTGTTTTTGAATAAATGACCCTATGACAGCGGTTCTGCCGAAACCGCTGCCATAGGGTCACCCTACTGCAGCGGTTTCTATAGAACCGTTGTCATAGGGTGACCTATGACAGCGGTTCCGGAACCGCTGCCATAGGGTTTTGACCTATGGTAGCGGTACCTATGGCAGCGGTTCAAAACCGCTATAATAGGCCCAAAAAAACCGCTGCTATAGGTCATTTCTGTAGTAGTGCTAGCGCTTGAAGAACCAGCGAGTGTTCCTCTTCCTCCTTATGACGCTGTTCCTAAAACCAACTCAGAACCTAAAGCCCCTACTCAATTTGAGAGACTTTCCCGTGTTCGGGGTAAGTACTTGTGAAAAATAATGTATTTTGTCCCTTCCTCATTAGTTTCTAAGTCTCTAATGCAAGGATAAAATCTTTTCAGCCGACTGTGAAACAAATATCCAGACTGTTCTTAACACTCTTGAGAACTTCCATATTCCCATTCGTGCTGATCCCATTGCTTCTTTTATCGATTTCGATCCAGAAGAAATTGTCCCGGTGCCTGAGAAAACTGTACTAAATGTTGAAACAGATCAAGCGTCAGTCGATGATAGTCCTCAGGGTAAGCACTGTAGTTTTTTGTAAATTCTACTTAGTAGAAATTTTGCTTGCTTTTCTCAAACGCTTGCTTGTATCAACTCAAAATGCACCAAACCCTGATGCACCTCCACCTTCCGAGATTCCTGTTGAGGTGGATGTAGACATGGAAGCTGTTGGGAATCCTATAAGGCATGCGCAGCGGAAACGAAAAACAGGTCCGGATTCCCAAACCAAGATCAATTCGTGGCTTTCGTCGATTTTAAACGAGAAAAAGATGAATACGAAAAATTTACCTTTTCGCGTATTCAACTTTGATCCTCGCGAATCTTTAATCTTCTCCAACGGTTCAATTGTATCGTCTCTAGATCATCACGCAGGAACACACTCAGGGAAATCTCCATCTCCAATCTCCATGGCGGCTAGGCGAGATCGAGTGGACTGTGAAGAGAGAAGAAGAAAATGTTTTCTCCTCTGCTTTGTATTTCTGGTGGAGGATTTCAGTTATGTGAATTGTTACAACTGTGTAATCTGGCTTGTGTTGGAGGATTAAATAAATCCTCCAACTTAAGCCCACTGGATCACACACACACGCCCATATGGGCCATTGGACAATCAATTAGGCTATGTTGACCCAGTCAACTTAGTCCAATTAATTTAATCAATTAATATATAATCCAATTAAATATATATTGATTAAATCAATATTAATTAATTAATTATTATTCTAGTCTAAATAATTAATTAACCTAGTCAATTAAATATTCAAACTAATTAATTTAATTTACCATTGTTTAATCCAATTAAACAACTAATTAAATTAATTTGTCCAATTAATTAATTCATCATTCCCAAGAACAAATTACCAAAATACCCTCCAAATACAAGACTTGATTTCCCCGTCTCTTCCTTTATAGCACAACTCTCTATGTTTGTCTTAATTGACAATGGGATGATACCAAAGGATGTGGGTGACACCTAGCCAGTACCGTGGCCCCACATCGTAGCCCAACCGAGTACAAAATGACTATATCATTACGAACCTCTAGATTATGATATCGTATGAGTATAATCCCTTCACTAACGTATCCCGATCGAGTGAGAGTCATGGAATATGTCAAACTCACAGGACTCGATGCTATGCTTAAGAATCATAATAATATGAGATCACTAAACACGAGTTAGTTCATCAGCTCTGGCCAGAGACTTTCAATCTCATTTACATATGACCGCATAGGATACTTCTCGTTTACTTTCCAGACAGTGAATTCCATCTTGGTAATCACCTCACATGCTGCTTGCCCATTGGAACGCATTTTGAGGTCAGCCCCACCAACGGGTGAATTGGGCCTAACTACTCTAGTGACAGAATCCAACGTCACAAGCACACTATGACCGTAACTCCTTAGGTCTAAGGCTCACGCATACCTTCATATTCAGTAATCCAATCATTGATAGTCACTGAGTAAAAACCCATGTAATCGGATTACTACGAGCCGTGTTCGAATACACTAATTCCATCAATGTATCTATGACACAAACTCCCACTATCCCATAGTGTTCGACAGGCACTCCTTTGTCAGAGTATGTGTCATACAAGTCTTATACGAATCTCAATGCCCAATTGAGATTCTCCGACTTGCGAACGAGTTAAGTGATTAAGTATCAAACTCTTCCAGTGCTCATCTCCTCAATGAGTGCGAAGTTTTGCCTTGACACACATGGACTAGTTCTTCATTTAAGACTTCTAGATGCCATCAAGAATTATACAAACAACATAATATTGCCTTTATATTAATTAGAGGTTGTATAATATAAACTCGTGCCTCATATTCTAACTCCTTGTTGGCATCGAGAGCACATTCCCAACAGAAGCATTTATGGATATCGCTAAGGAAATAGCCCAAGTCCTTCCTGACGCTGAAACATCTCCAGTCAGTGAAGCGACTGTGCATGCTTAGCGGTCGATAGAAGTGGCCCCCATCCCAACAAAGTCTATTGCTTTCGTTTCTACTCCAACCGGATCTCGTCCCCGTGTCATAAATTTCCTTCCCCGTGGCAATGATGCAAATGATGAATTCTACTTTGCCACCAGGGAGCTTGACACCAGGCAATTGGTCGATATGGAGATAAACTTTCAAAACACTCTCCATAGGACCGATGTCTCCAATTCTGCTAAATTTAAATTCTTCGAGCGATTTGCTGACCTGGGTCTCTACTCTCTTGAGCGTCTTCAATCTCGACTGGAATACATTCGACGACCAGCGTTAAACATGACAGAATTTGACGAGAAGCATTTCAACTTTACTAGGCATTGTGAAGAGTCCTGTTATCCCTTGCGCCAGAATAAGATCGTCATCAAGAATCCACATATGGGTGATTAGTCAAAGAATCCTAACGAAGAAATTCTTAACAGAATCGGGTACTCTGCTGACCCCAAAGTTGTTCATTCTCCTCAGAATGCTCTATCCCCCAAACCTCTCAGATTATGGAAAGGAAAAGGACCAATTTTTGCTGAGCGTCCCAATCCTATTAATTCGTGGATAGAAGCTGAAGCCCGCTAGTATCTAGCAAGAGTATGGGCTGAGGATTGTGATGAAGGATTTGAATGTTTTGAAAAGTTCCTTGCCACTAGAAAAGATCAAAAGAAAGCTGCTAAGCTTGGTAACCGGTCGATGATGGATACCGTAAAATGGGCTAAAGAGTTCGTGTTACATTTTTACATGCTAGAAGAGCTCGTAAGGTATCCATTCTTGTTTCAATTTGGAGTAAATTACAGATGCAGAGGTTTCGCTATGTTTCTACTCGAGCAACGTAAGAATCTGGTTGGCAATATTAGTACTTTGCCTTATTATCGGCAATCGATAGAATGCTATATTTGCCAGCATCTAAGCTTAATCGCTCAAGGATGACGCTATATTTATCATCCGCCTCAAGACTGTGTACAACAACTTCTTCCTGATTTGAATGAAGACGCATCCACCAGTAAACAACCTCTTTTGCCAGGGTAGAGTGAAATCCCCTTGAGTCTTCACAACGATCATGCTGAGTTTGCTGAACTCTACAGAGATAGGAGAGTGATCATTGAGAATGCGCAATCGCTAGACATCTCCTTTATTAAATACTTTGGCCTAAATAACTTTAGAGGATATAGTCTTCACCCCGTCTTTGTTTGTGAGCAGAACATACAAGTGGCCAAGATGATTTCACAAATCAGGCCAGTAGACCAAGAGGCTGCTCAAGCGCTTATGCCCTATTTATTGGACTTCTACAACTCTTACATTTCAAGAGTTGATCTTCCAGAAGACGTGCAATTTGTGTTAAGCAGTGAAGAGCGCGAAGACGATATATTCTTTATCCCGCAGACCAAACTGATAAGTCCAAGGCGTGTCATGGAAGCGATTGGCCTCCTTTGGGTTATCGCTGTTGAGAATCCTTCTCCTCCCATTGAGATTGTTGAGATAGTAGAGGATATTACTCCTACTGTGGAAATCGCTCCAATTCCAGACGCTTCTTTGCCAGATTTTTCGAACGCCCAGTAGTCGAGATCCCTACTCAAGAACCTGTTTGTCAACCAGTGACTGCAGATCCATCCATGGATCAAGTGATTTAGGAATTCCTTGATGAGCCTGAAGAGCCTTTTGTAAGAGACAAATCTAAAGGCAAAGATCCAGTTTCTAGCTCACATGGCCCTGAGGATTCCTCCTCAGACTCAGATAATGATCCAGAGGCAAGAGATTTCAAGAAAGTCGTTCGCAATTCTCTTAGCTATCTAACGGGCTCTTATTCTCGTTTGGAAGAGCGCAGCAACGCAATGCTTCATAACATAGAGAGACTGCTGAAGGCTGACATAAGTCACGCACACAAGCTTTCAGTCACTATGATGAATAGTATCGCTCCCCTGATCAAAGAACTTCTGACGACTTCAACAGGATGTTTGCCCAGAATGCATCAGCAGATACTGACCGTCATAATATTTCCAACTTAATCTCTCAAAGTATCGCTGAGCAAGTTGGTCTTTTAATAGATAAAGTCAAGCTTCTCCGTCGGGACATCGCTGAATTAAAGACCTCCCTTGATGATGCTAAGAAGGGGGAAGATCTTAAAGAAAAGTCCCAGTCCAAGGCTATCTCTAAGACAGACAACAAGCACTAGCGATCTATGTTCAAGGAGATAGTGAGCATAAACAAAATGCTTACTAAGAAGTGAAAGCCTAGATATTATCAAGGCAAACACTTACTTTCGGACTTAGACGTTGAGTTCTTAGAGAGTATGGGATTTCACCCATATGCCGAACCGCTTAGAAGACCTATCAATTGGAAATCCACCAATGATCGAAGATAAGACATTTACCATGACTTGATTTGACAACTTGGAATCCCTCCGAGGGATTGGGTGGAAAGGTTGTTGGAGCTGGAAGAAAGCGCTAGATGAAGAAGACATGACTACAATGAGGTCCAGCATACAACCATGATAGATGTTGATAGACTTCTGCTGGACTTAGCGACTGAAATCTATCAAGAAGAAGAAGGAAATAGGAAGCGACAGAAAAGATGAATGCTTATGTTGTTTTATATATTTCTATTTGTCGCTTTAAATTATCTATCTTCAGTGTAAATCATGTATGCTTAATTCTTCCATATGAATGAATGAATGATTTAACGCTGAAACAACTTGTTGAAACTAATCTAACTTCATCTAACTTAACTAAGCTTCCAAACGCTAACTTATGACCTTTTTGGACTTTTCTTTGAACTCTTAATCTATAAAAGAGTTATAAGAGTTAAGGTCTTGACATCATCAAAAAGGCGGAAATTGTTAGGAAATTTCATGTTAGATGTTTTGATGATGACAGGATAGGATTTTATGTTAGACCCCAAAAAGAATGTAAATTTATATTTTCATAGAACTTATGTATAAGCGTTTGAAAGTTTGTAATATCATTTAGGCTTGTAATTCTTATCTTTGTAGAATTTAGACTAAGTATTAGATACCGAATCGCTAATAGAATTCTAGGTGAGTCTATTAGAGATGAAGTTGAAGATTAGCGTCTGAAGTCAAATGAAGATGAAGATTTGTTCTTAGCGTTTGTTAAAAGCTAAAGGACTATTTCAGGATTTATGGATCAAGCGCTCAAAGCACTCCAGCGATCAGTATTGGATTCACCTGAAATAAATCCTCAACTTATGAAGGACTTAAATGTAATCATTCAACGGACATTTATTTCCAACGGGAAATAAATTCAAATGCATTAAATGCCTGATAAGAGCATTAAATGAGATAAGCTATTATGACTTGTTGACAAGCCACCTTTTGACAAGACTGTCAGTTTTTTCAAAGTTCAAGTTTGCTCCCGTCCAATCGGAACCAACAGGATTTCTGGAATGTCAGAAAAAAGGCTGATTCACGCGCCGCGTGAAGAGCACGCTGTCACGCCCCGGGAGTTTTCAAGAACTCCTCCCACCAAATGAGGCTCCAAAAAGTCCATGGAGCTACACAACCTTGTATATATAGTTAAGATAGAATAATCTAGAATGTATCTAGATGTGTAGAGAATGGTAGGAATTCTCTAGAATAGTGTAGGAGCATTTGTTGGTAGAATTCTCTAGATTAGTCTTGTAAAATATCTAGGAGAATTATCTAGATGTTCAATATAAGCCGTAGGATCAAGTTGATCTCAACCGTCCATTGAGGAGGTGGATCACTATAAATAGATGGTAGGAGTTCATTTGTAACAAACCAAGTTTGGAGAGCAATATAGAGTGTTTACTTAAAGAGCTTCTTGGTGCACTTTGCCAAATTCCCTTAGCACACGAGCACGAGTGGGCGAGGCTGACTTAGCACGAGTCACGCAAGAGGCGGGTCGAAGCTAAGTGCCGCACGAGACGTTAGTATTGAGGCTAAGTCCGTGACAGGTGGTATCAGAGCCCGGTTGGGCAAAGGTGCTGCGTGTGGAAGTGTTCGGGTAATGGCAAGCGAGGCTACATCGGGTTTGTTAGGGGAGCTTGGTAGGGAGGCCATTCTGCCCCACCCGAAGATGACGAGGGATGCAAGCCGACCACTTGAGAGTGGTGTCGTGGGAGTCGTCGCGGAGATAGGCGAGCGACTTGAACGTGCGGAGCACACAATCGAGACGTTGGAGGGCCACGTTCTCGAAGAGATTAGGTCGATTAAGGCGGACGTGCGATCTTGCCTTGACACTAGCACCGTTCAGGAGGAACGTCTTGCTAGGCTTGAGGATGCTATGAGAGCATTACAAGTGATGGTCGAGGAGATGCGGGAAGACGTTGCCTTATGCAAGAAGGCCATGGCTAGCGGGGCTAGTACCATGGTGTCGAGTCCAAGAGTGGACCACCCCAAGCCGAAGGGGTTTGATGGCAAAAGGGACGCCAAGGAGGTAGAGAACTTCCTATGGCAAATGGAGTTGTACTTCGAGGGGCTCAACTTGACGGACGAGGACTCGAAGGTACGCACGGCTACACTTTACCTTACCGATACCGCAATGTTATGGTGGCGCAGGAAGCATGCCGATATCGGGAAAGGTTTATGCAAGATCGAGTCTTGGGAAGACTTCAAACGGGAGCTTAAACGGCACTTCTATCCGGAGAATGTCGTTTATGAGGCTCGTAAGAGATTGCGGGAGTTGAGGCATAGGGGCACCATTAGGGACTATGTCGAAGAATTTACAACTCTTATGCTTCAAATCCCAAACATGAACGATGATGATTTACTCTTCTACTTTGTGGACGGGCTACAAAACTGGGCAAAGCAAGAGTTGCAACGTCGGGGCGTCCACACGGTAGACGAGGCGATTGCCGCTGCCGAGTCCCTAAGCGAGTTTCAACACCATCATAAGGAACGTGAGAGGGATGCCACAGGCAATGGTGGGGGAGGCAGGCATCACGAGGATGGGCAAACCCACAAGGTGACGTACAAAGGGGCGAGTTCGGGGAGCTCGTCGGGCCGAAGGGATTACGAGGCGAAGAAGCAATCTTTCGTGCCCAAGGAAGGGTGTTATGTTTGCAAGGGGCCACATTCTTACAAGGATTGCCCGAAGCTTGGGACGTTGCACGCGATCACGGAGGGTCATGAGGCAGCCCAATGTAAGTATGTGGAGGAACCCGATGAAGGCTCAGAGGAGGGGCCAGGGCATTTAGGGGCGGTACAACTTCTAAATGCCGTCAAGGAGGAGTCGACGCCAACCGCATCTAGCAAGAGGCTGATGTACGTGGAGGCGCGCATCAACGGGCGGCCTACCAAGGCGATGGTAGACACTGGGGCTACGCACAATTTCGTGACCGCGGAGGAGGCGAAGAGGTTGGGCCTCAAGGTCACACAAGGCGAAGGATGGGTCAAGACGGTGAATTCTGACGCCATACGCCTCGGTGGTAAGATTCGGGACGTGGAGATGAGTATCGGGCCGTGGAAGGGACGAGTGGACTTCTCGGTGGCCGAGTTGGACGACTATAAGGTCGTACTAGGATTGGATTTCATGCGCAAGGTATGTGCAGTTCCAATGCCTATATTTGATTGTTTGTGGATTTTGGACAAGGGTTCGCCGTGCATAGTGCCTACAATCGGAAGCAACCAAGGGGTTAAGGCGAAGCCCATGTATTTGTCGGCCATCCAACTCATCGAGGATGCGAAGGATGGGCCGAAGCCCAGTGTTAAGACACCAACCGTGGACTCTTGCGAGAAGACTCCACACAAGACAAGGCAACTTCGGAGGCAACTGTGGGACAAAGAAAGACCTATGCCGATGAAGACACACGAGAACCCCGGCAAGATCAAACCCTTAGGCGAGGGAAGAGTTTCCAACGAGCACGCTGCGGAGGGACGATCGTGTAAGCCGTGGGACAATGTTGCACGACGACGAGGGCGTCGTCGGATTGGGTGGGGGAGAATGTCACGCCCCGGGAGTTTTCAAGAACTCCTCCCACCAAATGAGGCTCCAAAAAGTCCATGGAGCTACACAACCTTGTATATATAGTTAAGATAGAATAATCTAGAATGTATCTAGATGTGTAGAGAATGGTAGGAATTCTCTAGAATAGTGTAGGAGCATTTGTTGGTAGAATTCTCTAGATTAGTCTTGTAAAATATCTAGGAGAATTATCTAGATGTTCAATATAAGCCGTAGGATCAAGTTGATCTCAACCGTCCATTGAGGAGGTGGATCACTATAAATAGATGGTAGGAGTTCATTTGTAACAAACCAAGTTTGGAGAGCAATATAGAGTGTTTACTTAAAGAGCTTCTTGGTGCACTTTGCCAAATTCCCTTAGCACACGAGCACGAGTGGGCGAGGCTGACTTAGCACGAGTCACGCAAGAGGCGGGTCGAAGCTAAGTGCCGCACGAGACGTTAGTATTGAGGCTAAGTCCGTGACAACGCGCTCACATGTGTCCAACGGACAAATCCCAAGAATTATCTATAAATACCTTACTTCCAGCAAACCCTAAAAATAGAGACATACGTACATACACAAGAAAGTCAAAACTTTGTTGAAATATTTTCTCAAGAAAAGCTTAGAAACTCCATAGCCAAAATCTTTCAAGCTTTTTACATACATTCCAGACAGTCACAAATATCTCAAACATCTTCCAAAGAAGAAACCTAAACTCTTACTGAGATATTCCAAGTTGTTTGATCTTTCCAAAAACAAACAAAACCTATGTGACAAAAGCCCTCAACCTTTCATCTGAGTGAGAAAGTTGTTGAAACCCCTTACAGGCAGTATTTCTGAGCGAGAGAAACTTGTAGAAAAAGATCTTCATTGGTGCTGAAATCTGTGTGATCAAGGAGCCCGAGATCATTTTTCACCTCTTTACTATCTTGTAGAAGATTCTGTGTGATTCTTTGATAATCAGCTTAGTAAATTTCCTCCAAGTGAAAAAGGAGAAAAAAGACGTAGTTGGGATTACATCACCCAGTGAACTTACAATTTCTTGTGTTATTTACTATTACTATTGTCTTGCTTTATATTTTCTTATTTATTTTGAAAAAGACAAGCTAAACTGCTAAGCGACTATTTAACCAAAACGAACGCTAAAGCTTTAAAATCATTTCCGCTGTGCTAACCCTAATTAAGCGATCAAAGCGTTACCCTACTTTGGTAATTTGCTAAAATTACTAAGTCTAAGTTATCTTTACTGAGGCGCCTGACCCACGCGCTCAGCTTCCTAAGCGTTCTAATTTTATTAAAAGTGATACGAATTTTTGAAGTCGAAAAAGACTTCAGGGGCTATTCAACTCCCCCCTTCTAGACCCTTTCGTATGCCACTTGAGACCACCATAGTCATAATCATCATAGTATTGATAATATGACCTTGATCTTTGTGGATGTTGACACTGGTATTTCCTTGGCACTGGCTTAGGACGCACCTTGGGCGCTTGACGTTTAGCATTATATTCACATTTGCAAGGTTTCTCCTTAGCCTTTTGAGCATTTGGATAAACCTTTTCTTGTGAATCATTCACTTTCATCTTTCCCTTGCTTGAGTTAGCTTTGGCTTTCTCATTTGGCATCGTACCATTGTCTTTTGGTTCATTCAGTGTTTGACTGTTTGAACTCTTCTCAACAAAGGCGTAGCCTTTTCCTTTGTTGGTTGCTGTAACCTCAGACATTTTTAATTTATTACCGAATTTATGACAACCTAAATCGGTCTTTTCAAAAAAAACTATGGTTACCTCAGTCATATTATCAAGCTTTCTTGAACCTTTGATAATGATGAGACAAGCTGCTCTGATTTAGCAAGTCTAGCGATCAGCTCGGCTTCTCTCTTGACTACCATATCAAGATCACTTTGCAACTTAGCGATCTCTGCCTCAAGTAGTTGGTTCTTCTCAATGCACTGTTGCTGAACTAGCAACTCGATTTTGAGAGTTACATTATCACTTTTAATCGCTGAGATCTCATCAGTGTGTTCTTGATATAGTCTGGCGGCACCTTGGCAATCTTTGTAATATTCATTGACTTGGTCAAGTAATTCTTCATAGGAAAGTGAATGAGATAGTTCAGTGGATACCTCAGGTAATGAGTCATCAGACGCTTCTTCATCTCTCGCTATGAGACAAATTAGCGCTGAGTCACTAGATAGCTCATTGTCGCTTCTTTCATCAAAAGATTCCAAATCCTCTTCAGGTGCGGAGAATGGTTCAGATTCTGCCAGCAAACCTTGTTGACAAAGATTTCTCCTAAGTTGGTTTCTATCCACATGATCTTGCCTTGTGGGCTTAGATACAATTGTGGTGGTCCTAAGTGGCATACGAAAGGGTCTAGAAGGGGGAGGGGTTGAATAGACCCTGAAGTCTTTTTCGACTTCACAAAATTTTCGTATCACTTTAGAAATTTGAACGCTTGGAAAAACTGAGCGCTTGGGTCAGACGCTTCAGAATAGTTAACTTAGACTTAGTGATTTCAGCAGTTTACCAAAGTAGGGCAACGCTTAGATCGCTTAATCAGGGTTAGCACAGAGGAAGTAATGTTTAGCGTTCTTTTGGTTGAATTAGTCGCTTTGCAATTTTACTTGTCTTTTTCAGAATAGTATGAAGTGAATAATATAAGACAATAAAATAAATGACACAATAATTTGTAAGGTTCACTGGGTGATGTAATCCCAGCTACGTCCTTCTTCTCCTTTTTCACTTGGAGGAAATTACTATGATGATTATCAAAGGATCACACAGAAACTTCTACACAATAGTAATGGATGAAAATGATCTTGGGCTCCTTGATCACACAGACTTCAGCACCAATGAAGATCGTCTTCTTCAAGCTTCTCTCACTCAGAAATGCTGCCTGAAAGTTTTTAACAACTTTTCTCACTCAGATGAAATGTTGAGGTTTATCACTAGGGTTTTGTTTGTTTTAAAGAAGATCAAACAACTTGGAATATCTCATTTGGAGTTTGGATTTCTTCTTTGGAAGATGTTTGAGATATTTGTGACTGTTTGAATGTAGATGGAAAGCTTGAAAAGTTTTGGCTATGAAATCTCTAAGGTTCTTTTAGAAAGAATGTACGTAGGATTTTTGGTAATAATTTCTCGTAAATTCTTGATGTTGTTCTCTTTTTAATTTTCTGGAGTAAGGTATTTATAGGCAATTTCTTGGGATCTGTCCGTTGGACACATGTAGGAGCGTGCCTTTCACGTAGCGCGTGTTTGTACTTAAAATCTGACATTCCTGAAAATTCGCTGGAACCGATTGGACGGGAGCAGCTAAAACTCTGAAAGTTCTGACAGTCTGGTCAAAAGGAAGGCTTGTCCAAAAGTCACAGTAGCTTATCACATTTAATGCTTTTATCAGGCATTTAATGCAATTTGAATTTATTTCCCGTTGGAAATAAATGCCCGTTGAATGATTGCATTTAAGTCCTTTATGACTTGAGGATTTATTTCAAGTGAATCTTCTTTAAGTCGCTTGAGTATTTGAACGCTTGATTCATGAATCCTGAACTGCGGTCTCTTAGCGTTTGACAGGCGCTAAAAAGGAATCTTCATCTTCGGTTGATTTCAGACGCTGGTCTTCAACTTCTTTTCAAATAGACTCACCTAGAATTCTATTATTGATTCAGTCGCTAAGACTTAGTCTAAAATCTATGAGGATAAAAATTACAAGCCTAAACAAAATTACAAACTCTTTAAACGCTTTATACAATGATCTATGAAAGCATAAACTTACATTTTATTTGGGGTCTAACATTGAATCCTATCTTGTCATCATCAAAACATCTAACATGAAATTCCTAACAATTTCCCCCTTTTTGATGATGTCAAGACCTTAACTCTTATAATTCTTTTATAGTTTAAGAGTTCAAAGAAAAGCCCAAAATAAGATAAGTTAGCGTTTGAAAGGTTAGTAATGTTAGATAAAGTTAGTTTGGCTTCAACAAGTTGTTTCAGCAATAAATCATTCATATGTATTGAAATGAAGCATACATGATTTATACTGAGAAGAATAAGAAAGAAATAAAATACGCAAAAAAAAAAACATTTATTTCTTCTGTCGCTTTGCTCTTTCTTCGCCTTGAAGAACTTCTAACGCTAGTTCTTTTAAGAGTCGATCAATGTCGATCATAGTTGTATGCTGGATTTCATCATAGTCATGTCTGCGGAGTCTGGCGCTTTCATTTAGCTCTAACAACCTTTCCGTCCAATCCCTTGGTGGAATGCCAAGTTCTCGAATCAGATCATAATATATATCTTTTTGACGGTCATTTGACGGTCTCCAATTCACAGGTCGTTGTAGCGGTCCGGCATAAGCATGAAATCCCATATTCTCTAAGAAGTCGGGGTCCAACTGGGGAAGAGCGTATTTTCCGAGATAATACCTTGGTTTTCGTTTCTTGGATAGCATTCTCTTAATGCTTACCAATTCATCGAACATCGAACGCCAATGTTTATTATCCGTCTTGGAAATCGCTTTGGTCTTTTCTTTACTTTCCCCCTTCTTGACTTCATCAAGGGACAATTTTAGATCAGCGACATCGCGGCGCAAAAGTCGAACTTCTTCGACTAGAAGAGCAATATGTTGAGGGACACTTTGAGCAACGACATCGGATGAAGCGTGTCGGTCCGCATCAGCCGAAGCGCTCTGAGCAAGATGACGATTGAATTCAGAGGAGAGCTCAGCGATAAGAGGGGACATGCTTTCCATGATAGCAATGGTGCTGTTATTTGAAGCTTTGGCAATGTCACGGCTTCGCGTATCAGACATTAAGCGAGTCTGTCTGGTAGCGGCTTCAGAAAGCTTGGAGCAGGAACCTTCGATGTGGTGAAGCGAGTTCCGTACAGCCTTTCTGAAATCTCGGGCCTCTAAGTCACTGTCGGAATCTGAATCCAAAGAAGGACGTTCTGGGGACGGGAGAAGTCCGTAAGAACTTGAAACTGCAGCCTTGCCTTTGGTTTTATCTCTTAGAAGAGGTTCTACAGGCGCTTGAGCAATTTCAGCGTGCACTTCTTCAATGGCATGATCCAAGGTAGAATCAGCAATCGCTGGTGGCTCGACTACTTGGTCGCTAGAAGAATCTGGCAAGGAAGCCTCAGGGAGATGAGCGACTTCCGCAGTAGGAGCAGAATCTTCTTCCAGAATTTGGATTGAGGGAGGAGAAGGTTCTCGAATGCCAATAACCCAGAGGGGGCCAAGGGCTTCCATTACATGCCGGGGACTGATCAGGCTAGATTGCGGGATAAAGAATATAGCGTCTTCGCGCTCGTCAGTACTTAGTGCAAGTGGCACACCTTCTGGTAAAGCAATCCCTGAGGTATATGTGTTGAAAAAGTCCAAAATTAACGGCATGAACGCTTGAGCTGCTTCTTGGTCCACTGGCCAAATCAGCGAGATCATCTTGGCCACTTGAATATTCTGTTCACTGAAGAGCACAGGGTGGAGAGTATATCCTCGGAAATCGTTTAACCCTGAATAGTGATTGAAACTTGTATCCAATGCTTGGACATTTTCTATCACTGCTCTCATATCTCGGTGGAACTCAGCAAACTCAGCGTGTTCTGTTGAAGTGTCAACACGAATCTGACTCTGGCTTTGAAGAACTGGTTGTTTACTTGACGAAGCGTCTTCGTTGAGGTCAGGGAAGATTCGTTGAGCAAAGTTTGCACGAGGATGCAAAACGTAGCGTCCGCCCTGGCTGAATAAGGAGAGCTGCTGGCGAATGTAGCTTTCGATTGGCTGTCGGTATCGTGGCAAAGTGCTAACATTCCCGGCAATTATCTGACGCTGTTGAAGCAAAAAGGTGGCAAATCCTCGGCGTCTATATTTAATTCCAAAATTAAACAGGAATGGATATTTGACGAGTTCATCAAGGGTGTAGAAGTGAAGAACGAACTCTTCAGCCCATTTGGCTGTATCCATCATCCATCGTTTTCCAAGTTTGTTCGCTTTGTTTTGATCTTTTCTAGCGGCTAAGAATTTCTCGAAGCGTTCTGTTTCATCATCATAGTCTTCAGCCCATAATCTGGCAAGATATTCACGAGCCTCATCTTCAATCCACGAGTTGACTGGATTTGGGCGCTCCGCAACAAGCGAGCCTTTGCCTTTCCAGAGTTTGAGTGGATTTGGAGAAAGAGCGTTCTGGGGAGACTTGACAACGGAGGGGAGAGCAGAGTATCCTATCTTATTGAGATCTTCCTCATCAGGATTTTTGTTCCAATCACCCATGTGTGGGTTCTTGAAAACAATCTTGCTTTGGCGCAGAGGATAAAAGGACTCGTCCGAGCGACCTGTTAGAGTAAATCGCTGTTGATCAAAGTCAGCTCTATTGAACACTGGACGACGAATGTACTCAAGGCAAGATTGAAGTCGCTCTAAGTCATATAGTCCTAGATCTGCAATACGCTCGAAAAACTCAAATTTCTTGGTATCGGACATATCGGGCCGATGGAGAGTGGTTTGAAAGTTGATTTCCAACTCGGCAAGCATTTGAGCGTCACGTTCTCTGGCAGCATAATAAAATTCGATATCTGGATGATATCCGTGCTAGAAGAAATCAATGACACGAGGAGGAGGTCCGGTTGGCGTAGGAACAAGGGCAATAGTTTCTGTTGGAATGGGGGCCACTTCTATCGACCGCTCAGCGTTTAAAGTTGCTTCACTCGCTGATGAGCTTTCATCGTCAGGAAGAACTTGGAATGCTTCTTTAGCAATATGCACGACAGTTGCCATGTCCATGTCTAGTTCAACTGGAATCTCCGAGAGAGGAGGGGTTTCAGCGATTGGTTCATCATGAACTCCGTCATGAGCTCCGTCATGAGCTGAAACATGTAAGCGATTGAGAAAAGCAAGCAAAAATTCCTACTGAGTAGAAATTTACAAAGAAAATACTACATCGCTTACACTGAGGACTATCATCGACTGTCTTAGTCGCTTGATCTGTTTCTTGGACAAGTGCTTCAGGCTCCTGAACTTCTTCGTCGGGTTCTAAATCGATAAAAGAAGTTATTGGATCAGCACGAATAGGGATATTTAGTTCTTCAAGCGTGTTGAGAACATAATGAATATCTGCTTCACTTGGCGCTGAAAGAATTTGTTTTGTTTTAATCCTAGCGTTAGAGACTTAGGAAACTCACGAGGAAAGGATAGACTAATTTGCTTAGCAAATACTTACCCTGAACATTGGGAAGCCTTTCAGATGGAGAAACATCTTGAGGATCTGAGCTGATTTCGGGAACAGCGTCAGAGACGGAAGCACTCGCTGACTCTCTAAGCGCTGGATTTGTGGGAGCGCTAGAAGATACTGCGGGAGTGGGAGTAAGAGTACGCCTTCGTGCAAGCGGTACTTCTTCTTCCACTGCTGTCTCTTCTTCCTCAGGAACGGAAAAGAAAAACGCTGGAGGAGGAGAAGGAGACTTAGGCGAGGGAGAAGGAGAAGGGATATTTTGTTTCTTTTTGGGTTCCGGCTTCTTCTTCTTTAGTTCAGGCTTTTGCTTCTTTGCGGGCTTGGATGGCTCAGCGACTTTGAGAATGAGCTTTCTCTTAGGTCGCTTGACCACCACTTCTTCTGATGATGATGATGATGACGAGGACGCTTGATCTTCATCATCACTGCGAACAACACGCTGATCTTTTGGAACCGCTGCTCCGCCAGGTTTCCGCGGGTTAAGAAGCTCGCTTATCATTTTCTTGCCATAAAACTTGGTCGCTGGGATCTTTTTCCCAGACGCTTGCGTATATCCGCTAGAGCAGAGAATACGACTTAGCAAAATCCCGTAAGGCTTGGGATTAACGGACTTAGCCATCGTTGCTTTGAAGCGATTGAACACGTAAAGAGACCAGTTAATTTGTAACTTAGTCAGGATGGCAACCATCATCTTGTATTGAATGTTGGTTACTTTATCGAACGTCCCTTTTCTGCATTCAATAATCTTTGAACATATGTCAGCGAGGATGACATATTCGCCTTTCATATCGTTCTTCTTGAAGTTGGGCTCATAGGCGTCGTGAACATCTTCTTTCTTTATCACGTCCCATACTTTGGTAGCATCGCCGAGATTTACACGTTCTACCTCAATGCCAGTATTAGGCAGACCAAGTAATGAAGAAATTAGAGAAGGAGTGAGGATAAAGGTCTCTTTTGCAGAAGGGAAGATGCAGGATATGGAGTTTCCGTCTGCAGAAATTTGACCATTGCAGAAAAAGTGGAGAGATTCTTCTTCAAAATAGTTGAATGTAGTAGTAAGCATGTCTTTCAAACCAGATTCTTGAACAAGTGGAAGAATTGTTCGAAGAGGGAAGTTCTGGTTATCATAGAGATAGTCCCAGTTAACCAAAAATCCGGCGTTAACTGTAACTGGTTTTGTTACTTTCTTGGAAGATTTTGAAACTTTGGGTGCCATTGCTGAAAGTTGAAGCTTTTGGAGAAAATTGAGAGATTTTTGCCTTTGGAGAGAAAAAGCTTTAACAGTAGGAGAGATTAGAAGTGATAAAGGTTTTCTGTAAAAGTCTTGGGGAGTTTAAATAGAAGGTGAAAGTAACTCCTCAATTGACAGATGAATGACACGTGTTCAGAGGTTAATGACAAAAGGAATCTGAACCGCGTACATTTAATTTCGGATGTCAAAAAGTGTGGTAAAGTAGGGTACTATAACATTTTTCGGATCCGCGGTTAATTTGAAATGGTTTGAAAAAATTTGAAATTTTCAGCGTGATGTGCACGCGCCTGATAGTGGACTGACACTTACTCAGACTCATGCAATCACTGAACCGCCTCGGTTTAGATATGAATCATAACCGTCAGTTTGATTTGATAGGCACGTGTGGGTAGTTGTCAAATCTTATTTTTTTGGTCTTATCCACACGTTATTTTTAGCAATGAAAACTATGCATGAATTTTTGAAATTGAGTTACTTAGCATTAAAGTGGGAATCCTTTCAACGCTGAAGTCTTTTCATAAAATATTTCAATAAGTGAATCAATCGCTTGGATTTATGAGAGACAACATTATTAGAGACTGATTTTGTCATGCATAATAGATAAGAGCTAGTGATCAATGCTTTAAGATTTTGAAAGTTATTTTTGATCACAGTCGCTTGATACATTGAAGTAAGTACAATTTTAGAGTTCCCCCTAAAGTTGATGACTCATTTCAAATTTTGATAAATGCTTTAGACATAAACAAAAAGATGATTCCCCTTAAATTATATGCCTATTAAATATGATGCTTTATGCTTTAAGCGTTTAAATCGATCATACCTAATTCATTTCTCAAAGTGAGAAAGCGTTGTTCGTTGAGCGCTTTTGTGAAGATATCTGCCAGTTGTTTGTCAGTTCCAATAAAGTGCATGGAGATATCTTTCTTTTGAACATGGTCACGCAAGAAATGGTATCTAATGTCAATGTGTTTGGTTCGAGAATGAAGAACAGGATTTTGGGTCATAGCTAAAGCACTTTGGTTATCACAATGGATTGGGGTAGGACCTAGGATTATTCCATAATCTCTAAGTTGTTGCCTCATCCAAAGGATTTGTGCACAACAGCTTCCAACGGCTACATATTCTGCCTCAGCGGTAGAAGTAGCTATGGATTGTTGTTTCTTACTATGCCATGAAACTAGTCGATCACCTAGAAATTGACATGTACCACTAGTACTTTTTCTATCTATTTTGCATCCTGCAAAATCTGCATCTGAATAACCAATTAGTTCAAAAGAAGAATCCTGTGAATACCATAAGCCCACATTTTGTGTGCCTTTTAGGTACTTAAGGATCTTCTTGGTAGCAATTAAGTGTGATTCTTTAAGATCAGATTGAAAACGTGCACACATGCATACTGAAAACATAATATCAGGTCTACTAGCGGTAAGATAAAGAAGTGATCCAATAATACCCCTATAATTAGTGATATCAATTTTCTTCCCACTTTCATCTTTATCTAACTTAAGCGTCTGGCTCATTGGAATTTTTGAAGATGATGCATTTTCCATACCAAATTTCTTAATCATATCTCTAGTATATTTAGCTTGGTTTATAAATATTCCATTAGGGAGTTGCTTAACTTGTAATCCTAAGAAGAAAGTTAATTCATCCATCATGCTCATTTCAAATTGATCTTGCATCATTTTCGAAAATTTCTCACACAGTCGCTTATTAGTAGAACCAAATATAATATCATCAACATAGATTTGGACTAAGAGAATATCTTTATTATGGGTAATTTTAAATAACGTTGTGTCAACGCTGCCTTTTGAAAAGCCTTTACCTATAAGGAAGATAGAGAGAGTGTCATACCATGCTCTTGGTGCTTGTTTAAGGCCATAGAGTGCCTTATCCAACTTGTAGACCATACTTTTGCCATGGTTGTTGATGAATCCTGGTGGTTGCTCCACATAGACTTGTTCTTGGAGTTTACCATTCAAGAATGCACTCTTCACGTCCATTTGGTATACTGTGAATTTGTTGAATGCGGCAAACGCTAGGAACATCCTAATTGCTTCAAGACGGGCTACTGGGGCATACGTTTCATCAAAGTCAATACCCTCTTCTTGACAATAACCCTGAGTGACTAATCTAGCTTTGTTTCTTATAACAATGCCATCTTCATCCATTTTGTTCCTAAAAACCCATCTTGTTCCAATAATTCCTTGGTGAGTTGGTCTTGGTACTAGCGTCCAAACCTTACTTTTTTCAAATTGGTTGAGCTCTTCTTGCATTGCTTCTACCCAACTTGAATCATTAAGCGCTTCATCCACTTTCTTTGGTTCCATTTGAGATAGGAAACTTGCGAACATGGCCTCATTAAATGTAGCGGACCTAGTTCTAACAGGTGCTTCAATATCTCCAATTACTAGCTCTGGTGGATGATCTCTAAGCCATTTACGGTCTGGTTGGAAAGGGTTAAGAGACTCTTGGTTGTTAATCGCTTGATTCTCATTTGTCTCTTGCGTAGACGCTGCATCATTCACAGTTCTAATCTGCTCTTGATGATCATTCTCTTCATGATCATCAGCGATTCTGACATTATCATTTTTGTTAACCTCACGAGCATCCTTAGGTGGAAGTACATGAATCCCATCATCCTCGTCATCACTATCATCCCTAAGGTTGATTTGCAATGCTTGTTGGGAGAGATCTTTAATTCCTACATCATCAGGATTAACCTTACTCGGTTCTTGGTTAGCATCATCAAACAAAACATGAATTGATTCTTCAACCTTTGATTTGATCTTATTTAAGATGCGAAAACTCTTTCCATTCTTGGCATAGCCTAGAAAGATTCCCTCATCTGCTTTAGGATCAAATGTCTTTAGGCTGTGAGATCCATTGTTATGAATGAAACATTTTGAACCAAATACATGAAAGTATGAAACGTTAGGCTTACGTCCCTTCCACAACTCATATGGGGTCTTCTCATGTTGCTTGTTAATCATACACCGGTTCTGAGTGTAGCAAGCGGTGTTGATGGCTTCTGCCCAAAACCTTTAAGGCAGCTTGGACTCTGCTAACATCGTCCTTGCGGCTTCTTTAAGCGTTCTGTTCCGTCGCTCAGCAACTCCATTCTGTTGAGGTGTTCTAGGAGCAGAATACTCATGAAGTATTCCTAAATCTATACAAAACTTCTCAACAACTTGGTTAGTAAATTTAGTTCCTCTATCGCTTCTAATTCTTGTCACTTTTAGATCTTTTGAATTTTGCAATTGACGAATTAGCGCTGTGAGCTTGACACTAGTTTCATCTTTGGTTGCTAGAAATTCTACCCATGTATAGCGAGAGAAATCATCAACTATTACTAGCGAGTACTTTTTGCCACTAACACTCATGATTTGAATAGGTCCAAACAAATCTAAATGCAATAGTTCAAGAACTCTAGAAGTAGATAGACATGGTTTCTTTTTGAAAGATGACTTAACTTGTTTACCCATTTGACATGCATCACATAAGCGATTCTTTTGAAAGGAACCTTTAGGTAATCCCTCTACAAGATTTAGCGATATTAACTGAGAGATTGCCTTGAAATTGAGGTGATTCATTTTTCTATGCCATAACCAACCTAATTCATTTTGACTTTTAGCAACAAAGCATGTGGGGTTGTTATCAACTGTAGAATCCCAATCTACTAAATACACATTGTTTGTTCTTTTTCCTCTTAATTTAGTAGACTTAGTCTTAGCGTCGTTAACATAGCAGAAGTCGCTTGAAAATTTTACTTCAAAGCCTTTATCACAAAATTGACTAATGCTTAACAGGTTATGCTTAAGACCCTCAACATAATAAACATCACTAATCATGATGTTCCCCCTATGCATGATACCTATACCTTTTGTTTTACCTTTTGAGTTATCACCGAATATAACTTGAGGACCGTTGGTAGCTTGATAGTAGACTAGAAGATTCTTGGAACCAGTCATGTGTCTTGACGATCCACTATCGAAGTACCAAACTGAAGTATCGGTGCTGGCTCTAAGTACCTGCATTTAAAGGATAATTCCAATTCTTCTTAGGTACCCATGTTGTTTTGGGTCCTTCAGAGTTAGTAACCTTGGTTTGAATTAGAACTTTAGGAACCCATATTTGCCTGGTCTTCATTGTAGGAATACTGGCCTTCTTGGGTTTCACATTGTGCAGTGTGTGCTTTTTGGGTGTGTAATAATATCCTCGATTATAATAATAGTCATAATCATAGTCATAGTCATAATCATCATAGTATTGATGATATGATTTTGACTGTCTTGAATATTGACGCTGGTAAGTCCTTGGCGCTGGCTTGGGTTTTACTTTTGGTGCTTGACGCTTAGCGCTTGATTCAAAGTGATTAGACTTGTCCTTGACTTTTTGAGCGTTTGGATGAGTTTGTCTTTGTGAGTCATTTGCCTTAGCCTTACCCTTGCCTGAGTCAGCTTTGGCTTTCTCATTTGGCCTCGTACCATCGTTGCTAGGTTCACTTAGCGTTTGACTTTGTGAACTTTTCTCAACAAAGATAACACCCTTTCCTTTGTTGTTTGCCATACCATTGGATTTATTTGGTTGTTTACCGAATTTATTGAATCCTAAACCGGACTTTTCACCAAATAATCTAGTTACCTTAGACACATTATCCAACTTTCTAGAAGCTTTTGATAATGATGAGATAAGCTGCTCTGATTTAGCAAGTTTAGCGATCAAATCAGCTTCTCTTTTGATTATTATATCAAGATCGCCTTTTAACTGAATAACTTCACTCTCAAGTGATTTGTTCTTCTCAATGCACCGTTTCTGAACTTGCAACTCGGCTTTGAGTATTACTTTATCACTTTTGAGCGACAGAATAATAGCGAGATCGTTTTGATATATTTTGGCGGCCTCTTGACAATCTTTATAATATTCTTTAACTTTGTCAAGTAATTCATCATAAGAGAGAGGATGATATAATTCATTGGTTACCTCTGGTAGCGAGTCGTCAGACGCTTCATCATCTCTTACCATGAGACAAATCAGTGCTGAGTCGCTTGTAGGCTCATCATCACTACTTTCGTCTGATGATTCCAAATCCTCTTCAGGTGCGGAGAGTGGTTCAGATTCCGCTAGCAGACCTTGTTGGCGAAGGTTGCTCCTGAATTGGTTTCTATCCGCATAGTCTTGCCTTGAGGGCTTTGACACATTTGGATAAAGGCAATTTACCTGGTAGTGCCCTGGTTTCCTGCAATTATAACACAAATTAGTTTTCATCTTTTGTTCAGCAGTCAATCGCTTTGAGACTACTGGTATTGAGAGATTCTGAGTAGGGGATGGAGGCGCTTGGTATGGAACTGGCGCTACTGGTTGAGGTGCAGAGTACACTGGCGCTTGATACTGAGGCGCTGGTGCTGGAGGGGGAGTTTGAAATGAATTCTGTCCAATAGGAGTTCCCTTCTCGTATCGTAGAAATTTCTTGAACTTCTTTACCAATAAGGCCATTTCCTTTTCTTCATTTGACTCAACCGGTTTGACCTCGATAACCGCTTTTCCCTTATTTTTGGTGGTAGCGATTAAAGCTCCTGATTCAATCGCTGAAGTCGATGTGTCGCTTACTTCACCTAATTCGAACTCAAATGCCTTTAACTCTGAAAAGACATGCTCTGAGGTAAGTGTCTCCAATGTTTGTGATTCTCTCATAGCAACAGTCTTAATTAAATACTTGCTTGGAAGACTTCTGAAAATCTTGTTGACCATTTCCTTGTTGGTCAATTCCTTGTCTAATGACGCTAACTCGGTAATGAGCAAAGTAAACCTTGCGTCTAGTTGTTCTAGCGTCTCATTGGGCTGCATTTTGAAATGCTCGAATCTTTGCATGGCTATGGAGAGCTTGTTCTCCTTCATTTGTGCTAAACCTTCACACACAATAGCCAATTTATCCCATATTTCTTTGGATGTCTTACATTGCTTTATCTTGTTGAACAATGCATCGTTATCTCCTAAAGCTGAGTAAAGTGCACTTCGTCCAACATTATCTAGATTCGCTCTTTTTCGATCATCTGGCGTCCAATCTAGTTTATTTTTCTCGACATATCCATCTGGAGTGGCTTCATCGGCTCCAGGTGCTCGAGTTCTCACTTGCATGATTTTGATGGGGCCATCTGTAATAACATCACACATTTCATTATCACATGAGCATAAGTATGCGAAAGCTCTAAGTTTCCACGAATCATAATTTGATTCTACCAACTTAGGCATTTTGTTAAAAGCCATAATGATATGTTTTGATAAAAAGATTTAAAGCGACTAAGTTTAGAAAGGTGGATCTAAACAAGCAGTTACGCTCGGAAATGCTTAGGTTTCTATTTTAACCGCTCTGATACCATTTGGTGGTCCCAAGTGGCATACGAAAGGGTCTAGAAGGGGGGGTTGAATAGACCCTGAAGTCTTTTTCGACTTCACAAAATTTTCGTATCACTTTAGAAATTTGAACGCTTGGAAAAACTGAGCGCTTGGGTCAGACGCTTCAGAATAGTTAACTTAGACTTAGTGATTTCAGCAGTTTACCAAAGTAGGGCAACGCTTAGATCGCTTAATCAGGGTTAGCACAGCGGAAGTAATGTTTAGCGTTCTTTTGGTTGAATTAGTCGCTTTGCAATTTTACTTGTCTTTTTCAGAATAGTATGAAGTGAATAATATAAGACAATAAAATAAATGACACAATAATTTGTAAGGTTCACTGGGTGATGTAATCCCAGCTACGTCCTTCTTCTCCTTTTTCACTTGGAGGAAATTACTATGATGATTATCAAAGGATCACACAGAAACTTCTACACAATAGTAATGGATGAAAATGATCTTGGGCTCCTTGATCACACAGACTTCAGCACCAATGAAGATCGTCTTCTTCAAGCTTCTCTCACTCAGAAATGCTGCCTGAAAGTTTTTAACAACTTTTCTCACTCAGATGAAATGTTGAGGTTTATCACTAGGGTTTTGTTTGTTTTAAAGAAGATCAAACAACTTGGAATATCTCAGTTGGAGTTTGGATTTCTTCTTTGGAAGATGTTTGAGATATTTGTGACTGTTTGAATGTAGTTGGAAAGCTTGAAAAGTTTTGGCTATGAAATCTCTAAGGTTCTTTTAGAAAGAATGTACGTAGGATTTTTGGCAATAATTTCTCGTAAATTCTTGATGTTGTTCTCTTTTTAATTTTTTGGAGTAAGGTATTTATAGGCAATTTCTTGGGATCTGTCCGTTGGACACATGTAGGAGCATGCCTTTCACGTAGCGCGTGTTTGTACTTAAAATCTGACATTCCTGAAAATTCGCTGGAACCGATTGGACGGGAGCAGCTAAAACTCTGAAAGTTCTGACAGTCTGGTCAAAAGGAAGGCTTGTCCAAAAGTCACAGTAGCTTATCACATTTAATGCAATTTGAATTTATTTCCCGTTGGAAATAAATGCCCGTTGAATGATTGCATTTAAGTCCTTTATGACTTGAGGATTTATTTCAGGTGAATCTTCTTTAAGTCGCTTGAGTATTTGAACGCTTGATTCATGAATCCTGAACTGCGGTCTCTTAGCGTTTGACAGGCGCTAAAAAGGAATCTTCATCTTCGGTTGATTTCAGACGCTGGTCTTCAACTTCTTTTCAAATAGACTCACCTAGAATTCTATTATTGATTCAGTCGCTAAGACTTAGTCTAAAATCTATGAGGATAAAAATTACAAGCCTAAACAAAATTACAAACTCTTTAAACGCTTTATACAATGATCTATGAAAGCATAAACTTACATTTTATTTGGGGTCTAACATTGAATCCTATCTTGTCATCATCAAAACATCTAACATGAAATTCCTAACAATTTGGATAAGGGAAACTTACCTGCCCTGGTTTCCTCTAATTGTAACAAAGATTAGTTCGCATTTTTTGTTCAGTTATTAACCTTTTGCAGACCACTGGCACTGAGAGATTCTGATTCTGATTCAGAGTCGGAGGCGCTTGATATTGAACTGGCACTGGAGGCTGAGGTATAAAATACACTACTCTTGATACTAAGACGCTTGTGCAGGGGGAGGGGTTTGAAATGATGTCTGTCCATTTGAATTTCTCTTTTCATATCTCTAAAATTTCTTTATCAATAAAGCCATTTCTTTTTTCTCATTTGATTCTGACGTTTTCACCTCACTGGTCGCTTTACCCTTACTCTTAGTAGTTGCAATTAAAGCTCCAGATTCAATCACTGGAGTCGATGTATTGCTGACTTCTCCCAATTCAAATTCGAAAGCCATTAGCTCCGAAAATGCATACTCTGGAGTCATGATATCCAACATCTGAGATTCTCTCCTCGCTACAGTCTTCATAAGATACTTGCTTGGAAGACTTCTAAAAATCTTATTGACCGTTTCCTTATTGGTCAATTCCTTGTCCAATGACCCTGACTCTGTTATAAGCGAAGTAAACCTCACATCCAATCGATCTAGCGTCTCGCTGGGCTTCATCTTGAAATGCTCAAATTTCTGCATGGCCATGGAGAGCTTGTTCTCCCTCATCTGTGTAGATCCTTCACACACACACACAGGCTAACTTGTCCCAAATTTCCTTTATAGTTTTGCAAAGCATGATTTTGTTGAACTATCCCTCATTATGTATTAACGCTGAGTAGAGAGCGCTTCGTCCAACATTATCCAGATTTGCTCTTCTTCAATCATCTGGTGTCCATTCAACTTTTGTCTTCTCGACATATCCATTCGGAGTCGCTTTAGTCGCTCCAGGGGGTCGAGTTATAATTTTCATAATCTGAATGGGGCCTTCTGTAATAACATCACACATTTCATTATCACATGAACATAAATATGTAAATGCTCCAAGTTTTCATGAGTCATAGTTTAACTCAATCAACTTCGATATCTTGTTAAAAGCCATGTATGAGATTTTTCAAAAGCAAGTGACTAAGTTTTGAAAAATGGATCTAAACAAGCAATTACGCTCGGAAACGCTTTGCTTTCTACTTCAACCGCTCTGATATCACTTGGTCATCCCAAGGGTCATACAAAAGGGTCTAGAAGGAGGGGTTGAATAGACCCTGAAGTCTTTTTCAACTTCAAAAAAATTTGTATCACTTTTAAGAATATGAACGCTTAGAAAGCAAAATAATAGGTTAAGTGCTAAAGGATAGATAACTTAGACTTAGTAATTTCAGCAGTTACCAAAGTAGGGTAACGCTTAGATCGCTTAATCAGGGTTAGCACAGCGAAATTAATTTTAATGCTTATCATTGTTTTAGCTAAATAGTCGCTTAACCGTTTTAAAGCCTTTTAATGATATGATGCAAATAATAAAGTAAAGCAATAAAACAGTAAAATGACACAAGAAATGAAAGGTTCGCCGGGTGATGTAATTCCAGCTACGTCCTTCTTCTTCTTTACACTCTGATAATTATCGAAGGACCACATAGAGGCTTCTACAAAATAGAGGATGAAAGGAAGATAATCTTGAGCTCCTTGATCACACAGATTTCAGCTCCAGTAGAGATCTTCTTCAACAAGCTTCTCTTACACAGAAATGCTGCTTGTAGATCAACTACTTTCTCACGCAGATGAAAGAGATTGAGGGTTTTCATCACAGGATTTGTTTGATTTTGTAAAGTTCAAACAACTTGGGATATCTCAATAATAGTTTAGGGTTTTTCTCTGAAGAGGTTTGAGATATCAGTGACTGTCTTAGGAATGTTTGAAAAGCTTGAAGAATATGGAGTTTTATAAGCTTTTCTTAGAATGAATTCAGCAAAGTTTTGACCTAATTCTTGTGTGAATGCGTGTGTATTTAGGGTTTGCTGGAAGGCGCTATTTATAGATGTATTTTGGCACTTTTTCGTTAGACACATGCAAGCACGTGCCTCTCACGTAGCGAGTGAGTAGCACCATTCTCTGACATTCCTGAATTTTTGCTGCACCGATTGGATGTGGCAGGTTTGAACTTGGAAACACTGACAGTCTTAGCCAATAGGGTGGCTTGCTCCATATGCAAATCATCCTTATCGCATTTAATGCTCTTATCAAGCATTTAATGCATTTGAATTTATTTCCCATTGGAAATAAATGCCCGTTGATGATTGCATTTAAGTCCTTAATAACTTCAAAATTTATTTCAGATGAGTCTGATCATTTGATTGCTTGGTGGTTTTGATCGCTTTATTCATAGCTCCTGAAATGTCCTTAGCGATTGGCAATCGCTTAAGACAGAATTTTCATCCTCGCTTGGCTTCAGACGCTGATCTTTAGCTTCATCTCTGACAGACTCACCTAGAATTCTATCAGCGACTTAGTATCCAATACTTAGTCTAAAAATCTACAAAGATAAATTACAAGCCTAGTCTAAAAATTACAAGTCGATAACTTTGTTAAACACTTAAACATATTCGAAGAAAGATAAACTTACATAATTTTTGGGGTCTAACATGAAACCTATCTTGTCATCATCAAAACATCTAACATAAATTCCCTAATATTTTGAATGTGAAAGACATAATTAATTGGTTGAACAGTGTATAAACAATTCGTCAATGTAAATGGAACACTTTTCACCTTTTATTAAAACTAAAAAACTTCGCCATCTAAAACAGGGATGGAAATAGTGTTCTTTACTATACTAATACGTAAAGACAATTATTTAAAACTATTTGAATGATGTTGCGTAATGTCAGGTTGATAGTCCTTATCCCTGTGGCAGCAACATTTTCTCCATTGCCAAGTCTCAGAATGATCTCATCCTTTCCTAGCATCCTACTTATTGTCATCGGCTACAAATTATTGTAAAAATGTGATGCAGAACCCGTATCTAATACCTAAGAAGTACCATTAACAGATAAATTAACTTAAACATAAAACATACCTTTGTTTGCACCTCGGGTTGCTAGGAACTCCTTGAAGTTCCTCTTCCAATGCCCCGGTTTATCATGGTGAAAGCACTCACCTTTATCCTTTTCGACTTAACCTTCTTAACCTCACCTTTAGCTTTTAGCTTCATGTGCTTTTGGGAAGTTTTCCCCTTTTCCCTTTCTTTGTCTTCTTAGCCTTAATATGGGAGGAACTCAAAAGTAGGACTGGCTTGTCCTTTTTGATGGTGGTTTCTGTAGTCCTTAATGACACACAAAAATCCTAGCAAGTGTACTAGGTCGTGCAAGTAATATAGTGGATGTAAGTCCGGATTATCGTACCCTAGAGACAATTGTATTTAAGTACTAAAATTATTGTGCTATCTAATTCTAAGTTAAATAAAGAGATAAGATGTGAATTATGAATTAAAATACTAAATAACAATTACTAACTAATAAGAGAAATTAACTTTGAATTAAATCAATGAGAAAAGTGATTAAGGCACATGATTCGACCAACTATTCAATTTGACTATGATTCTATCTTACCGGATTATTAGATTGATTAGGTTAAGGCGAAATTCCCTAAATTACTTACTATCCAATCTTTTGGTATAGAAATTCTATTTTCATTAATAATTTCTATATCTCTATATGAAATTCAAATTAATGAAAACGCATTACAAAGATTCATGGAATTTCCAATTTTCACGGAAAGCACACACAAGGAAATCGAATCTATCTCTAGTCAATTTTATGTTGCGGTATTTAATACCTAGATGCATCCCTAGTTTATCTCCTCTCGGTCTCAAAACTAAGCACAAATTCATACAATTGGTAGCTAAGCAATCATAAGCATTAAGAACAAATATTAAACACATAACCCAAAACAAATTTAATTCGAAAAATAATACTCATACATCAAAAGAGTAATTGGATTTCACATGCCTCAATCAAAGGGAAATTAAGTCATAATCCTAAAAGAAAAGAGATAATTCATCTTGAAAGACATGTTCAATGAAAACAAATCTAAAAGCATGAAATTCCCTAATAATGTTTCTTGATAGATCTTGCTTGAATTCTCCGTCTTCGTCGACAAAGATGGAGTATCCTTGTGTTCTTCTTCTTCCCTAGACTTCTCTCAACCCTCTTGGTGTGTTTCAAAGTGTCAAACCCTCAAAATTGGGTAAAAGTTTCAAGTTTGACCTAATAACGCGTATTTATAGATCCTGAAACTAGCCCGTAGCCACGGCTAAAAAGTCGGTAGCCACAGCTAAAATCTGCTGTTCATGTTTTACTCGTTTCTTAGACTTGGCAACTTCATATCTTCAAAGCACGAAGGTTCCTTTATGATCAACGTGGCTAAGGGTCATTATATCCATGGCTAAATGTGTATTTTGAGGGAAAATTGCATATAACCCCCTGTGTTATCACTTTTTTGCTGAAAACCCCCTTATGTTAATTTTTTTGCACGAAATCCCCTTGTGTTAGCCTAAACCCTACACGAAACCCCCAACCCTACTTCAAATGCACTGCGCGTGTATGCCACTTTTCGCGGATTGAACACGAATTGGGGGTTTCGTGCAGGGTTTAGGCTAAATCAATGGGGTTTCGTGCAAAACAATTAACATAAGGGGGTTTTCCGCAAAAAAGTGATAACACAGGGGGGTTATATGCAATTTTCCCGTATTTTGAGAAATTCTTTGATATTTTCACTCATTTTTGCTCCAATTCTCAAATAACCTATAGAAACACAACCAATCATAAAATCAAAGCATATGTGACATAAATAAACTCAAGAACGCATCACAATACAAAGAAAGAGGCGCCTAAAAGGCGTAAAATACGAGCTTATCAACAACCCCAAACATAAGTTTGATGGTCCTCGAGCAAAGAAATTAAAGCAAACACATAAGCTCGAAAATTCTACAACTAATACAGAAAGGCAAGATAAACACCTTAGAACAAGACTTATGAAGAATCACTTATTCATCAAAAACTTTCAAATTCATATGCCTCAAAATTTCTGCAATACTATCCTAAATCATGAACACCCACGTCTCCTCATATGTCTAAAATCCACATTAGGAAAGATTATGCAAACAAATCAAACTCATTAACATAAACCAACTTTGAAATAACAAAATATTTCCAAATGCGCAATACACAATAACCACGATCAGAAGGTCTTTTCGGCTTGTAATGTAAGGCTCGGGTGTTGGCTTGGTACGAAAATATATGGAAGAAAGTGACTTGTAATGTAAGGCTCGGGTGTTGGCTTGGTACGAAAATATATGGAAGAAAGTGACTAAGGGTTTGGAGAGCTTAAAACTCGATATTCTCAAGCTACACTCACTAACTAAGCATTATACTCAAAATTCTCACCACTTTCTCTTTGTTTTTTTTTTTCAAACTCACAACCCTCAAACTTATTTTTTGTCTATATTGGGTTGTGTACGAGTGACAATACCTAATCAATGATCATTGAAGAATCACATATATAGCCTAGTCAAAAAAAATTTCAACTACTTTTGTTTTTACTTTTCTTCTTCTTCTTTTTTTCTTTCGACTATTTCGGCTCAACTTTATTCAAGTGCTTCTCACATCCTTCTCATTCATCTAGTATACCTCAAAACCTTCATCAATTCTCCAAATAAACCAACATCAACCTCTTTATCCTCATGTGCACAAAACAATAAAATACACACTCAAACATAGCTAAAAGATACCGAACTGTAAGCTCCCATAACTGGGTGATTATCTTTGTTTTTCTTTTAGGCTAACAGGTAGATGATGTGGTTTATGAACAAAAAGCAATTGGTGGTCTATGGTGTGCTTAGCACACCCCATTCTTATCATTAAGGCTCAAATAAAGGTCAAGAGATAATGAATATACTAAAGGCAAACATACGGCCAAAGACAAATCAAAAATGGCCTAAATCATAACTGTTAGGATTATGCCCTCAGATGCCATAGATGATAGAATGTATAGGGCATATATCTTGTATTGAACTTAAACTCTTCTTAAATAAAAGACATTATTAAGTTTTCACTTAATTCTTATCTACATCTATAAGTTGTGTAAAACGTTTTGTCCATGTTTTCAATGTGATCCCTCTACTTCCTATGGGATAGGAAGATTGGCACTAGAGAGTCGATCTTGATTACTAAAATAAGTTCACAAGTAATATGAAGTCTTTAATGGACAAATAAAGACTTCGAATACTTGTACAATCTTAGCTCTAACATTGGAGTGCATGTCTGGTATCTTGGGATGATAGGAGATTAAGATTGTAGACACGTCAGTGGAACTGATATGTTCGAACACGACTCGTATCGGTTCTGTCACATGGGTTTTCACTCTGTGACTGTCAATGACGAAACTGATTATGCGTAATAGGTATATGTGAACCTTTGACCTGAAGTATCAGGCTGAAGATGCACTTGTGACGTCAAGTCTTTCACTAGAGTAGTTAGACCCAATTCACCCTTTGGTGGGGTCAACCTCGAAATGCGGACTTAATGGGCAAAAGGTAATCTTAGCAGATATCTAATATGGATTTGTTCTCTCATAAGTGAATGAGCATGTACCCTATGTAATTATAGATAAATAGAGATCAAAGTCTTTGGCCAAAGCGAACGAGACGATTGTGCTTGGCACTAAATCAATCTCAATGATCTCGTATTTATTATGATTTATACATATGGTCAAGTCCAGTGAGTTTGACATAACCATGACTCTCACTTGACCGGGGAACGTGAATAAAGGGTTTATAGATATACGGTATTTACAAATGAAAGGTTTCCGAATGATCCTATCATTTGTTTTCGTTTGGGTTACGAAGTGGGCCACGTGACTAGCTAGGTGTTACCCACTTCCTTTGGTTTCTTCTCATTGCCAAACGAAACGAACTCAAGAAAAATGAAGAAAAAGGAATTTCTATTATTTCTTCTAGAGGTTTAATTTATTGGATAAATTAAATAATTAATTATTCATTAGATGAAATAATTAATTATAATGATAAGATTAATTATTAATTAATTTCCTTGTGAAATATATTAATGAATTAATTTATCTAATTAATTTGGTTATTTAATTAATTAATTTATTTATTGGATATAATAAATTATTAATTCAAATAAAAAATTAATTAAACAAAACAAATCCTGGGGCTAAATAAGGAGTCCAATTGGACACCTATGAGGCCTCAAAGTGGCGTCTTTGAGAGGCCACATATTAGGGCTCTTTTGTTTTGACTTGTTCAATAAGTCATGAGGTATATAAGGACTCTTTGACTTAGAACAAGTAAGCAGAGAATACGCAACTCTCATAACTCTTAAAAGAAAGAAAAATATTCCTCCCCTCCTCTATACCTAGCCGTCAACCATAGAGAAATAAGAAAGGGAATTTTTCGTTTGTTGATCCGTGCGTGTCGATTTAGAGACGACGTATTTTCGTTGTTCGGATCAAGTTCAAGTTTGAAAAATCAAACCGAAGGATTGAAGATTTGGAAGCTTCAATATTTTGAGTTTGGAGAAGAAGAAGTTTTTCTCCATCATCATATTCATATTAACGAGTAAGTTTTATTCGTTATACGCTTTTAGATTCAACTATGCGAATTAGAGTACCAATTGGGTTTTCGTTTTAATTTTTGAAATCCCTTCCGCTGCATTTATACTTTTTCGAACGAAACCCAACAGTGGTATCAGAGCCAATCTCTGATTTGCATATTTGATGATGTTTACGTGATTTAAGAATTGCATGTTATGTGTTTTTGAAGCATGTTTGTATGTCTTTCTTAAATCTGGGTTTTATGGTTTTTTGCCTAGTTTTTTGATTTTTAGTTTTGTAAATCTAGGGATATTTGATGATATTGAAAATCAAAAAATACCCAGGAAAAACGGGGCTTGAAAGCCCCGAGAAAAATGCGCGCAGCAGAGTGCGTACCCTATTAGCGCAGCCGGGCCGTTCGGCCCGGCCCGCCCAGTCACGACCCGCCGGGTCGTGACCGTGGCCCGACGGGTCGTGGGTTTGGATACCTAATTCGTTGATCCGGGTCATGGATCCGGGTCGTAAAACAGGCTATGTTTGGGTCGAAATTGATTTTTGAATCTTGGGTGATTTTAATTAATTGGGTGGATCAAAAGGATGATGACCCGAATAATTTAAATCAAACCCAATTGAAAATTATCCAATTTCGATTTGTTAATTAGTTTGGACTTAATCTAATTAATTATAAATGGGCCAATTAGATTGGTGATTTGGACTTAAATTAAAATTGGCCCAATAAGAAATTAATAAACGTGACTGTTGTTCTAATTAATTATTTTGAGCCTAATTAAATTGAATCCAAGTGGACCAAAAGGATGGTGACATGGGTTTGATGAAATCGAGCCCAATGAGATTAATTGGAATATAATATTTAATTAGAACTAATTAATTATTTTTTTTGAAGATTAATAATTGATTTATGGATTAAATATTATTATTTTTTCCTCAACTTGGAAATTACTCCATTTTGAATAAGGAATTAAAAATTATTTTTCTTAGAGATTAATAATTAATTCTTTGATCAAATAAAAGTATTTCCAATTTTTGATGGCTTTAAATCATAAAAAAATAAAATATAGAATTCCATATTTTATGTGTTCATATTATTTTAATTAAAGGTAGATGCACTTAATTCTTAATTTTGTACATCTAAGTCATTTAGTTGGACTAGAATGATTTTAATTGAAATAGTGAATATGTGAAATCATAAGGAATTTTATAAAGGACTTTTTAGTTGGACTAAAATTTTAATAATCAACATAAGTGATTTAATATTGCGAGCATGTATTAACTGATGCGAGCATGTCTTATGTTATTAAAACACTAATCATGGACTTAGGATTATATGTTTTACCTTTAATTTTATGGGTTATCAAATTTAAAGCTATTTATTATATTCTTAGAAATAATGCATGAGTTGTTTTAGGAATCAAGATAAAATAGTTCAAAGTTGATAAAGTCAAACGGCCCATGAATGTTTAATAGGTTTAATCTATGCCTTTTGTGATGGCCCATTGGCTCGGGCTCTCTAGTAAAAGTCCATGATCAAGTGATGAATTTATTTATTCATATATTTAAATTCTATGTGTATTTACATTGAAAGGCATGATTATTAGTAGTATTTTTACGCATGATCAATATAGAATAAAGCGCTATATAAATTGAATAATGTGCAAAGTGAGACCAAAATCTTTTGACAGATTAAACTCTCCCAAATAAATTATACCGAGTTAGAAAAGGATGTTTGACATCCTCACCCTCCACTAAGCTTTCTAAAATTAGAATTGCTATAAATGTGTAATGCTTCCCAGTTATGGGAGTTATACATATAGAAATAATTTGAAATTTTATAAAGTGCATGCAAATGCCTTAATTGAAACATATTTCACCCCAAAAACCTGTTCGGTTGCAAGGCGAAATTCAAATGTTAGATTATAGGAGTTAGTGGGATAAACTCGGGTAGATCACGAACCAAGAAATCGAATGGGTTGCGGTTTGGTGAACTATGGGGAAACATATTGAAACATTAATTGGATAAATTAATATTAGATTTCACTTCAAATAATTAATGGGCCAGAAACCGGTTAGGTTTCAACCTATTTAATTAATTGAGGACCTCAATACCTGTAGTGGAATCGATGCCAATGATGATTCCCGATTTTCACATGGGAGTGTGGGATTCAAAAAATGCAGTGGGAGCCAAGATAAATTTTAAGTCCTTAATTTTTCTTGGTTAAGTCAAAACAAGTAATCTAACAAATCCGGTTTATTTCTGCAGTCATTTTCTCATTTATCTCTCTCAAATATGACAAACCCACTTTCAATTCTACTCGAAAAGAATACTCTGACTGGACCCAATTATGTGGACTGGCTTAGAAATTTGAGGATTGTCCTCAATATAGAAATCACTGAGATACGTCTTGGAGGCTGATATCCAGGCGACGCCTGTTAGAACACGTGCCAACGAGGAAGAGGTCCAAGCCCATGAAAAATGGGTTAAGGACGACCTCTGGATGAGAGGATACATGGTGGGATGTATGACTAATGATCTTCAAAGGTCACATGATAAGATGCCCACTGTAAGAGCTATCCTAGCTCACCTGGTAGAGCTCTATGGAGAGCATAGTCGAACTGCATGATATGAGATATCGAAAGAGCTTTTCGGAGCCAAGATGAAAGAAAGTAAGAAGGTTGGTGATCATGTCCTCAAAATGATTTCGAGGATCGAGAAATTGGAAGCCCTCGAATTCACCATGAATGCCCCCATCAAACTGACTTAATCTTGCAGTCTCTTCCTGATTCCTTCTCCCAATTTGTGGTTAACTTTAACTGCAATGAGATAGAGTGCAATTTAGCTGGGCTAATGAACAAGTTGGTTACTGCACAATCTCAAATGAAACCAAAGGGAAAGGAAGCTGCCTTGGTCATCTCTTCTGGACCCAAAATGTCTAAGAAGAAGAAGAACAAGAAAAAGTCTGGCGAGCTTGGAGCTCAAGGGGGTACCAAGAAGGGTAAGGGAAAAGCTCAAGGGTTTTACAATAGCAAAGGAACTAAGGAAACAGATAGATGTCTCGAGTGCGGTGAGCTTGGCCACTGGAAGAGAAACTGTCCCAAATTAGGCAAAGGCGCACAAGGTATGGAACTATTGGTTTTTAAAACTAACTGTTCTATGACTGTATTTTCTACTTCGTGGATTCTGGACTCAGGGGCTAGTGCCCATGTTTGTTGTTTGGATCAGGATCTACAGAGAAGTAGAAAGCTGGGCCGAGATGAAGTGATGATCAAAGTGGGCTACGGGGAAAGCGTCGCAGCTACTAGGATCAGATCTACTTCTCTTTATTTGAATTCAGGACATTTACTGTTTTTAGATAATGTTTTCGTTTTGCCCAAGGGGATTAAGAACATTGTATCTATTCCTATCTTAGTTAAGATTGGATATACATTCCGTTTTTCTAAATTAAACTGCGACATTTATTATGGAAATAAATTAGTTGGCAATGCATGTTTAGTTAATGGTTTGTATTATTTAAATGTTCGTAATTCATCTGATGTTAATGTTGTAACACATAAATGTGGTAGGCAAGAAACTAACTTAAGACTCAAGTGGCATCTTAGACTAGTCCATGCCGGAGAGCACAAGATCCACAAAATGGAAAAAGATGGGCTTTTAAGCTCACTAAGGTAGGACCCTATTCTTACATGTGAATCATGTCTCTTAGGAAAGATGGCTAGATCCCCCTTCACAGGGACTTTTGAAAGGGCTAGGCAAGTCTTAGGATTAGTGCATACCGACGTCTGCGGACCATTTGGAGAAATGGCTCGTGGAGGTTTCTACTACTTCATCACTTTCACTGACGACCATTCAAGATTTGGTCTAGCGTATCTGATGAAGCAAAAGTCTGAATCCTTTGAAATATTCAAAGAGTTCAAGGCCTTAGTAGAAAATCAAACTGGGCAAAATATAAAAACTCTACGATCGGATCGTGGAGAAGAATATATGAGTGCCGAGTTTGATGAATTCCTAAGAGAACAAGGAATAATGTTACAACTAACACCACCAGCAACTCCTCAACTGATTGGAGTAGCCGAGCGAAGGAATCGAACATTATTGAACATGGTTCGTTCCATGCTTAGTTGCACTGATTTACCCATTTCGTTGTGGGGATATCCGCTCGTTACCGCTGCTCATGTTTTGAACAGATGTTCCTCCAAATCCGTTCCTAAAACTCCGCATGAGATGTGGAATAATAGAAAACCGAGTGTTAATCATATTAAGATTTGGGGAGGCCCCGCTTATGTCAAGAAGACTAAAGTGGAGAAATTGGAGGCAAGATCCCTAATGGGACGTTTCATTGGTTATCCTGAAGATTCCATGGCATTCTTCTTTTACCTACATGATAATCAAAGAATCATCGGGGCCCTACAACCTCACTTCCATGAGGATGAGTTCATCTTGGAAGGGGGCAGAGGTAGGAAAATTGTTCTAGAAGAACAAAATGAAACTTCCTCAAATACATCTGTTCAAGAACCGAGGCCTGAACCCATAGCAGCACAACAACCACGTAGATCTGGTAGAATACTGCATGAACCTGAGAGGTATGGGTATCTACTGTAAGGGGAGCGAGAGCTTCACACTATAGTACAAGAAGGTCATGAAGATGATCCTTGTACCTATGATCAAGCAACGGTGGATGTCGACGCTTCAAGATGGCGAGAAGCCATGGAAACAGAAATGGACTCTATGCAATCGAACCATGTCTAGACTTTGGTAGATCGTCCTGAAGGTATAAAACCTATAGGATTTAAGTGGATCTACAAAAGAAAAATAGATAGCGATGGCAAGGTTGACACCTTTAAAGCCAGGCTCGTAGCGAAAGGGTATAGTCAAAGAGAAGGAATTGACTATCAAGAAACCTTTTCGCCCGTGGCTATGATAAAATATGAATTCTGTTATCCATAGTTGCATACTTAGATTATGAGATATGGCAAATGGATGTCAAAACGGCCTTTCTAAATGGATTCCTCGAGGAGGATATCTATATGGAACAGCCAAAGGGTTTTGTGTCCGAGCCCGATATCCATAAAGTATGTAAACTTGAGAGCTCCATTTACGGTCTCAAGCAAGCATCTAGAAGCTGGAATCTCCATTTTGATGAAGAAGTTAAGGGATATGGCTTCATCAAGAACGAAGATGAGTCATGTGTCTACAAGAAGACTAGTGGGAGCAAACTCTCGTTCTTAGTACTATATGTGGATGACATTCTACTTATAGGAAATGACGTAGGAATGCTCACCACTGTTAACAAATGGCTTTCGAGTACATTTTCCATGAAATACTTGGGAGAAGCCACATACATTCTAGGAATTCGTATATACAGGGATAGAACGAATAGAATGATAGGCCTCTCTCAAGCCCTTTACTTAGAAAAGGTCCTAAAGAGGTTTAGGATGGACAACTCTAAGAAAAGGGTTTCTTCCCATGAGGCATGGAGTACACTTATCCAAGTCTATGTGACCTCAAAGGGAGGAAGATAGACAAGAGATGAGTAATGTACCCTATGCTTTTGCAGTTGGTAGCCTGATGTATGCAATGCTGTGTACTAGACCCGACATTGCCTATGCTGTGAGCGTGGTGAGTCGATTTCAGGCAAACTTGGGAAAGGAACATTGGATAGCTGTGAAGAATATCCTAAAGTATCTGAAAAGAACTAAGGATATGATTCTCATCTATGGAGGTGGAGACCTGAAGATGGAAGGTTATTCTGATTCAGACTTTCAGTCTGATGTTGATGACCGAAAATCCACTTTAGGGTTTGTTTTTACTCTCAATGGTGGAGCGGTGTCTTGGAAGAGCTCCAAGCAAAGCACAATCGCTGATTCCACCACTGAAGCAGAGTATGTAGTAGCCTCATAGGCAGCGAAAGAATCTGTTTGGATGAGGAAGTTTCTTGGAGAACTTGGAACGGTCCCTAGTGCTTAGCTCCCGTTGCCACTTTATTGTGATAACAATGGAGCGATAGCGCAAGCCAAAGAACCGAAGTCTCATAACAAGTCCAAACATATTGAGAGAAGATTTCACTTCATCAGGGAGATCGTTGTCAAAGGAGAGATAGCAGTGCAGAAAATAGCCTCAGCTGACAATATAGCTGACCCGTTCACCAAACCACTACCTCAAGCTATTTTGGACTGACACCTGGAAAGGATGGGTATTAGATACCACAATGAGTGGAATTGAGTGCAAGTGGGAGATGGATTATGCCCTCAGATGCTATAGAGGATAGAATGTATAGGGCATATATCTTGTATTGAACTTAAACTCTTCTTAAATGAAAGGCATTATTGAGTTTTCACTTAATTCTTATATGCATCTATAAGTTGTGTAAAACGTTTAGTCCATGTTTTCAGTGCGATCCCTTTACTTCCTATGGGATAGGAAGATTGGCACTAGAGAGATCGATCTTGATTACTAAAATAAGTTCGCAAGTATATGAAGTTTTTAATCGACAAATAAAGACTTTGAATACTTGTACAATCTTAGCTCCGACATGGGAGTGCCTATCTGGTATCATGGGATGATAGGAGATTAAGATTGTAGACACGTCAGTGGAACTGATATGTTCGAACACAACTTGCATCGGTTCTGTCACATTGGTTTTCACTCTGTCACTGTCAATGACGGAACTGATTATGCGTAATAGGTATATGTGAACCTTTGACCTGAAGTATCAGGCTGAAGATGCACTTGTGACGTCAAGTCTTTCACAAGAATAGTTAGACCCAATTGACCATTTGGTGGGGTCAACCTCGAAATGCGGACTTGATGGGCAAGTGGTAATCTTAGCAGATATCTAATATGGGATTTGTTCTCTCATAAGTGAATGAGTATGTATCCTATGTAATTATAGATAAATAGAGATCAAAGTCTTTGGCCAAAGCAAACAAGACGATTGTATTTATACATATGGTCAAGTCCAATGAGTTTAACATAACCATGACTCTCACTTGACCGGGAAACGTGAACAAAGGGTTTATACATATACAGTATTTACGATTGGAAGGTTTCGGAATAAACCTATCATTCGTTTTCGTTTGGGTTACAAATTGGGCCACGTGACTGGCTAGGTGTTACCCACTTCCTTTGGTTTCCTCTCATTACCAAACGAAACGAACATAAAGAGTCGCACTAAAGGATTGACAAAGAAAAATGAAGAAAAAGGAATTTCTATTATTTCTTCTGAGAGTTTTAATTTATTGGATAAATTAAATAATTAATTATTCATTAGATGAATTAATTAATTATAAATATAATGATAAATTAAATAATTAGTTATAATTATTCGCAAGTCATCTAGAGGATTAAATGGGATACCTCTTTTACCTGCACGATGATCAAAGGATCATTGTAGCTTTACAAGCCCACTTTCTTGAAGATGAGTTCATTCAATAAGGAGGAGCGGGTAGAAAGATTGTTCTAGAAGAACAAAATGAGACTCCAGTGGATACATCTACACAGGAAGTGAGAACCGAACCTTCTGTAACACAACCACAACCACGAAGATCAAGTAAAGTACCTCAACCACCTGAAAGGTACGGATATCTAGTACAGAGGGAGCTGGATCTTCATTCTGTGTTAGAGGAGGATCATGGAGATGATCCCTCCACTTTTGATCAAGCAATGGTGGATGTGGATGCTACTAGATGGCGTGAAGCTATGCAAACTGAGATTGATTCGATGCATGAAAACCAAGTCTGGAAACTTGTGGACCAACCTGAAGGGGTAAAACCAATCGGGTGCAAATGGATCTACAAGAGAAAGATTGATGTTGATGGCAAGGTTGCCACCTACAAAGCCAAGCTAGTGGCGAAAGGGTATAGTCAAAAAGAAGGAATTGACTACCAAGAAACCTTTTCGCCAGTGGCTATGATCAAATCAATAAGGATTCTACTTGCAATAGCCGCACACCTAGACTATGAAATATGGCAAATAGATGTCAAAACTGCTTTCCTAAATGGATTCCTAGAAGAGGATATCTATATGGAATAGCCTAAAGGTTTTGTATCCGAGGAGCATACTCATAAGGTGTGTAAGCTTGAGAGATCCATTTATGGACTCAAGCAAGCATCCCGTAGCTGGAATCTATGTTTTGATGAGGCTGTCAAAGGATTTGACTTCATCAAGAATGAAGACGAGCCATGTGTTTACAAGAAGGTTAGTGGGAGCAAGATAACATTCCTTGTGTTATATGTAGATGACATGTTACTCATAGAGAATGATATAGGAATGCTCACCACTGTAAAGAAGTGGCTTTCGAGTACTTTCTCCATGAAAGACTTGGGAGAGGCAACTTATATTCTAAGGATTCGAATCTACAGAGATCGAACACATAGAATGATAGGGCTCTCTCAAGCCCTTTACTTAGAAAAGGTCCTAAAGAGATATAGGATGGAGGATTCTAAGAAAGGGTTCCTGCCAATGAGGCATGGGATACATCTCTCAAAAACAATGTGTCCTCAAAGTGAGGAAGATAGAAAGGAAATGAGCACTGTACCCTATGCATCAGCAATGGATAGCCTGATGTACGCAATGCTATGTACTAGACCTGACATTGCTTATTTGGTAAGCATTGTTAGTCGATTTCAAGCAAACCCAGGCAAGGAACATTGGATAGCTGTGAATTCCTAAAGTATCTGAAGAGAGCCAAGGACATGATTCTCATCTATGGGAGTGGTAGCCTAAGAGTGGACGGGTACACTGATTTGGATTTTCAATCTGATGTCGATGACCGGAATTCCACCTCAGGATTCGTATTCACCCTCAATGGTGGGGCGGTAACTTAGAAAAGTTCCAAGCAAAGCACAACCACGGACTCCACTACAGAGGCTGAATACATAGTTGCCTCTGAGGCAGCTAAACAGGCTGTTTGGATAAGGAAGTTCATAGAAGAACTTCAAGTGGTTCCTAGCATAAAGCTCTTGTTGCCACTTTATTGTGACAACACTGGAGCAATAGCGCAAGCAAAGGAACCTAGGTCTCACAACAAGTCCAAACACATCGAGAGGAGATATCACATCATAAGAGAGATCGTTGCATGAGGAGAAATATCTGTTCAGAAAATAACCTCAGCTAACAATGTCGCTGATCCATTGGCATAGGCGGTGCTAGAAAAACATCTCGAAAGGATGGGTATTAAATACTATAGAAAATGGCATTGAGTGCAAGTGGGAGATTGTTAGAGTGTATGCCCTCAAATGCCATAAAGTGGATAGATTTATAGGGCATTAACTTGTAACTAAACAATACCCTTTTATTATATATAAAGCATTATCTTGTTGTTTTCTTATAAACGTTTGTAAGGTGTTAATAAAGAACGTAAAGTCTTTGAGTATAAGGCTAACCTTCTACTTCCTATGGGATAGGGAGAATGTCACTAGAAGGGTTTGATCCTTATTCTCTAAATAGGGTTCGCAAGTCTAAGAAAGTATTTGACTGGACATCAATACAGAACAAGGACTTGCATGATATAAGTTTTGACAGAGAAAGTGTCAGTCGAACACTATGGGAATGATAGTGGGAACTTATGTCATGGACATATAAGTTGGACTAATATGTTCGAACACGGCTCGCATCAGTTTCATCACATGGGTATTCACTCACTGACAGTCAATGATGAAACTGATAAGTTGTGATAGGTACGCGTGAACCTTAGACCTGAGGAGTCGAGTTGAAGATGTACTTGTGACATCAAGTCTGTCATTGGAGTAGTTAGATCCAAATCACCCTTTGGTGGGATCGACCTCGAAGTGCGACTTGATGGGCAAGTAGCATTGTTAACTGATTAGCAAAATGGGATTTATTCTCTCATAAGTGAATGAGCTAAGTATCCTATGCAGTCATGAATGAGTGAGGTTAAAAGTCTTTGGCCAAAGCATAAAATGACCTCGACTCATTATGAGCTAAGCATATGGTCAAATCATGTGAGTTTGACTAAAATCATGACTCTCACTTGACTGGGATACAAGAATAAAAGGTTTATACACGTACGGTATTCACAGCGTATATGGTTTGGAATGATCCTATTCATTCGTTCTCAATTGGGATAGGATGTGAGCCACGTGACTGGCTTGGTGTTACTCACATCCTTTTAGTTTCCTCCCAATTGCCTTTTCAGAAGAACCTAATGAGTCACGCTTAAAGGAAGTGCAAAAAGAAAATCGTAGGAAAAGACTTGAGAGAATTTTCCGTATTGGATATCGAGATTAATTAATTATTCATTAGATGATTTTATTAATTAATTAAGTTAATGAATTAATTAATTCCTCATGGGAATTTAATTATAATATTAACATGAATTTAATTGATTATTTAATTAATTTATTTATTGGATAAATAATATTAATTATTTAATTAATTAATAAACAAAAGCCCGAAGGCTTAAAAGCCTACAAGTTCTTTGGACGTCCATATGGGGCTTATGAAGCCTAGGTTATTGTTTTCTATGGTTGTATATATATACTACTTAGTGAAAAAAATAACTAGGTCAAGAGAATTAACTCACAAACTTTCTCTCCAAGTAAAACTCTCCTCCCTTTCTCTCTCACTCTAGCGTCCATCAAGGTAAAGAAGAAGGCGATTTTCGTTTTTGACTCCGGCGTGGCAATTTAGAGACAGCGACGGATTTGCTTTTCAAGAAAGGATTGCATAGCTGGTTCAGATTTCAACATACGCGAGAACATTAATTAATTTCGTAAAACCCAATTTAAATACGAGAAATAGAGATGAGCCACTGGGATTAAACTTATAATTCTTCCGCTGCATTTTTTGTTTTTTTGCAATTTTTCCCAACAGCAATATCAGTGCACTCTTCAAAATTAAACAAATGTAGAAGGTTCATGCCTCGAGTCTTCAAAAATATACATAAGCTTGACTAAAAAGGATATCAAGACACAGAAAGACATGTTGATCACAGAGAGATGAATTGGAAGCTAAAAACAAATGAGACAGCAAAATCATCAAGCTTCATCAGAAAAATGACAGTTCATTAGAATTATTCAAGGCATTTGTACTTGCACATATGCGTATAAATTGCATAAATTTCTGGGCATATAAAAAAAATTCATGCATAACATGTATTCACCCCCAAACTTAATTAGCGCATTGTTCTCAATGAGCCAAATGATGGAAAATAAAAGTAACTAGGGGAAAGATTATTGCCTTGATCATTGAGTGAGGTTGGCCAGACAAAAAGTGCATGGGAGCTAACGACAAGCACTCACGAAGCTGGAGAATAGGTGTGACCTAAACACATAAACCAAAAAAACCAGAAAGTAGACACAAACACTTGTAATAAGGAGATTAATATTCATTACATGTTTTTCAAAAGTGAAAAAGAAAAATAGAAACTAAAAACAAAACAAAAGTCTCAGGAAAGCAGAACAATTTTTTTTTAGGGGTTAAAAACGCCATTTAGCCATGGCTAAGACTGAGTGTAGCCACGGCTACTGGGATAGAGAGGGTCCAAATGCATAGCTGTGACTATGGTGATTGGTAGCCGTGGCTAAAAATACCTGGGAGCAAAAAATTGCCAAACTTTGTGTAACACCCTTACACGAAACACATAGATAATAATAATAATAATAATAATAATAATAATAATAATAATAATAACAATAATAACAATAATAATAATAATAATAATAATAGCACACATTTATATGTTACCCATTCGACCATCATATACAAGCGGAAGCATCAACTTCACTAGTTTCATAACCCTCACACATGGACATAGAAAAAAAAAACACATCTAGGAATTATCCTTTACAAGAGACCAAAAAAAGCCCTACATAATAAGCAAATGATGAGCTGAGGGAGAAGGACTTGAAAACTAGCCAGCCGACCTTTGATCCATACTTCAGCCTTATGCACACAACTTCACGGATCGACTCTACCTACGGCTACAAAAGAAAACATTGCGTTTGGTGAGTCGCAAACTCAGCAAGTATAATCAAGTATGAGATCTTTAACATCTTATAAGCACACAAAAATCAGCAACCAATCAATCATTTGAAGTCACATAAGAACATCATCCATAATCATTTCGCATTAAATTCATATCATTCAGAAACACATGATGCACGTGCTTAGTCATTTTCTTTTACTGTTAATGGCCTGCTATAACCGAGAGTAGATCGTGATCACGAAAATGGCCATGACACTTTGTAATTCATATACTGGAATTCTTTAACACATGGCTCAGGATTATTAGCAGCCATAACAGAAACTTTTATCTCAGATGAATGCATTTTCGTATCATATATCTCATTTTCATCATCAAGTCATCAACAACATTTCCACCATGTTAAAGTTCATGTAGTTCACATATATTACACAATGAATTATATGCACCACGTTTGTTTCCATCAGCCAATCATCATATAACCATGGTCACAACACCATAAGCTTCCCAACCACACAAGTAGACAAATAAAGGATTCATTTAGAAATATCAATCAAAGCAATGGATGAGTCAATTATCAAGCCACCCAATTATACTCACAAATAGTGGATCATCGAGATGTCTTCGTCTAGTTAGCGTTTTCTGCTCCTCTATTGGAACCTCGACCTATTAAACACATCAAAATGCATAACTACCCTTGCTATAATACATTGAATAACATGACATAATATTTTCAGATTTAATTTCCTTGTCAATTTGGAGATTCGATTAACGAAACATGGCTGTCCCAACAGATTTTCCAGAACAAAGACCATAGACTCAAAGATTCATATATAAAATTCCCTGTTAATTGAAAAATTCCGAAATATTTAGAAAATAGTCTAAACACATGTATAATTAGACAGTAAAGGTTTCCTAGTAATTCAAAATATCCAGTTCAGTCAAATAAGCTCAAAACCGTAGCCTTTGTGAATTCCGTCGAACAGACTGACAGTGTTATTCAACGATTTTTAGAAATTTCCAAAGACCTCCAAAAATTACCAAATTTTTATGAGCTCTTTCTAAGACCTATATGCATGTACAGTAAAAATTATAGAGCAAACAAAGGTAATATGGTTTGTCAAACCGGCTCAAAACAGAAACGTTTCCAAGTTCTGTTAAACAGATAAGCAATTTGGATGCACGACTTTTATATAATTCCACACAACTCCAAATATCACCCAATTATACAGAGAGTCTCCAAACCAAAGTATGGTAATACAGAAATGTTTACAAAATTAAATTCACACGTTTAGGGACGTAATTAAAGCTCTAAACAGCAACTTCAAAACTGAAAGTTCAGAAACTGGAGTGTTATACTAACCAATTAACTATCATACATACATATATATATGACAATTTACACTCAATTTCATGCTTCAAGCATATATTCCACTTCAAACATACATGCATGATATGTGAGATAGTTCTATATACCTTATATGGGTATCACGTGAAGATGATGTCTTTAGAGTATCCTTGGCAAACCTTTCTCTCCCTATGAACTTTCTTTCTTACCTACAAGTGTTTGTATCTTAAGAGGAGTAAGAAGGCTGAATTGGGGGTGTTTCAGCCGTGAGTGTGTATAATATTAAAGAATAAATGTGTGTTAAGAGTATGACTAATCAACATATAAAGAAAGAATAAGGCTTATGTATATGCCACGTTTCAGAGGGTCAACGTGTATTCCTCCAATGATGACACCTGATCCATAATTTATCATCTACAAAGAACCTATATTCCTGTATATATATACTCACTTATCAGCCCCCTATATGGATATATAATGTTGCTCCTAGTACTTACATAATCTACACAACTAGTATACAATAATATGTAAATACTGATAGTCTATTTTTTTTGATAGTCTATTTTCTATAGTTGAGTATAATATTAGCTATACCATAACTAGAAGAATATTTAAAGTCAAACACGAATCGCTAAACGCGAATAAATTATAAAATCTAATTAACAAAAATCATTACTCTACCAAAATGCATGTATTTATACTAATGTGTAATTTAATGAAAAGTGAGGTTTTGGGTCATGACACTTTGTACTGTTAAGCCGCGGCTAAAATGAACCCTAGCCGTGGCTAAAAGACCTGGAGTCAAAATGAATTTTTTTTAATTGCTTAGCCATGGCTAAAATCCAAAATTGCTTCGGCTAAAATGCCTGACACCATAAAGAATTTTTTTTCTTCTTTTCTCAAGCAAGTGATGCCGCTCGTCTAGAATTTCTCGCTTGTACGTAATGCTATACCCGAGACACGAAACAAACTAAAATAGAACAAAAGACTCAACTAAATCAAAATAAAAGAAATAAAAGAAAATGATAAACAAGGGTTGCCTCCCAAGAAGAGCTTGTTTTAAGTCATTAGCTCGACTCCCTTGCACTGCTCCTGGTGGATCATAAGGAGCAATGCCAACTTTGTATGGATAAGTCTTTTTGTGTTTTTTCCAGTTGCGTAGAGACTTCTCCCCTCCAATCTCTATCACATAACCTAAAAGAATTAGAAGTGAGCACAAGGTCTCTTTCAAAAATACATAATTGAAGTATAAAGATGAAAGTTTAATTGGAAGTGAGAAAGAATCTTCAATGGATGATTGCAACTCATATGTGGGTGTCCCATACTCCCCTACCCTTGGTTTTAACAACTCAAATGGTGGTTCATCCAAGTAATTTTTATATCCTCTGATTTTCTCATTCTCGACCGTATGGTTCTCAAAATATGCATCGAATGGATCACTAGAGTTGTAAACCTTGACTTTAACCTCCTCCACTCTGTCTCTCTGGTTATTGATACAATTTTGTAAGAATTCGAGAGATATGGTGGTAGGTGGTGTTGGGCTTTTGAAGATTGGTAACTTCCTTTCATAGTTATGTGATGGAGTGGATTTTGGAATCTCTATGTAGAATTGAGGGTGCTCCAGTGATGTTGTCTCTGCTTCACCATACATAGATTCTAGAGGTAGTACTGGTGTAGAAATATGGTGCAAACACTGTTGTGCCGAATCAACAACTTGTTCAACTATTGTTTCAAGTACCTCATCATTTTCTTCTGTGCTACTCTGCGAAGTGTCTGATGATCTCTCTAACAATAATTTGGAAACTTGGTTTATTTGTGTTTGCAATGCAATCGTAGATACTTCGATATTCTGAGGTCGTTCATCATTCATCTTCATCCATTGGATTATCAACTCTTCAAAGTTTGGGTTCCTATCACGTTGTTGTTGATAATCTCCTTGGTTTGAAAGTCAATCGGTTTAGATTCTTCTTGCATCATACTATCATGTTGCAGGTATATGGGAGAAGATTTCATAACATAATAACTCAATGGAAAATCTTGATGACTCCTCCCCCCGTGTTGACAGAAATCGTTATGATAAACGCCTCCACACCACGAACATAAATCTTGCACTCGACTCCCATAGGCTCCTACATTCCATTCTTGTTGTGACCAATAAAAGTTATTATTATTCATCTCTTCAAGAATAAAAATAAAAATATTAAATATAAAAAAAACTTAAGCTTAGAATAGATAAGAGAGTCCCAATATTAAATAAATAATTATCCTCGGCAACGGCGCCAAAAATTGACACACAAAACTCCTAGCAAGTGTACTAGGTCGTGCAAGTAATATAGTAGATGTAACTCCGGATTATCGTACCCTAGAGACAATTGTATTTAAGTACTGAAATTACTGTGTTATCAAATTCTAAGTTAAATCAAGAGATAAAGATGTGAATTATGAATTAAAATACTAAATAACAATTACCAACTAATGAGAGAAATTAACTTTGAAATAAATTAATGAGAAAAGTGATTAAGGGACATGATTCAACCAACTATTCAATTTGACTATGATTCTATCTTACCGGATTATTAGATTGATTAGGTTGAGGCGAAATTCCCTAAATTACTTACTATCCAATCTCTTGGTATAACAATTCTATTTTCATTAAGGATTTTTATATCTCTATATGAAATTCGAATTAGTGAAAACGCATTACAAAGATTCTTGGAATTTCCTGTTTTCACGGAAAGCACACACAAGGAAATCGAATCTATCTCTAGCCAATTTTATGTTGTGGTGTTTAATACCTAGTTGCATCCCTAGTTTATCTCCTCTCGGTCTCAAAACTAAGCACAAATTCATACAATTGGTAGCTAAGCAATCATAAGTATTAAGAACAAATATTAAACACATAACCCAAAACAAATTTAATCTGGAAAATAATACTCATAAATCAAACATAGTAATTGGATTTCACATGGCCTCAATCATAGGGAAATTTAGTCATAATCCTAAAAGAAAAGAGATAATTCATCTTGGAAGACATGTTCAATGAAAACAAATCCAAAAGCATGAAATTAAAACTCCCTAATAATGTTTCTTGATAGATCTTGCTTGAATTCTCCGTCTTCGTAGACAAAGATGGAGTATCCTCACGTTTTTCTTCTTCCCCAGACTTCTCTCAACCCTCTTGGTGTGTTTCAAAGCGTCAAACCCTCAAAAGTGGGCAAAAGTTTCCAATTTGACCTAATAGTGCGTACTTATAGATGCTGAAATTAGCCTGTAGCCGCGGCAAAAAAATAGGTAGCCAAGGGTAAAATCTGTTGTTCACGTTTTACACATTTCTTAGCCTTTGTAACTTCATATCTTCAAAGCACGAAGGTTCCTTTATGATCACCGTAGCTAAGGGTCATTATACCCGTGGCTAAATGTGTATTTTGAGAAATTTTTTGATATTTTCACTCATTTTTGCTTCAATTCTCAATTCGCCTATAGAAACACAACCAATCATAAAATCAAAGCATATGTGGCATAAATAAACTCAAGAACGCATCACAATACAAGAAAAGATGCGCCTAGAAGGCGTAAAATATGAGCTTATCACTTAACATGCTTAACAAGTCAGGCAAGGTAGCCTCCAAACTATTCATGAAAAAATTAGCCACAAGTTGGTCGAATGAGCTAGGCAGAGATTTAAGTAGGGGTGTAAGGTGAGTCAAGCTGGTTTGAAAGCCTAGCGCGCCGGGTCGATTAAAACTTTACTAGAGCTTGAGACGTCTCACGCTTAAGCTGAGCTTCATGAGCTCGAGCTTGTCCATGAACCAAGCTCGAGCTTGCATTTGAGTGTTCATAAAATCGCAATCCGAATCACCAGTTTTTACTGTTATATATTCATATTTATGTTTACTTAATATTATATTCAAATTCTTTTGCAATCTTGTTCATACACATTATATTTGATAGAATGATATTTGATGTGCACCAATTTTGATAAGGGCATAATAGTCATTAGCCCGCCTATGGATTTGGACCCAGTTATCACCTCGGCGTAGCTGGTATAAATCGTATGGACGAGCCCACTAGGCTCAAGGTCTATTATAAAATGAGCCGGTTTTGTCAAAAGGGCCAACAACAATAATTGGGCTAATAGATATGAAATGCATATTTATTAGTTTAATATAAATTCTAATGGGCTGAATATAAGGCTTTAGCCCATTGCCCATAACCAACTCTACAAATACCTCAAGAGGGTAACTAAAGATTATGATCTGCTATCCCCTCCAAAAAGTGTGCTAGAGAGAAAGAAACTAGCCATCATAGAAAATAATCCCACCATTGAACTACGAAAAGATTAGATCTCACTAAAGTGAGTAAGTAGGCAGCTTGCCTATAGTGAGTGCAGGCTAAACATTAACAACCTTAGTGCCTAGTTTTTCGTGTGTTGGGTCGGATTCCCTCCCCACGTAGCAATCACGTGATATTAACTCACTGACGAATTTTACCATCATCAGTTTGGCGCCGTCCGTGGGAAAAATGCTCCAGCCACTGAGTATGCAAACTAGGTCCCAAGCACGTACCACAAGTGATAAGATGACTAGCAATAATGAGCCAACAGTGGTCGATGAAGTTCCTAACCCAACACCTGAGGATCATCCCAACATTCAAGTGGTTGAAGAAGATCCCCCGAACCGGCAGGCTGATGGTGGGTGTCCTGTCGTACCACCCCCGGTGAATGAGCAAAATGCGCACCCCGTAATGCCAGCAGTGATTCCACCCCTGACACTACGGTGTTCGAGATCACTCCAGACGCACTACTCGGCCTGGTAGAAGATGCCTTTGTGCGTTCAGCAGTGCTGGCGGTCCAGCAATACGCCTTGGCGCACCTATCACTTGCGTCGACTATTCCACTAGCCGTCAGTGGACTAGGCCCACAGATGAGAAACACTCAGGAGGCTCTCCTACCACAACAAAGGGGGCCTCAAGTTCAAAATCCACCCCTAAGTCAGACCGAAAAGGTCAGGGACCTCGTGAGAAGAGCCACCCCTAGAGAGTAGCGCCTAGCCAATCCTTCCACTCAGGCCAGGAGCCCCTGACCCCAGGCGGGATTGGATCAAGGCCATCCAACTGTCCAATACAGGGGTAGCGCGCAAAAGAGAAGAGAAAAGCGTGGTCTCACCTCACGAGAGGCCACCACGAGGAAGAGACCGAAGATAAATGCCTCCAAGGTCACGCCGTGGAGGTCCAGCATCCTTGACCCCCGAAGAGACCTTGACAAGGCAAGAAGGCGGACGTAGGCATGAACCCCGCCATGATGAAAGTTTAGATGACCATCAAAGATACGAGGATATGCAGCTAGCACCATTAGTTGTAACTCCCACCGAGAGAAATCTTTTATTCCCGCCAATTTTGGTGGAGTCTTTACTGCAATGACTTAAGATACCCCACTTAAATGACTATGAGGGAGCTGGTGATCCTCAAGAACATGTTGACATGTTCAATGCTAAGGCTGACATGTATGACGTCAGCGATGCAGCCTACTGCAAGTTTTTTCGAACCATACTCTCTGGACGGGTGCTTAACAGGTTCAATTGATTACTCGCTGGTATCATTACCGCTTTGAGCAGTAGACCAATCTCTTCCTTGACAACTTTTCCATGAACAAGAAATGTCCCAAGACAAAATCTTTCCTATTCACGGTGGTGTAAAAAGATGGTGAGTCTTTGAGAGAGTATATGCAGCGATTCTCCACAGTAGTGTCTGAGGTACCGCACGTCAACCATAAGTTGCTATCTGGGATAATGCAAAGGAACTTGCGCAATAGTAGATTCAAGGACTCTATTGCTGGGAAGCCACCAGCGACTATGGAGGAATGGTGGTCCCAAGTGGCTTACGAAAGGGTCTAGAGGGGGGGGGGTTGAATAAACCCTGAAGTCTTTTTCGACTTCAAAAATTTCGTATCACTTTTAAAGATCTAAACGCTTAGAGAGCTGAGTGCTTAGGCCAGGCGCTAAAGTAAAGACAACTTAGACTTAGTGATTTTAGCAATTTACCAAAGCAGGGTAAAGCTTAGATTGCTTAATCAGGGTTAGCACAGGAGAAATGATTTTTAAAGCTTTAGCGTTTGTTGGTCAAATAGTCGTTTAACCGTTTTACTTATCTTTTTCAGGATGAATGATAATAAAGCAAGACAATAAAATAGTAAATGACACAAGAATTTGTAAGGTTCACTGGCTGGTGTAATCCCAGCTACGTCCTTCTTCTCCTTGAACACATGGGAGAATTCCACTAAGTTGATAATCGAAGGATCACATAGAGGCTTCTACAAAATAGAGGAGGGGATGATGATCTTGGGCTCCTTGATCACACAGACTTCAACACCAAAGAAGATCTTCACCAACAAGCTTCTCTCACCCAGAAATACTGCTTGTTGAGTCAACAACTTCTTCACACAGACAGAGGATGTTGAGGGTTTTTGATCACGGGTTGTTTGATTTTAGAAAGTTCAAACAACTTAGAATATCTCAATAATAGTGTATGGTTCTTCATTGAAGATGTTTGAGATATCTATGACTGTCTGGAATTTATGTAAAAAGCTTGAAAGAATTTTGGCTATGGAGTTTTGAAGCTTTTTCTAGAAAGAGAATTTTAGCAAAGTTTTGACTTTCTTGTGTATGTACGTATATTTTAGGGTTTGTAAGGTATTTATAGGCATTTTCTTGGGATTTGTCCGTTGGATACATGTAGGTGCGTGCCTCTTACGCGCGAGTGAGTCATACCTTTTCTCTGACATTCCTGAAATCCTGCTGCACTGATTTGATGTGGCAGGTTTGAACTCTGAAATTCTGACAGTCTTAGCCAATAGGTAGCTTGCTCTGTATACAATCTGTCCTTATCACATTTAATGCCCTTATCAAGCTTTTAATGAATTTGAATTTATTTCCCGTTAGAAATAAATGTCCATTAAATAATTGCATTTAAGTCCATAGTGACTTCAGAATTTAGTTTGGGTGAATCTGATCTACTCGATCGCTTGTTTCATAAACTCTGAAACGGTCCATAGCGATTAGCAGTCGCTTAAGATAAAATCTTCATCTTCACTTGACTTCAGACGCTGATCTTCAACTTCATATCTAATAGACTCACCTGGAATTCTACTAGCGACTTGGTATTTAATACTTAGTCTAAAATCTACAAAGATAAAAATTACAAGCTTAGTATAATTACAACCTTTCAAACACTTATACAAAAGTTCTATTAGAATATAAACTTACATTCTTTTGGAGTCTAATAGAAAATCCTATCTTGTCATCATCAAAACATCTAACATGAAATTTCCTAACAAGGAACTATTGGCTAGAGCCAAAAAAATACTCTAGGATCGAAGAGGCGATCGGTCCAGTAAAGCATTAAGGGAGGTGTCTCTCCCCATATCTTTGGATTCATTTCCACCTCGCTCTACAAAGATGGTGAAGTTCTCGTTGGTCAAAGCCCCATCCATCTACAATGTCATTTTGAGGAGGCTAAGCTTAAACCTACTCCGAGCCGTCATATCCACCTTTCATATGAAGGTCAAGTTTCCCACCCCCATGGATATGGGGGAAGTTGTTGGCGACGTAAAGGTGGCGAGAGAATATTATGCTAACGCCTTGAATAAGCTTAAAAGGAAGCTCGATAACAATGATCACAACAACAAGGGAAAACAAATTGTCATCAACTTAATCGTATTGGAGGAAAGTCACTCGGGGGGCATGACCCAATCAGTCAACACTTGGCCAAAATCCCAGCAGTTAGACGCCTTTAAAGAGGACTATTAGGAATAATTGTATCAAAACAGCAGAAGCAGTACAATGAATTTTTTTTATTCCCAAACAGGATCTACCAGGGTCTAGTTGTAAACAACAACGTATATGAAAAGAAGGATAAAAGTCACTTACTTGTTGTAGAGTGATTATCGAGCCCTTCAATCTTCCAAATCACGAAAAAATTTGGTAAGTGAATGTGAAGACCGCTTTCTTAAATGGATACCTCGAGGAGGATATTTATATGCAATAGCCTAGGGGCTTCATATCCGAAGCAGATTCTCATAAAGTTTGAAAACTTAATAGGTCCATCTATGGACTGACGCAAGCCACTCAGAGCTGGAATCTAAGGTTCGATGAAGAAGGAAAGAAATATGGCTCCATCAAGAATGAAGACGAACCATGTGTCTACAAAATGGTCAGTGGGAGCACGTTAACATTCCTGGTACTATACGTAGATGACATACTACTTATAGGGAATGACATAGGCTTATTGACATCTGTCAAGACATGGCTCTCAAGCACATTCTCTATGAAATACTTGGGAGAAGCGACCTACATTCTGGGAATTCACCTATATAGAGATAGAGCGAATAAAATGATTGGTCTCTCCCAAGCGCTGTACCTAGAGAAAGTCCTTAAGAAATATGAAAGGAAGGACTTTTGACCATGAGACATGACATTCATCTTTCCAAATCTATGAGTCCTAAAATGGACAAGGATAGAATGGAAATGAGGAATACACCCTATGCATCCGTAGTAGGAAGTCTCGTATACGCGATGTTGTGCACGAGACCAGATCTAGCACATGTTGTGAGCATGGTCAGTAGGCTTCAAGCAAACCCATGAGAGCCTCACTGAACAGCAGTGAAGTGTATCTTAAACTACTTAAGAAGAACTAAAGATATGTTATTGATATATGGAAATGGAGAATTGAAGGGGGATACTTACACCGACTCAGATTTTCAATCTGATCCGGATGACCTCAAGTCAAACTCTGGGTACATATTCACACTCAATGGTGGAGTAGTGTATTGGAAAAGTTCCAAGCAAAGCACAACTGTTGATTCCACAATGGAGATAGAATATGTGGCAGCCTCTAAGGCAGCAAAAGAAGTTGTTTAGATGAGAAAGTTCATAGCTCAACTTCAAGTGGTTCTCAGCGTGGAAATGTCATTGCCACTATGGTGTGACAACAACGGAACAATTGCGCAAGCCAAAGAACCAAGGTCTCACAACAAATCTAAACACGTGATGAGGAAATATCATATAATACGAGAAATCATTGGAAGAGGCGATATCGCCATGCAGAAAATAGCCTCGGCAGAAAACGTGGCTCACAGGTGGTGCTAAATAAACATCTTGAAAAGATGGGCATCAAATACCATAGCGATTGGCGTTGAGTGCAAGTGGGAGATTGTTAGGTGTATGCCCTCAATGCCTATGAGTAATTAGATTGAGTCGGGCTTTGATAAGTTATTTGTACGAACTTTTATTGTTTCTATTTATAGAATAAAGGTTTTGATTTTGTTCATATAAATCTAATGGCATTTAAATGTGTTGAACAAATAAGTCCATGAGATTTGAAGATAGAGTTTCCACCTCTTACGGAAAATAAGAGGCACTGGAAGAGTCAAGTACTTAATCTCTTAAACTGGGAGTTCGCGAGTTAAGGAATCCTAATTGGACATTAATATTCAACTCGTATGACACCTTCTTTGACAAGGAAGTGTCAATCATAAACTGATTAGATAGTGGGAGCTAGTGTCATGAATATGAATAATGGAATTAACATATTTGAACTCGGCTCGCATTAATCCAATCACATGGGTATTTACTCTTTGACAGTTAATGATTGGGATTAAGATTGCGATAGTATGTGTGAGCTTTAGACCTGAGGAGTTATTTATGATGTGCTTGTAGTATTGGATATGTTATCAAAGTAGTTAGACCCGTATCACCTGATAGGTGGGGTCGACCTCTAAGTACGATCCACATGATGCATTTGACATTATAAGATAATTGTCAATATGGGATTAACCGTCTCGACAGTAAACGAGTATGTGACTTGTACAATCATAAGCAATTGAAATTACAAAGTCTTTGGCCAAAGCAAATAAACTAAACTAGTGATGGTCACCAAAGGTAGTTTGGTCATTTCACATTGTTATGATTAATGATTACATCATCAAGTTATATAAGTTTGATGTACCATGGCTCTTACTGTTAGGTATATGCCCTAGATACCAATGAGGACAAATAGATTGTATAGGGTATTTAATTATGTTGTACAAACTGATAATTAATAAAGGCAATTATTATTCTGTTCATGTAAAACTTTATGGGATCAATAAGTATTCAACAAAGAGTCCTTGTGTATTGAGGTTGACTCTTCGCCCTTTATGGAATAAAGATGTGGCATGGGGAGAGTCTTATTCCTGATCAGTCAAAAGGGTTCGCAAATCAAGGAATCTTAATTGGGCATTAAGATTCGACTTGTATAACACATGTTCTAACAAGGAGTGTTAGATGAACACTATGGGATAGTGAGACACGTGTCATAGATATATCAATAGAATTGACATATTCGAACACGGCTCGCAGTAATCCGATCACATAGACATTTACTCAGTGTCTATCAATGATTGAATTACTGACCATAATAGTATGCGTGGGCCTTAGAACTGAGAATTCATGATCAATGTACGTGTGCTGTTGAATTTGTTATGAGAGTAGTTAGGCCCAACTCACCCTTTGGTGGGGTCAACCTCAAAGTGCGATCTCAATGAGTCAAGTAGCAGTTGTTCAGTGATCACCAAGATGGGATTTTGATAAGAGGTGTTTTTACGTGTTTTTAAGACCGTAATTCTTATGATTTGGATTCACTTATTGCTTAAATCATGTCACATTTGCATTTAATAGGTGTGTTAAGTGAATACAGGTAATAAATGATAATACATGAAGAAAAGGGAAGAAAAACGATGTACAAAACAAGTTCAAGCATGTTTTTCAACACCTAGGCGGTTAATGCATCTCCTACCACATTCGAGCGCTAATTCCGTACATTTTGAGACCGACTTAGACAAAGTTTCCTTCTACAAAGTTTTAGATGCATGTCTTAGCTTCAAATGGGAACTTGAAACATCCAAATCGGAGGTCTATAGAGATAATTGTGAAGGAAATACGATTGCTGCGCCGAACAGAGAAGTACATGTACGAAGATACGCCCCAACGCCCTCCTAGTCATGCCTAGGCATGGATAGTCCGAATGTTACTCCTTTTCAGCCTAAATTCCAGCATTATATGATGGGTAAGAATCACTTTTGGCCATAATTCAGCACATGTGTTGAGGGGTTGTCATAAGTGTGTTTCTTGGTAGATTTACTTTATGGGCGCCAAATCAGAAACAACCTCCATGTTGAAACGTAATTTAGGTATACTTAGAGACCGAATTGGACAAAATGTCCTTCTGGACAGTTGTAGATCTATGTTGTATCTGAACATGGGGACTTGAATCATCCAATTTGGAGATCTGTGGAGACGTTTATGAGGAAAATACTAAGACTGCGCTGGAAAGCAAGAAAATGGCAGCATGCATGTGTTTTGTTGAAGTTTTCACATGGTTATGCTTGGTGGAATTCTTAAGGGCCGAAAGTTTAGCATTTTTTAGCTGGTTGGAATCTTAAAATCCAAACTTTAAGCATCACCTTAGGTGGAATTCTCATTGGGGAACTTTAATGGGAATTCTTAATGCTTACTTTAGTGGAATTTTGGCTATAAAAGGAAGGGGAACTCATACTCTTCATCATTCACTATCAATTTCAGATTCTTGGAGGAGAGGGGGGCAGCCCCTAATCTGATTTCTCCACCATTCTTCATCACTCTTGGAGGGGAAAACTAGAGGAAGGAAAAGAGCTTGGGGATTGAAGGCTCAACTTCAAGATCCATCATCATTCACCATTTAGGGAGTTTTTAAGAGCTTTTCATTTCATTTATGTCTATGAATATTCCTCTTATGTCTTTTATGCTTTCAATTATGAACTAAATTCGTAAGACTAGGGCCATGTAAGGCCAAATTGTGATATATGCTTACAATAGATGATTGTTGAGGTTGTTCTTATATTGTTATGTGATGTGAATTGTGTTTTTGTCTATCTTGCATATACTTGATCACTATATGTTAGAATCTTATGCCTAGGTTAATATTTCGGGAGAAAATTGACTTAAGGTGCAAGAAATTCACATCATGACCCGCAACTAATGAGGAATTGCCCTAGACATAGGTAAAGATTCCCGGGTGAAGTCGTTCGATTCAAATCGAGTGAACTCTAGTACATTAATGCATGTTTAGTGGTTAGATTTCCGGATAGGGATATTTGGGAAATCACGATCTAAGTATAGGAGTTTATACGCGAGACATCGGTTATTCTCTACCTTAGGAGTTTTCACCATAACAATATAAGTGTAATCCTTCAACAAGAACCTTTATAAGTATATTTGATCAATTTGAACCTAGCATGTGCCTTAGTCTCCCTTTATAATTGGTTTTAAATCACTTTCATCTTTGTTCTTGTGCTTTACAAATTATATTTGAATTTATTCTTACTTTGTTTATTCATTTCATTACAAATCTTAAACTAGAATTCAAGTCCTTGTGGTTCGACAATCCGGACTTACCGTCCATTTATTACTACACACGACTAGTGCACTTGCTATCATAGCACGTTAGCTTTTAGCGTGTCAAGTTTTTGGCGCCGTTGCCGGGGACTTGTTCATTTTAGTTTTTGATTTTTCATTTAAATTTTCATAATTCTTAGTTTTTCGTTTATTTGTAACCTTTCTTTTATTTTATTATTTTAATTTTTTTTCTTGTGTTTATTTGTTAGGTGTAATTTGTGGTGCATGACCCGCTCTTCTAGCGAGCGCCTATACAATTTTGAGCCGGAGATAGAGCGTGTTCTTCGATCTAGTAGACAAGCTCGAGAAATGGCCGACAATCTAAATCCAATTGGAAATTTTCCCGACATAAATCTTCCTGAAAACAGGGAATGGCTGCAAAATCTTTTCCAAGTTATGCAACTGGCACCTCCTCAAAGACTTCCATCGGTCCGGGAAAGTCTACCTCCAAGGGTCCACACCATACCGGGGCCCGTAGTCTTTCCAAATTTCTTTGCACCAAATTATCACATTCCGTCACACATTTTTAGCATGGTGCAAAGAGAACCCTTCTATGGAGAGCCCCATGAATCACCTCATGAGCATTTGGAGACTTTAGACGATACTCTCATGACTACCCAATTTCATCCACGGGATCTCGATGCAATTCGTCTAAGAGTCTTCCACTTCTCATTAAAGGAAAGGGCGACCATGTGGTACAAATCTCTACCACCCCAATCCATCACAACATGGGGACAATTGGTCGATGCCTTTTTGAGCAAATTCTTTCCACCCTCCAAAATCAATGAGCTAAGGAGCAACATTAAGGAGTTTAAGCAGGGGAATCATGAGTCCTCCGAGGCATGGGCTAGATATAAAAACATGCTCCGAAAATGTCCGGATCACAACCTAAGATTGAGCGAGCAAGTATTACGATTCCATGATGGAATCCGTTCGCGCATCCGAAATAGGCTCAATGTCGGCGCCGGTGGTGATCTCCTTGGGCTCGATTGCCAAAGTGTGTCGGACAAGATTGAGCAATTAGCCCGGGAAGATGAACTCTATCCCGATGATGAAGAAATCACACCCACTAAAAAGATTGCTTGTGTTCAAGAGTTGGGCGAAGAAGTTGCTTTGGAAACAATGGTTGGCATTGTAAACTATGTTGGAAATGCCAATCGACCTCAATTGAACTTCCATGTGCCCGAAAATTTTCCAAGGAGGCCCAATCCGGCACAAAATGCCCATCCCGGCATCTATCAAGCACCAAGGCCCACATTCAACAATAACCAAGCTCAAAGGCAAGGTAATCCTCATATACAAAGGCAAATAAGACCTCTTACAACCGAAGAGCGTCTCGATGAACAAATAAAGAAATCGGATTCAGCAATCAACGAACTCCGTACTATGATGAAGGATATAATGATGGACATGAAGGATTTAAAGACACAAATGGGTCAAATGGCAAAGGCGATCAGCGAGAGAGCCCCGGGAACTTTACCAAGTGACACAGAAAAAAACCCGAAGGAGCAATGCCACGCCATCACCTTAAGAAGTGGCAAACAGGTAATCAATGATGCTCTTCGCATTTTCGCGCCCGAGCGCCCCAATGAGAACGCCCAGGCGTCGGAATCAACCCACAGTGAACGAATGGTTCGCAATTGTGCGCCCAAGCGTCCTGATGATCACGCTCAGGCGCCCGAGACCCAGCGCCCTGGCGCCGATTGTCGCGCCCAGGCGCCACCTCCTGAACCCTCCACAGCGGGCTCTTCAACTCCAACGCATCCTCCCATCGAGGTTCGTCTGCCATTTCCTAATGCACATAGAAAGAAAAAAAAGGAGATGGATCCAAGTTTCCTTCGAATCTTAGCAATTCTTCGTGAGGTTAGAATTAATATTCCTTTTATAGACGCAATTTAACAAATGCCAAATTACGTGAAATTTTTCAAGGATATTTTATCCAACAAACAAAAGTGGGAGGAAAACGAAACGGTGTGCCTAACCGAGGAATGCTCCGCCGTATTTCTTAATAAATTACCAATGAAACTTGAAGAACCTGGGAGTCTTACTATTCCTTGCACGATTGGGCCATTATCCTTCGAAAAAGTTTTGTGCGACTCGGGAGCAAGCATCAACCTCCTCCCGTACTCTCTTTTCAAAAAGTTGGGCCTTGGTAACCCAAAGCCGACTTCAATGAGCCTCCAACTTGCCGATAGATCAATCAAGAGACCACGGGGAATAATCGAAGATGTAATCGTTCAAGTTGACAAATTCTACTTCCCGGTTGACTTTGTGGTTCTTGATATGGAGGAAGATGTTGAGGTACCCCTGATCCTAGGAAGACCATTCCTAGCCACTGGTAAGGCGGTAATCGATATTGCCAATGGTAAGCTAACCTTAAATGTGGGAGATGAAAAGGTCACCTTTGATGTTTTTAAAGTGCTTAAACACCCATGTGATCCTGACTCATGTTTACGCATCGATGTATTTGATATGTTGATTGATGAGACTTTTCAGGCACAAATGGTAGACGACCCATTGGAGACATGTCTTTCCAAATCTATGGATGTCGATTCAGCGACTGAAGAACAATTGGAAACCATGTTTAGCGTAGAGAAGCCACCTCTTTACCACGTCATTGAAGCTAAAAAATTAGAAAGATCACTCTTGGCTCCTCCTCGCCCTTCTATCGAAGAGGCCCCTATCCTTGAGCTTAAACCATTACCATTACATTTGAAATATGTATTTTTAAATGATAATGAGACTCTACCTTTAATTGTCTCATCTTCTTTGACAGGAGAACAGGAGGAGCGACTCATGAGAGTATTGAAGGCCAACAAAAAGACCTTCGGGTGGAAAATTGCGGATATAAAAGGCATAAGTCCAGCGGTGTGCATGCACAAAATACTCATGGAGGAGTCCGCAAAACCTACACGCCAACCACAAAGACGGTCAAATCCACAAATACAAGAGGTGGTAAAGAAAGAGGTTATAAAACTACTCGATGCAGGTATAATCTATCCTATCTCTGATAGTGGATGGGTAAGCCCGACTCAAGTAGTACCCAAGAAGGGCGGAATAACTGTGATAGAAAATGCGAACAATGAATTAATCCCTACTCGAATGCTTACCGGGTGGCGTGTGTGTATAGATTATCGCAAGTTAAATGATGCCACTTGTAAGGACCATTTCCCCCTCCCATTCATTGACCAAATGCTTGAAAGGTTAGCCGGACATGATTTTTATTGTTTTCTAGATGGGTATTCCGGCTATAACCAAATTGCCATAGCCCCCGAGGACCAAGAGAAAACAACTTTCACTTGTCCCTATGGCACGTTTGCTTATAGGCGGATGCCGTTTGGATTATGCAATGCCCCGGCCACATTTCAACGATGTATGATGGCGATCTTTCATGACATGGTTGAAGAATTCCTTGAGATTTTTATGGATGATTTTTTTGTTTTTGGAACCTCATTTAACACATGTCTTGATCATTTGGACCGTGTTCTAAAACGCTGTGAGGAAACAAATCTTGTTTTGAATTGGGCAAAATGTCATTTTATGGTCCGGGAAGGGATTGTGCTAGGTCACAAAATCTCCCAAAAAGGGATTGAAGTGGACCAAGCCAAGATTGAGGTAATAGAAAAGCTTCCTCCACCTACATCGGTGAAAGCCGTGAGGAGCTTTCTTGGTCATGCCGGCTTCTATAGGCGATTTATCAAAAAAAATTCCAAAATTGCAAAGCCGTTATCTAACTTGCTTGTCAAAGATGCACCATTCAATTTTGATTCCCTTTGTTTACAGGCCTTCATGACTCTTAAGGAGCTATTGATATCCGCTCTCATCATGGCACCTCCCGATTGGAGTTTGCCTTTCGAATTGATGTGTGATGCTAGTGACACCGCGGTGGGTGCGGTCCTTAGCCAAAGGAAGGATAAGGTATTTCAAACCATCTACTATGCTAGTAAGACTTTAAATGATGCACAAATGAATTACGAAACCACGGAAAAAGAATTACTAGCCATAGTATTTGCATTTGACAAGTTCCATGCTTATCTCATTTTGAATAAAGTAATTGTGTACACTGATCACTCCGCATTAAAATACTTGCTTGCCAAAAAGGATGCCAAACCTAGACTCATTAGGTGGATTTTACTTCTTCAAGAATTTGACATAGAAATTAAGGATAAGAAAGGAGTAGAAAATGTTGTTGCTGATCACTTGTCTAGGATAGAGATTCCTAAGCCTGAGTGCGTGTTTGATAAACCTATTTGTGAGGAGTTTCCCGATGAGCAATTGTATGCTATACTTCATAATGATGCTCCTTGGTATGCCAATTATGCAAATTATCTTGTCACGGGAGTTCTTCCTCCGGATATCACTTATCATCAAAAGAAGAAATTCTTATTTGATGTGAAGCGATATTTGTGGGACGAACCATATCTATTTAAGATTTGTGCAGATGGCCTCATTCGACGATGTATCCCCGAGGAGGAAATAGCATCCATTCTCGCCCATTGTCATGATATGTCGGTAGGTGGTCACTTTGGACCCTCTAAAACAGTGGCTAAAGTGCTTCAATCAGGTTTCTTTTGGCCTACTCTTTCTAAAGATGCATTCTTGTATGTTCAATCTTGTGATAGGTGTCAACGAACAGGTAACATCTCTAAAAGACACGAAATGCCATTGAATAACATGCTTGAATGTGAACTATTTGATGTATGGGGTATTGATTTTATGGGACCCTTCCCTAGTTCTTGTTCCAATAAGTATATTCTTGTTGCGGTCGACTATGTCTCTAAATGGGTCGAAGCTGAGGCTTTACCAACTAATGGTGCTCGGGTGGTTACTCGATTTTTTAAAAAAAGGATTTTCACTCGTTTTGGAACTCCTAGAGCAATCGTTAGTGACGGGGGCACCCATTTTTGTAACAAACAATTCAAGCACTTACTGAACAAGTACGGGGTACGGCATAAAATCTCAACCCCATATCATCCTCAAACGAGTGGTCAAGTGGAGGTGTCGAGTCGGGAGATTAAACGCATTCTTGAAAAAACGGTTAACGCATCTAGAAAAGATTGGTCCCTTAAACTAGATGACGCCTTGTGGGCATATAGAACCGCGTTTAAAACTCCGATTGGCATGTCCCCATATCGCCTTGTCTTTGGAAAAGCATGTCACTTACCGGTTGAGCTCGAACATCGCGCTTTTTGGGCTATTAAATTTCTAAATTTTGATTCTCAACTCGTAGGTACCAAGCGATTACTCCAATTACACGAACTTGAGGAATGGCGCCATCAAGCGTATGAGCGAACTTGTAACGCCAAGCTTTACAAGGAGCGAACGAAAACATGGCATGATAAGCGTATTATTCCCAGAGAATTTCATGAAGGAGACAAGGTTTTACTATACAATTCTCGCCTTCGACTTTTTCCCAGGAAGCTCAAGTCAAAATGGTCGGGACCATTTGTTGTATCTCGTGTGTATGCTTCTGGTGCCATTGAACTTATAACGGATAATGGACGAACCTTCATGACAAACGCCCAAAGGTTAAAGCATTACATTGGGATTGACGGGTCGAGGGATAAAGTGACCATTCCCCTCCAGGATCTTTAGCGATTCTTTATCTCAAGTCGAGCTACCGACTCTAAACTAGCGCTTCTTGGGAGGCAACCCAAGTTTGTAAGTTTGTTTTTCTTTTTGTTTTTGTTTTTGTTTTGTTTAGTTTGTTTCTTTTTATTGTGTTCAAGCATGCACTTTTGGCATGTATGTTTTTCTTATGCTTGATGGTTTAAAAAGTTGAAGTGTTAGATATGATGCACATTTGGACCCCACCTTTAGAGATTCTTATTTTACTCGATAAGAGGAGAAACTTTGTAAGGATGCATTGGAAGCTTAAGGATGTTCTTCAATATCCTTGGTTGTAAGTGTTCTTTTACCTTTGTGTATGCATGTTGTAACAACATTGGGGACAATGTTGGATTTAAGTTTGGGGGTAGAAGAGTATCTATTTTGAATATTGAAAATGCAATCCTAATTATTAACTTGAATTTGGGGAAAGTTTGTTTGATATCATGTTTATATGCTTCTTTGTTGAGAAAATCAAGCATGGAAAAAATTTTAGTCCTTCCAATTGATGCATTGAAATTGATTGACTTGGAAAAATGACATGAATTCTTGAAATAATCTGAATTTAATGGAATATATATATCTTTGAAATTGCTCGTGGAGACCTTAGACTAGAATTGATTCTTTAGATGATTCACAATGCACTTAAATCGAAGGTAGAGGAGTTGAGAGGATAACCATCTTAAGACACTTAAGGAATTATTTCCAGAAATATTAACTTAGATTTCTCATAAGGTTATAAGTTGAGTAGTAATTTTATATGCTAACAATGAACTGAAAAGGTTGAATTTTGGTATGACCAAAAATGGTCAGGCTAATACGTACCGGAGGTGAAAAGTTTCATGCCTATATACTGTACTATTATGCTAATTTGAGCTATGCTCAAGCCAAAAGAAGTGAGTTGTTTAAAAGATCTAGTTTTATTTCGTGGCCTTTGATACTCGAGTGATTAAATCCTTAGGAGTGTCTCTACACTTAATGCCCCAAAACTATCTAGTTTGGGAGTCATTGGTCTAAAACTTGTTACATGGGTGTCATAGAAAGCCTAATGGAATAAAACATTGCACATGATCTAGCCTTAATGAAGTTTAATGGAAATTCCATATGAATTGAATGTTGAATTTTGAGATAATGAAATTTAAATGGCTATGAGATTTTCTATAATTATTGTGCCTTGTGTTTGATCAAAAGTTGATAGATATGGGATTAATGTCCAAAATTTGGTAAGGATGCCTCTCGACTATAATACCCTAGATTTATTTTTCACTACACCCTAGGGAGTCGTTTCAAGTATTGGTGTCACATGAGCAAAAGTAGTTGATATGTATATATATATTTGTGAACTTTAAAAGGTTGATTTTATGCCATTCATTCTTGTTGATCATATTGAGATGTGTTGATTCGGTTGGGATTGAAAATTTGCTAGATTTTGTGGGTATATCTTATGCAAACCCTCACGAGACTATAACTCGTCCTTTGAGGTAACTCAAAGGTTTAAAGGCTTGTTGCACCCGCTAAGTGCAATCGTTTACTCCACGAAAGTGAGTTAGTTAGTTGTTTTCTTTTCTCCCATTGAATGATGTTAGTCTTGCCTTATAGCTCTTATTGCTCGAGGTCGAGCAATTGATAAGTTTGGGGGTGTTGATAAGAGGTGTTTTTACGTGTTTTTAAGACCGTAATTCTTATGATTTGGATTCACTTATTGCTTAAATCATGTCACATTTGCATTTAATAGGTGTGTTAAGTGAATACAGGTAATAAATGAGAATATATGAAGAAAAGGGAAGAAAAACGATGTACAAAACAAGTTCAAGCATGTTTTTCAACACCTAGGCGGTTAATGCATCTCCTACCACATTCGAGCGATGATTCCGTACATTTTGAGACCGACTTAGACAAAGTTTCCTTCTAAAAAGTTTTAGATGCATGTCTTAGCTTCAAATGGAAACTTGAAACATCCAAATCGGAGGTCTATAGAGATAATTGTGAAGGAAATACGATTGCTGCGCCGAACAGAGAAGTACATGTGCGAAGATACGCCCCAACGCCCTCCTAGTCATGCCTAGGCATGGATAGTCCGAATGTTACTCCTTTTCAGCCTAAATTTCGGCATTATATGATGGGTAAGAATCACTTTTGGCCATAATTCAGCACATGTGTTGAGGGGTTGTCATAAGTGTGTTTCTTGGTAGATTTACTTTATGGGCGCCAAATCAGAAACAACCTCCATGTTGAAACGTAATTTAGGTATACTTAGAGACCGAATTGGACAAAATGTCCTTCTGGAAAGTTGTAGATCTATGTTGTATCTGAACATGGGGACTTGAATCATCCAATTTGGAGATCTGTGGAGTCGTTTATGAGGAAAATACTAAGACTGCGCTGGAAAGCAAGAAAATGGCAGCATGCATGTGTTTTGTTGAAGTTTTCACATGGTTATGCTTGGTGGAATTCTTAAGGGCCGAAAGTTTAGCATTTTTTAGCTGTTTTGTTACTCCTCCTTGTTTCTGATTTGGCACCCATAAAGTAAATCTACCAAGAAACACAGTTATGACAACCCCTCAACACATGTGCTGAATTATGGCCAAAAGTGATTCTTACCCATCATATAATGCTGGAATTTAGGCTAAAAATGAGTAACATTTGGACTATCCATGCCTAGGCATGACTAGGAGGGCGTTGGGGCGTATCCTGGCACATGTACTTCTCTGTTCGGCGCAGCAATCGTATTTCCTTCACAATTATCTCTATAGACCTCCGAGTTGGATGTTTCAAGTTCCCATTTGAAGCTAAGACATACATCTAAAACTTTGTAGAAGAAAACTTTGTCTAAGTCGGTCTCGAAATGTACGGAATTATCGCTAGAATGTGGTAGGAGATGCATAAACCGCCTAGGTGTTGAAAAACATGCTTGAACTTGTTTTGTACATCGTTTTTCTTCCCTTTTCTTCATGTATTCTCATTTATTACCTGTATTCACTTAACACACCTATTAAATGCAAATGTGACATGATTTAAGCAATAAGTGAATCCAAATCATAAGAATTACGGTCTTAAAAACATGTAAAAACACCTCTTATCAACACCCCCAAACTTATCAATTGCTCGACCTCGAGCAATAAGAGCTATAAGGCAAGACCAACATCATTCAATGGGAAAAAACAAAACAACTAACTAACACACTTTCGTGGAGTAAACGATTGCACTTAGTGGGTGCAACAAGCCTTTAAACCTTTGAGTTACCTCAAAGGACGAGTTATAGTCTCGTGAGGGTTTGCATACGATATACCCACAAAATCTAGCAAATTTTCAATCCCAACCGAATCAACACATCTCAATATGATCAACAAGATTGAATGGCATAAAATCAACCTTTTAAAGTTCACAAATATATATATACATATCAACTACTTTTGCTCATGTGACACCAATACTTGAAACGACTCCCTAGGGTGTAGTGAAAAATAAATCTAGGGTATTATAGTCGAGAGGCATCCTTACCAAATTTTGGACATTAATCCCATATCTATCAACTTTTGATCAAACACAAGGCACAATAATTATAGATAATCTCACAGCCATGTAAATTTCATTATCTCAAATATTCAACATTCAATTCATATGGAATTTCCATTAAACTTCATTAAGGCTAGATCATGTGCAATGTTTTATTCCATTAGGCTTTCTATGACACCCATGTAACAAGTTTTAGATCAATGACTCCCAAACTAGATAGTTTTGGGGCATTAAGTGTAGAGACACTCCTAAGGATTTAATCACTCGAGTATCAAAGGCCACGAAATAAAACTAGATCTTTTAAACAATTCACTTCTTTTGGCTTGAGCATAGCTCAAATTAGCATAATAGTACAGTATATAGGTATGAAACTTTTCACCTCCGGTACGTATTAGCCTGACCACTTTTGGTCATACCAAAATTCAACCTTTTCAATTCATTGTTAGCATATAAAATTACTACTCAACTTATAACTTTATGAGAAATCTAAGTTAATATTTCTGGGAATAATTCCTTAAGTGTCTCAAGATGGTTATCCTCTCAACTCCTCTACCTTCGATTTAAGTGCATTGTGAATCATCTAAAGAATCAATTCTAGTCTAAGGTCTCCACGAGCAATTTCAAAGATATATATTCCATTAAATTCAAATTATTTCAAGAATTCATGCCATTTTTCCAAGTCAATCAATTTCAATGCATCAATTGGAAGGACTAAAATTTTTTCATGCTTGATTTTCTCAACAAAGAAGCATATAAACATGATATCAAACAAACTTTCCCTAAAATTAAGCTAAAAATTAGGATTGCACCATCAAAGTTCAAAATAAGTACTCTTCTAAACACCCCCAAACTTAAATCCAACATTGTCCCCAATGTTGTTACAATAAGCATACACAACAGTAAAAGAACACTTACAACCAAGGATGTTGAAAAACATCCTTAAACTTCCAATACATAATCCTATAGCTTCTCCTCCTCTCGAGTAAAATGAGCATGGTCCAAATTTGCATCATATCTAACACTTCAACTTTTCAAACCATCAAGCATAAGAAAACATACATGCCAAAAGTGCATGTTTGAACACAACATAAAGAAACAAACTAAACAAAACAAAAACAAAATCAAAAAGAAAAACAAACTTACAAACTTGGGTTGCCTCCCAAGAAGCGCTAGTTTAGAGTCGGTAGCTCGACTTTGTGCTCTTTGAGGTTCAAATAGGTGGTCCATTTAACACGACCAAATCCTTGTCATGCCTCCTTTTAGCTCCATGGTCTACTTGCTTCCACTCATATTGCGGGATTTTGCAATAAGCCCTTTGTATTGGATGAGTCTTTTCAATCTTACGAGCACGACGATGGGGTGGAATGTATTTCATGCATAAATCTTCTTTTCCCTCTTTGTTGTGTTTATCATAGGGAATCTCATCCTGCAACTCGAGTGTGCCCTTAGCCTTGCCATTTGCACATTTCTCATCAAGAGAGGGGTTAATAACATCGATATTGGAACAAGTAAGATCATCCATAGATGGTTTCCTGTTATTAGAAGCATCAAATATCACTTTTACATCTCCTATCCTCAATGATAACTTACCTTTTCCCATGTCGATCTTGGCATTGCTAGTGACTAGGAAAGGTCTTCCTAGAATCAAGGGCATCTCAACATCTTCCTCCATATCAAGGACCACAAAGTCAACCCGGAAAAAGAATTTGTCAACTTGTACAATAACATCTTCTATTATCCCCTTTGGTCTCTTAATTGATCCATCGGCGAGTTGGAGGCTCATTGATGTCGGTTTGGGATTTCCAAGGCCCAACTTCTTGAAGAGAGAATACGGGAGGAGATTGATACTTGCTCCCGTATCGCAAATAACCTTTTCAAAAGTAAGAGGGCCAATGGTGCACGGAATGGTGAGCCTCCCCGGGTCCTCACACAGAGTCGCCACAATCCTACGGAAAATCTGATCCATATCCTTCTTTTTCGTTTTTTGTGCATTTGGAAATGGAAGACGAACCTCGATGGGATGATGCGTTGGAGTTGAAGGGCCAGCTGTGGAGGATACAGAATGTGGCGCTTGGGCGTGACAATCGGCGCCTTGCCGCAGCGACAAGGGCGCCTGGGCATGGATGGATGGGCCCTCGGGCGCATCAGTGCGAATATTATCACCTTTTACCTGTTCGCCACTTCTCAAGGTAATTCCATAGCATTGCTCTTTCGGGTTCTTTTTCGTGTCACTTGGTAAAGTTCTCGGGGCTCTCTCGCTGATTGTCTTTGCCATTTGACCCATTTGTGTCTTCAAATCCTTCATATCCATCATTAAATCCTTCATCATAGTACGAAGTTCGTTGATTGCTGAATTCGATTTCTTTATTTCCTCATCAAGACGTTCATCGGTTGTAGGAGGCCTAACTTGCCTTTGTACATGAGGATTACCTTGCCTTTGAGCTTGGTTATTGTTGAATGGGGGCCTTGGTGCTTGATAGACGCCGGGATGGGCATTTTGTGCCGGATTGGGCCTCCTTGAAAAATTTTCGGGCACATGGAAGTTCAATTGAGGTCGATTGGCATTTCCAACATAGTTAACATTACCAACCATTGTTTCCAAAGCAACTTCTTCTTGAACACAAGCAATCTTTTTAGTGGGTGTGATTTCTTCATCATCGGGATAGAGTTCATCTTCCCGGGCTAATTGCTCAATCTTGTCCCACACACTTTGGCAATCGAGCCCAAGGAGATCACCACCGGCGCCGGCATTGAGCCTATTTCGGATGCGCGAACGGACTCCATCATGGAATCGTAATACTTGCTCGCTCAATCTTAGGTTGTGATCCGGACATTTTCGGAGCATGTTTTTATATCTAGCCCATGCCTCGGCTAAGGACTCATGATTCCCCTGCTTAAACTCCTTAATGTTGCTCCTTAGCTCATTGATTTTGGAGGGTGGAAAGAATTTGCTCAAAAAGGCATCGACCAATTGTCCCCATGTTGTGATGGATTGGGGTGGTAGAGATTTGTACCACATGGTCGCCCTTTCCTTTAATGAGAAGTGGAAGACTCTTAGACGAATTGCATCGAGATCCCGTGGATGAAATTGGGTAGTCATGAGAGTATCGTCTAAAGTCTCCAAATGCTCATGAGGTGATTCATGGGGCTCTCCATAGAAGGGTTCGCTTTGTACCATGCTAAAGATGTGTGACGGAATGTGATAATTTGGTGCAAAGAAATTTGGAAAGACTACGGGCCCCGGTATAGTGTGGACCCTTGGAGGTAGACTTTCTCGGACCGATGGAAGTCTTTGAGGAGGTGCTGGTTGCATAGCTTGGAATAGATTTTGCAACCATTCCCTGTTTTCCGGGAGATTTATGTCGGGAAAATTCCCATTTGGATTTAGATTGTCGGCCATTTCTCGAGCGCGTCTACTAGATCGAAGAACACGCTCTATCTCCGGCTCAAAATTGTATAGAGGCTCGTTAGAAGAGCGGGTCATGCACCACAAATTACACCTAACAATTAAACACAAAAAAACAAAATTAGAATAATAAAATAAAAGAAAGGTTAGAAATAAACGAAGAACTAAGAATTAGGAAAATTTAAACGAAAAATCAAAAACTAAAAAGAACAAGTCCCCGGCAACGGCGCCAAAAACTTGACACGCTAAAAGCTAACGTGCTATAATAGCAAGTGCACTAGTCGTGTGTAGTAATAAAAGTGGACGAGAAGTCCGGATTGTCGAACCACAAGGACTTGAATTCTAGTTTAAGATTTTATAACAACAAAGATCAAAACAATAAAGGTAAAATGAGTGTGAAATGCGTAAGATAAGAACAAGGTTGAACAAATGATTTAAAACAAAATAGAAAGGGAGACTAAGGCACATGCTAGGTTCAAATCGATCAATTATACTTATAAAGATTCTCGTTGAAGGATTACGCTTATATTGTTATGGTGAGAACTCCGAGGGTAGAGAATAACCGATGTCTCGCGTATAAACTCCTATGCTTAGATCGTGATTTCCCAAATATTCCTATCCGGAAATCTAACCACCAAACATGCATTAACGTACTAGAGTTCACTCGATTTGAATCGAACAACTTCACCCGGGAATCTTTACCTATGTCTAGGGCAATTCCTCATTAGTTACGGGTCATGATGTGAATTTCTTGCACCCTAAGTCAATTTTCTCCCGAAATATTAACCTAGGCATAAGATTCTAACATATAGTGATCAAGTATATGCAAGATAGGCAAAAACACAAATTCACATCACATAACAATATAAGAACAACCTCAACAATCATCTATTATAAGCATATATCACAATTTGGCCTTACATGGCCCTAGTCTTATGAATTTAGTTCATGATAGATATTATGAAAAACAATAATGAATAAATACACATGTTCATAGACATGAATGAAATGAAAAGGCTATAAAAACTCCCTCTAATGTGATAGATGATGGCCCCTTGATTGGAGCTTCAATTCCTAGCTTTCTCCTCTTAGAATGATGAAGAATGATGATGAATGAAGCTTGAGGACTGATTCCTCCTCCTCCTCTCCTCTAAGAATCTGAAATTGATAGTGAATCATGAAAAGTATGGGTTCCCCCTCCTTTTATAGCCAAAATTCCACTAAAGTATGCATTAAGAATTCCCATTAAAGTTACCCAATGAGAATTCCACCTAAGGTGATGCTTAAAGTTTGACTTTTAAGATTCCAACCAGCTAAAAAATGCTAAACTTTCGGCCCTTAAGAATTCCACCAAGCATAACCATGTGAAAACTTCAACAAAACACATGCATGCTGCCATTTTCTTGCTTTCCAGCGCAGTCTTAGTATTTGCCTCATAAAATTCTCCACAGATCTCCAACTTGGATGATTCAAGTCCCCATGTTTAGATAAAACATAGATCTACAACTTTCCAGAAGGACATTTTGTCCAATTCAGTCCCTAAGTATACCTAAATTACGTTTCAATATGGAGGTTGTTTCTGATTTGGCACCCATAAAGTAAATCTACCAAGAAACACACTTATGACAACCCCTCAACACATGTGCTGAATTATGGCCAAAAGTGATTCTTACCCATCATATAATGCTGGAATTTAGGCTGAAAAGGAGTAACATTCGGACTATCCATGCCTAGGCATGACTATGAAGGCTTTGGGGCGTATCCTGGCACATGTACTTCTCTGTTCGGCGCAGCAATCATATTTCCTTCACAATTATCTCTATAGACCTCCGATTTGGATGTTTCAAGTTCCCATTTGAAGGTAAGACATACATCTAAAACTTTGTAGAAGGAAACTTTGTCTAAGTCGGTCTCAAAATGTACGGAATTATCGCTCGAATGTGGTAGGAGATGCATAAACCGCCTAGGTGTTGAAAAATATGCTTGAACTTGTTTTGTACATCGTTTTTCTTCCCTTTTCTTCATGTATTCTCATTTATTACCTGTATTCACTTAACACACCTATTAAATGCAAATGTGACATGATTTAAGCAATAAGTGAATCCAAATCATAAGAATTACGGTCTTAAAAACACGTAAAAACACCTCTTATCACGCTTCTCATTCTCGTCACCCTTAGATCTTTCGAATTTTGCATTTGACGAATTAGCGCTGTGAGCTTGACACTAGTTTCATCTTTGGTCGCTAGAAATTCTACCCATGTATAGCGAGAGAAATCATCAACTATTACTAGCGAGTAGTTTTTACCACTAACAATCATGATTTGAATAGGGCCAAGTAAATCTAGATGCAATAGTTCAAGATCTCTAGAAGTAGATAGACATGGTTTCTTTTTAAAAGATGATTTAACTTGTTTACCCATTTGGCATGCATCACATAAGCGATTTTTCTGAAAGGAACCCTTAGGTAATCCTTCTACAAGATATAGCGATATTAACTGAGAGATTGCCTTGAAGTTGAGGTGATTTATTTTTCTATGCCATAACCAACCCAATTCATTTTGACTTTTAGCAACAAAGCATGTGGGGTTGTTATCAGATGTAGAATCCCAATCTACTAAATACACATTGTTTGTTCTTTTTCCTCTTAATTTAGTAGACTTAGTCATAGCGTCGTTAACGTAGCAGAAGTCGCTTGAGAATTTTACTTCAAAGCCTTTATCACAAAATTGACTAATGCTTAACAGGTTATGCTTAAGACCCTCAACGTAATATACATCACTGATCATGATGTTCCCCTTATGCATGATACCAATACCTTCGGTTTTACCTTTGGAGTTATCACCAAATATAACTTGAGGACCATTGGTAGCTTGATAGTTGACTAGAAGATTTTTGGAACCAGTCATGTGTCTTGACGATCCACTATCAATGTACCAAACTGAAGTATCGGTGCTGGCTCTAGGTACCTGCATTTAAAGGATAATTCTAATTCTTCTTAGGTACCCATGTTGTTTTGGGTCCTTCAGCGTTAGTAACTTTGGTTTGAATTAGAACTTCAGGAACCCATATTTGCCTAGTCTTCATTTTAGGAATACTAGCCTTCTTGGGTTTCACATCGTGTTGTGTGTGCTTTTTGGGTGTGTAATAATATCCTCGATTATAATAGTAGTCATAATCATATTCATAGTCATAATCATCATAGTATCGATAATATGATCTTGACTGTCTTGGATATGGACGCTGGTATTTCCTTGACGCTGGCTTGGGTTGCACTTTTGGTGCTTGACGCTTAGCGCTTGATTCACAGTGGTTAGGTTTATCCTTAGCCTTTTGAGCGTTTGGATGAACCTTTCTTTGTGAATCATTTGTCTTTGTCTTTCCCTTGCCTGAGTCAGCTTTGGCTTTCTCATTTGGCCTCGTATCGTTGTTGCTCGGTTCATTCAGCGTTTGACTTTGTGAACTTTTCTCAACAAAGAGAACACCCTTTCCTTTGTTGTTTGCCGTAACATTAGATTTATTTGGTTGTTTACCGAATTTATTGCATCCTAAACCGGTCTTTTCACCAAATAATCTAGTTACCTCAGTCACATTATCCAAGTTTCTAGAAGCTTTTGATAATGATGAGATGAGCTGCTCTGATTTGGCAAGTCTAGCGATCAAATCAGCTTCTCTCTTGACTATTATATCAAGATCATTTTTTAATTGAATAATTTCACTCTCAAGCAATTGGTTCTTCTCAATGAACTGTTGCTGAACTCGCAACTCTGCTCTGAGCGTCACTTTATCTCTTGTGAGTGATGAGATAATAGCGAGATCATTTTGATATATTTTGGCAGCTTCTTGACATTCATTGTAGTATTCTTTGACTTTGTCAAGTAATTCATCATAAGAAAGAGGAATTGATAATTCATTGATTACCTCTGGTAGCGAGTCGTCAGACGCTTCATCATCTCTTTCCATAAGACAAATCAACGCTGAGTCGCTTGTAGGCTCATCATCACTGCTTTCATCTGATGATTCCAAATCCTCTTCAGGTGCGGAGAATGGTTCAGATTCTGCTAGCAAACCTTGTTGGCGAAGGTTTCTCCTGAATTGGTTTCTATCCGCATAGTCTTGCCTTAAGGGTTTTGACACATTTGGATAAGGGCAATTTACCTGGTAGTGCCCTGGTTTCCTGCAATTATAACACAAATTAGTTTTCATTTTCTGTTCAGTGGATGATGGCTTTGAGACTACTGGCGCTGAGAGATTTTGAGTAGGGGACGGAGGCGCTTGGTATGGAACTGGCGCTACTGGTTGAGGTGCAGAGTACACTGGCGCTTGATACTGAGGCGCTGGAGCAGGGAGAGGAGTCTGAAATGACGTTTTTCCGATAGGATTTCTCTTTTCATATCTTAGAAATTTTATGAATTTTTTGACCAATAAAGCCATTTCCTTTTCTTCATTTGATTCCATAGTTTTAGCCTCACTAACCGCTTTACCTTTGCTTTTGGTTGTAGCAATTAAAGCTCCTGATTCAGTCACTGAAGTCGATGTGTCGCTGACTTCACCCAATTCTAACTCAAATGCCTTTAACTCTGAAAAGACATGCTCTGGAGTAAGAGTCTCCAATGTCTGTGATTCTCTCATAGCAACAGTCTTAATTAGATACTTGCTTGGAAGACTTCTGAAAATCTTGTTGACCATTTCTTTGTTGGTCAATTCCTTGTCTAATGACGCTAACTCTGTAACGAGAAAAGTAAACCTTGCGTCCAATTGTTCTAGCGTCTCATTGGGCTGCATCTTGAAATGCTCAAATCTTTGCATGGCTATGGAAAGTTTATTCTCCTTCATTTGTGTTGATCCTTCACACACTATAGCCAGCTTATCCCATATTTCTTTGGAAGTCTTGCATTGCTTGATCTTGTTGAATAATGCATCGTTGTCTCCTAATGCTGAGTAAAGTGCACTTCGTCCAACATTATCTAGATTTGCTCTTTTTCGATCCTCAGGCGTCCATTCTAACTTAGGTTTCTCGACATAACCATCTGCAGTGGCCTCGGTTGCTCCAGGGGCTCGAGTTACAACTTTCATAATCTGAATGGAACCACCTGTAATTACATCACACATTTCACTATCGCATGAGCACAAGTAAGCGAATGCTCTAAGTTTCCAAGAATCATAATTTGACTCTACCAACTTAGGCATTTTGTTGAAAGCCATAATGAGATGTTTTTAAAGAGAAAAATCAAGGCGACTAAGTTCAAAAACAAATGGATCTGAACAAGCAGTTATGCTCAGAAACGCTTAGGTTTCTAATTCAACCGCTCTGATACCACTTGATGGTCCCAAGTGGCATACGAAAGGGTCTAGAAGGGGGGATGAATAGACCCTGAAGTCTTTTTAAACTTCAAAAATTTCGTGTTAATTTTCAAAGATCTGAATGCTTGGAAGGCTGAGCGCTTGGGTCAGGCGCTTCAGTAAAGATAACTTAGACTTAGTAAGTTTAGCAATTTACCAAAGTAGGGTAACTCTTAGATCACTTAATCAGGGTTAGCACAGCGGAAATGATTTTTAGCGTTCTTTTAGATATTTTAATCGCTTTGCAATTTTACTTGTCTTTTATAATAATGTAAAATGACAGATATAAGACAGTAAAATATAAATGACACAATAATTTGTAAGGTTCACTGGGTGATGTAATCCCAGCTACGTCCTTCTTCTCCTTTTTCACTTGGAGGAAATTACTAAGATGATTATCAAATAATCACACAGAATCTTCTACAAGATAGTAAAGAATGAAAATGATCTCGGGCTCCTTGATCACACAGATTTCAGCACCAATGAAGATCGTCTTCTACAAGCTTTTCTCACTCAGAAATACTGCCTGTAAAGAGTTTCAACAACTTTTCTCACTCAGATGAAAGGTTGAGGTTTTTGTCACAAGGGTTTGTTTGTATTTGGGAAGATCAAACAACTTGGAATATCTCAATGGGAATTTAAGTTTTTTCTTTGAAAGATGTTTGAGATATTTGTGACTGTCTGGAATGTAGATAAAAAGCTTGAAGGAATTTTGGCTATGGAAATTCTAAGCTTTTTCTTGTGTACGTAATTTTCTCTTGTAAATGTTTTTTACCGTACGTTTTTAGGGTCTGCTGAAAGTAAGGTATTTATAGGCAATTCTTGGGATCTGTCCATTGGACACATGTAGGAGCGTGCCTTTCATACAGCGCGTGATTCTACCTAAAGCCTGACATTCCTGAAACACTGCTGCCACCGATTGGATGGTAGCAGCTATGAACTCTGAAGTTCTGATAGTCTGGTCAAAAAGGTGGCTTGTCCACAGGTCACAGTAGCTTATCACATTTAATACTCTTATCAGGCATTTAATGCATTTGAATTTATTTCCCGTTGAAAATAAATGTCAGTTGAATGATTGCATTTAAGTCCTTCGTGACTTGAGGATTTATTTCAGGTGAATTTGTCATTGATCGCTTAAGTGCTTTGAGCGCTTGATCCATAAATCCTGAAAAAAGGTCCTTTAGCGTTTGACGGACGCTAAGAGACAAATCTTCATCTCTGGTTGACTTCAGACGCTGATCTTCAACTTCTTCTCTAATAGACTCACCTAGAATTCTATTAGTGATTCAGTATCAAATACTTAGTCTAAAACCTACAAAGATAAAAATTACAAGCCTAAACAAAATTACAAACTTTTAAACGCTTAAACAATGATCTATGGAAAACATAAACTTACATTTTATTTGGGGTCTAACATTGAATCCTATCTTGTCATCATCAAAACATCTAACATGAAATTTCCTAACATCATGGATGACGATTTTGAGGTGATAAATATTATCAAAAAATCATATTCAATATCAAATATTAAACATGCAAAAATCTAATTTTTAAATTCCAAATTAGCCAACATAATTTCAAACGCGATAAATCATCAAAACCATTAAAGTTGGCTCTGATACCACTATTAGGAATCCTTTAGAGCAAAAAATGCAGCGGAAGAATTGAGGATTCCTAGAATCGAATCACTTTAACGTGGTTTAATGATTTTCAAAGGTTTTTCAAAAATAAATGAAACTGACTACCTTATCGATTTCGTATCCTTGAATTCGTGTAACAGCAACTCCTAAAATTTCTATCTCCAAAGATTCACTCTAAATGAGCCTTCAAAAGATCTCCAAAAATCTCCTCGTTTGTGGTGGTGGACGTCTAGGAGAGATACTTTTGGGATAGGAGCTTTTTCCTTTTGTATTATGCAATTAGGGTTAGGGTTTGTTGTAGCAATTGGAGTTAACTTATAACTCTACTGACTTAAGCAACAAGTAGGAGTCCATCTTTGGACTCCCCTTGTCCGCCCCTAGGGCTCCAAGTGGACGGTCAAGGTGGGCTTTTTGGCCCGGCCAATTTAGTGCACCCCTTAATACATATTTAATTTAAATCGTATTTAAAGTCAATACATATTATTAATCAATTCCATTTAATTAATATTTCACATAAAGAATTTAGTTTAATTTTATTAAATTAAATATCTAATTAATTGATTTAACCAATAAATCAATCTGTCCAATTAATTTTATCATTCTAAAAGATTAACACAACGAGACATCCTGTCCGTTTCTTATAGCGCGACTCTTTATGTTCGTCTCAATTGGCAATTGGAGGAATGACCAGAGGATGTGAGTGTCACCTAGCCAGTCCCGTGGACGCACATCGTAACCAAATTGAGTACGAAATAAACGAATCATTTATGAACCTCTGGACCATAAATACTGTCTGTGTATAAGCCCTTCACTGAGAGTCATGTTATATGTCAAACTCACTAAACTTGATACTGTGCATTTAATCATAGCATAGTGAAATCACCAAACTACCCTCCATGTCCTACATGAGTTAGTTTCATTGCTTTGGCCATAGAATTATGATATTATTTACCTATGATGGCACAGAATACTTTCTCGTTTACTATCGAGACAGTGAATCCCATCTTGGCGATCACTTCACAAGTGCTACTTGACTCGTTGAAATCGCACTTCAAGGTCGGCCCCACAAAAGGGTGATTTGGGCCTAACTACTCTAGTAATAGATTCAACAGTACAAGTACATTAATCCTGAACCCTCAGGTCTAAGACTCACACATACTATTATGGTCAGTAATCCAATCATTGACAATCGCTGAGTAAATACCCATGTGATTGGATTACTGCGAGTCATGTTCAAATATATCAATTCCATTGGTATATCTATGAGACGTGTTCTCACTATCCCATAGCATTCGACTGGCACTCCTTGTTAGAACATGTGTTATACAAGTCGAATATTAATGCCCAATTAAGATTCCTTGACTTGCGAACCCTTTTATGTGATCAGGAGTAAGACTCTCCCCGTGCGACTTCTTTATTCCATATAGGGCGAAAAGTCAACCTCAATACACAAGGACTATTTTTTCAATACTTACTAATGCCATGAAGTTTTATATGAACAAAAGAATAAATGCCTTTATTAAACATAAGTTCGTACAATATAATTGGATACCCTATATATTCTATTTGTCCTCATTGGCATCTAGGGCATATACCTTCTGGGTGTTGGCTAGGTGATAACCTTATTCTTTGGAATTCTCCCATTGCAAATTAAATTGAGCTTAGAGAGTCGCGCTATGTGAAGAAAAGGATATTTCCATGCTAAGGGTATTTTGGTAAAATCACATTAGATGTGAATTGACTGATAAAATAGATGGCGTGATTTAATTAGATTAAATAAATTATTAAATCATATTAATTCATAAGTTAACTTAATTGGAGATTAATTTATAAGTGAAATTAAATTAATTAGAATAATTTTAATTAGATTAAAGTTATTAATTAGAGAAAATGACATCTATAGTCCCTCTGGTATGGGGAGGACTAAAGTGAAATATATTATTTGGGGTGAAAATGGGGCTGAATGACAGAAATACCCCTGTTAAATTGAGGTGTAACACACGCGCTCGGTTGGCCGAAAGAAATCAACCGGAATTTGAGTTTATGGACCACTGTGCAACAAAATTTATAGTTGAGGGACTAATTTGCCACTTTTATTACCAGAGGGACTAAAGTGACACAAACGTAAAACCAGAGGGACTATAGATGTCATTTTCTCTATAAATTAATTGTCAATTGGATTGGACTTGGATTTAATTAATTACACATGGGCTAAGTTGGAACAAAGCCCCGAAGCCCATATACATAAGGCCTAGCGGCCGCCCCTCACTGTATACCTAAGGGGTTCTGCTTATGAGTATATATTGGGTTTCGTTCGAAAAAGCATAAACGCAGCGGAAGGGATTTCAAAAATTAAAAATGAAAACCCAATTGGTACTCTAATTCGTATAATTGAATCTAAAAGCGTATAACGAATAAAACTTACTCGTTAATATGAATATGATGATGGAGAAAAACTTCTTCTTCTCCAAACTCAAAATATTGAAGCTTCTAAATCTTCAATCCTTTGGTTTGATTCTTCAAACTTGAACTTGATCCGAACAACGAAAATACGTCGTCTCTAAATAGTCACGCACGGATCAAGGAACAAAAAATCTCCTTTCTTCTTTCTCTATGGTCGACGGCTAGGTATAGAGGAGGGGAGCAATAATTTTCTTTCTTTTGAGAGTTATGAGAGTTGTGTATTCTTCTTCTTACTTGTTCTAAGTCAAAGAGTTCTTATATACCTTATGACTTATTGAACAAGTCAAAACAAAAGAGTCCTAATATGTGGCCTCTCAAAGACGCCACTTTGAGGCCTCATAGGCGTCCAATTGGACTCCTTATTTAGCCCCGGAATTTATTTTGTTTAATTAATTTCTTATTTCAATTAATAATTTATTATATACAATAAATTAATTAATTAATTAAATAACCAAATTAATTAGATAAATTAATTCATTAATATATTTCACAAGAAATTAATTAATAATTCATCTTATCATTATAATTAATTATTTCATCTAATGAATAATTAATTATTTAATTTATCCAATAAATTAAAACTCCCATAAGAAATAATAGAAATTCCTTTTTCTTCATTTTTCTTTGTCAATCCTTTAGCGCGACTCTTTAGGTTCGTTTCGTTTGGCAATGAGGGGAAACCAAAGGAAGTGGGTAACACCTAGCCATTCACGTGGCCCACTTCGTGACCCAAACGAAAATGAATGATAGGATCATTCCGAAATCTTACCATCGTAAATACCGTATATGTATAAACCCTTTGTTCACGTTCCCGGGTCAAGTGAGAGTCATGGTTATGTCAAACTCACTGGACTTCATCATATGTATAAATCATAATAAAAACAAGATCATGGAGATCGATTTAGTGCCAAGCACAATCGTCTCGTTTGCTTTGGCCAAAGACTTTGATTTTTATTTATCTATAATTACATAGGGTACATACTCATTCACTTATGAGAGAACAAATCCCATATTAGATATTTTTTTTAAGATTACCACTTGCCCATCAAGTCCGCATTTCAAGGTTGACCCCACCAAAGGGTGAATTGGGTCTAACTACTCTAGTGAAAGACTTGACGTCACAAGTGCATCTTCAGCCTGATACTTCAGGTCAAAGGTTCACATATACCTATTACGCATAATCAGTTCCGTCATTAACAGTCACAGAGGGAAAACCCATGTGACAGAACCGATACGAGTCGTGTTCGAACATATTAGTTCCACTGACATGTCTACAATCTTAATCTCCTATCATCCCATGATACCAGACAGGCACTCCCATGTCGGAGCTAAGATTGTACAAGTATTCGAAGTCTTTATTTGTCCATTAAAGACTTCATATTACTTGCAAACTTATTTTAGTAATCAAGATCGATCTCTCTAGTGACAATCTTCCTATCCCATAGGAAGTAGAGGGATCGCACTGAAAACATGGACAAAACGTTTTACACAACTTATAGATGCAGATAAGAATTAAGTGAAAACTCAATAATGTCTTTTATTTAAGAAGAGTTTAAGTTCAATACAAGATATATGCCCTATACATTCTATCCTCTATGACATCTGAGGGCATAATACTAACAGTATAAGTATTCAGTCAGTGTCAGAACTCTATACACACAAGTCATTATTCTAGAATCTGACTGAGAGCCAAAAAGAAACCTAGAGCAGTAGGAAAGAAAATTCCCTCCCTCTCTCTCCAACTAGTCGCCATTGCCATTGTTGCCGGGAGGAGATCAGAGCTTTGCTCAGAGAATGTTTCTTCCGCGTGATTATCTAGAGGCAGGAGTTTGAGGTTGCTGCTGATAATTCAGAAATTAATTGTCAAGAGGTAATTCGATTACTCTCTGTCATAATTCGTTCCTATTGTGTTCATCACAAATATCATGAATATCCCCAAATTCAATTCTTGGCGTGATTCGAATTAAAAATTTTATCCGCTAGACCGAATCACAACACTTTGCCTTGAAGACTCCCCCGCTCGGATGGACTTCCTGATGACAAGCAACAATCAACCATAATAGGAAAAATTTATTGTGCTTTTTCAGTGTGTGCATAACCGGGTAGTATGTGATGTCATGTAAGCACTATTTTGCTTAGTATATAGCCTACTCATTTATACTTTTTGTCTTGAATAGTCTAGCCTGTGTTTGGGAGTGTTTTTTAACTTATGATGCATAGTGTAGGAACTATTTCGCTTAGTATATAGCCTACATCATTTACCGTTTTTGTCTAGAACAGTCAATCCCATGTTTGGGAATATTGTTTAGTTTGCGATGCTCTGTGGAGATTAGGGTAATGTGCAAATTAAAGGAGTTATGAAGCTATGTCTATGTTTCACTCTCAACTTATTATATGTGTAAGTCCATATTACTATTTGCCAATACCATAAATGATATATGAGAGACTTGATACCAAATATATTGGATCCATATTACTATTTGTCAATACCATATATGATATATGAGCGACTTGATACCAAATATATTGGATGCATTGTTCCGGCATTTTTAACAATGATTTTTCCTTTTTTTTTTAGTGGAATAACTTTAGATCGAGAAATCTTAGATCCTGGCTCGGTCAAACTCATGTGTATTTTACAAAATAACTTATCAATTACACGGTAAGTGTAGTACACTCTACTTGTGAAGTACACTTGGGTGTGGGCGTGCCGAGTCCAGGCTAAAATTTTCCAACCGACCACACCATTCGCAACACATTTCACATCACACACATGTTTTCTTTTCGATGCCTTTCCAACACAAACTACACCAACGACTGTTCTGCGCTTCTAATGTATCAATTTTTTCCCCTTAATACAATGGTCCCTCTGATTTGTGGTGCCATATAAACGCGGTTCCACATAGATCAAACATACTTATACGCACAATTGAACATCGGAACTCTTATTGACATCGGGGTAAGAAAACTGAATATTCTAAGATGGCCACATGAAGGTGTATCCACACTTCAGACCGACTGTTGATTGCAACTACTTAACCATGGTTACACAACATTTAACATGACTATTGCTTTTTGGCTTGATAGTCATCCTCAAAAAAAATACAACAGACTATTCTTTTACATGGATATTTGAGATCTGAATTTAAGATATATTGACGCAGGCCCATGACTTCTTAAACTTTAACCCCACCTCACAAAACAAGTACCTATCCTCGGATTTCTTGAAACAGCGGTCCAATTGATGGGGTGTGGGTGTTGACGTGGAAATAACTGCCCTTGGAATACGGGGCTGGCATGAAGTTAAATGTGAAACTATTTTCGTTACCTCCAAGTATAATTTCTTACTCAAAAGTGGGGTGCAAGTTCAAACATATTCTTTTACTACACATGAATAGTTACATCTGCTTTATTTTATTTTAAGAGGTTCATTTGTTGTAAATATCACAGTAAAGAGTATAAATAAAGTCTTAAGAAAATATTAATGTCTGAATCAATGTTTGATCTTGGTTATTTCCAACCAAAGGTGAAACGACGAATATTTAAGTTTTGGCATGTGTTAAAATTGGAACATAAATGTATACCATTCATTTCATAGAGTAATACAAAACGCTCATGAGATTCAAATTTAATGAGTTGGAAAAAATTTCAACTTCTCTTTCTGTAAGATTTGTACCAGAGAAACATAAAACCAGCACATCTATAACCAAAAATGAAAATCAACATCACAACTACGTTATTCCATTTCTGGGACTCCTTCAAACCTTGCTGCATCAAAAATTGATTGCCATAAATTAAGCATCCACCTTCAAAATCTTCTAAGCATCTTAACTTCCCCTGTTCTCCTCCAAACTCATTTATCATAAAGCATTCAAATGGATACTTGAACAAACTCAAATGCTGCATGAAATCCCAGTACTTTGGTATGGTATCCTTTGATAGAAAATATCCCGAGAAGAGGAAAAAGGAGCCCATAATCCCATAGATCAACGACATTCCCGTGATGAAATTTGGCACTAGCGCGCTAAAACACGCTACGAAAGAATTTGCCATTAAAACAACCATCCAAACCACTAGAGAGAAATAGAGAAATCCATCAACATCTCGCCTCAACCCGACTAACCAGTAAACTGGGATAGCATATAGTAGAGCAACTATTAAAAGGAAAGGAAGAAAAACCAGAGTGTTTGCTATGATGTATGAAGAGACTCTATAGACTCCTCTCGACGTCTCTCTCATCGTAATTCTTCTTTCTTGCAAGAAAATTGGTAAGGCTTCTGTTGTTGATGACATCAAGAAGGTCAGGCTGAAGGCTAAGAATCCTATTTGGTTTTGCAACTTCATTTTCTTGTTATTACCAAAAGCATTAATGAAAATTGTGCCTAATAAAATACCCGCTAGTAACGCTTGAATCGTCTTCGCTGCAAAGAGTTCTTTAGTTCGAAAAACGTTGTTGGAGAATCTCTGGGTCAGGATTAGTACCTCTTTGAAAGATGAATTGCAGTAGAAGATATCCTTTTCTTCTGCAATATTCAAGATATGATCACTTGCTTCCTCATTTTCAATATAATTGTAATTTTGTTTGTGAAGGCTTTCTATCACGTCAATTGCAAATTCAAGTACGTTGACATGGCGCGGGATGCAATGGCCTGAAGCGTTGAGGCGTTCCTCTAACAGAGGTAAAGAACCATTGTGAAGAACGACACCGTTGGATAAGAGTATAACTTTGTCAAATAAGTCAACAATTCGAAATCCAGGTTGATGGATAGTTAAGACAATTGTTTTGCCTTGATTCATGGCCATGGATTTAAGTATCAACATGACATGAAGCGCAGAGGCCGAATCAAGCCCTGAGGTTGGCTCGTCAAGAAGAAGCACGGCCGGGTCATGTACTAATTCTACTCCAATAGATACTCTACGTTTCTCGCCACCTGAAATACCCCTACAAGACTCGCTGCCTATTCTGGCATTAGCAATGTGTTCCAATCCAAGTTCCTTCAATAGGTTCTGGACTACATTCGGGACAGTATTGTTGGGTCCCGCCTGCAGTCTGAGACGTGCACTGTACGTAAATACTTCTTTAACTGTCAGAAGTGGGAAGAGAGCTTCATCTTGCGACACAAAACCTGATATTTTGTGAAAATGTTGTACATTCATTGGTTGGTTGTTGACAAGAACCTCACCAGAGGAGACTCTAATTGCGCCTGCGAGGATTTCGAGCAATGTTGTTTTGCCAGCTCCGCTCGGACCAGCAATTGCTGTGACTTCTCCTGGTTTCGCTTCGCAATTTACGTTGTTTAAAATACACTTGGTATTCAACTCCTTCAACCAAAGGCAAGTCAAATCGCCATATGTTGGAGGGGGACTGTATGACAATTTTTTTATCTTTAGTCGATATTGAGTTTGTAGGTGAGCAGGAATAGGATAGGGTACTCTCTTCATGGGTAACTCCATAGAGAAGTAGAGAGGGGAAGATGAGCTAACTCTTGAAACTGGCTATTCTTTATATAAGTAAATTAGTCAGAGAGGTGGTGATGATATATGATCTAGTTGCAACTCAACCGCCCTTAAATACAGCTTAAATTATGAATTACGTACAATCGCACTGGATTCTCTATTCCAAAATTGTATTCGACTCTCCCATTATGTTTAGGTATATACATGCCAAGTCTCACCACTGAAAAAAAAAATATTAGTAATAATATGTAAAGTGGCAATATCAAAATTGTCAATATATATATATATATATATTGACAAACTAATAATAAGTTTTGTTTTATCACTATAATGATTTTTAGTGCCAAATTTTTTTTCGAAGTTGTCACTAGAGACAATTATTAACACATGTTCAGTGATGACCATGTTTGTTGTCACTAAACTATCAAGAGTGACAATCATTTTCCTGACATTAATTGATACGACAGACAACTAACATACAATTTTTGACACTATTAAATTTTTTAATATTATTTGTGATTAAACACGAATTCTTGTCACTAAAAATGCTTAATTAGTATCAACTTTGACACTGTTATTTTACATCTTGTCACTAATGTATTGTAGTGTATATAAAATCCTCATAAACCTGTATATTTAACGAAAATATTTATACAAGTGATATGTATATAAGTAAACGAAATAGGAGATAGAACATTATTTTAAATAGACGGTCCGGAATCACTAAAAACAACTAACCAGTCAAGGGTTCGATAGTTAAGGTGGTGAATATCATGTGAGCTCATCATAAAAAAGACCCCACCCCACCACAAACACGCAAGTTGTTCTTGTCAGCTAATTATAATATGTAGAGAGTAAATTAAGAGGGCGCATGAATTATCTGTTACCCGCTTCATATTTGTTGTGATTTGAGTGTTGGAAAAGCCGTTTAAATGCATGAAAGCCGTGAAGAAAACTCCTTACCTCTTATTCACTGATCCTAATACCAACAACTCACTCACTGGCATATATATCAAAATAGGCAGTAATCAGTTTTCAGAGAAAGCTAATTATAGCTGTTAAATGTAGTTGTTGTAATTAGTTGCATCAACAGATCAACACCCCTAATAAGTGTTCTTTGTGAAGGTCTTTAAAACCACTTCCGAAAGTAGTAAAGTTTAATTACAAGCAAGAAATATATATACGTCCCACTTTGAATTAAAAAAAGTATTTATTTTTAATTCTCCAGTTCAGCAAGTAAGTTTATTACCAAATCTTCTTCATAGACTATAGTGTGTGATGATGATAAAAATCGTTAGTCAATGAATGTCATGTGATTGACCACGTGAGGTGACGAAACCGATCTAACACACGACAAACTAGGTCGGGGGTTGATGAATGTTTAGACTACACTCGACTTTAGTGAGTTGCCTACGTACCCGATGAATGGGGATCAAGTCTGCTCTCAGTTCTCTTATGGGGTTACTCTCAATAGCCAATGAATTTTTACTGGGGGAGTAAATAATGATCTCTTCCCAGCTCCTCTAAGGTATTTATATGGAACTGACAGTGGGCTATTGTTGGGAATCGTTATTCAAAATACGCAGCAGATAAAGGATTTGTACGATTCCCGAGCCATGGATCAATTTAGGCTTTTCGTTGATTTTAATCGAAGATCGATATAGAACAATTTACCTCATGTAGCGTGTTCGGAATCATGTTCATAAGAGTAGAAACCTGTGAGTTCCTACCTCCAGATTGTCACGCAAAGATGATGATCTTCAAAAGCTCCATCCTCCTCTCCTAGCAACGGAGCAGACAGCTAGGGCTTATGAGAGGGAGAGGGAATTTTATTTTACTACTTTTCTCGAAGAAAACCTAACTCCAAGTTGTAGGGTAAAAAATGACCAGGGTATTTAAACAAAACCAAGCAGTTTATTCTCCAAGCTGGGCGTCCAAGCCTACTGGGATGGGCTTATTGGGCTCATCTAATGTATAGCCCAATATTGAGTAATTTAATTAATTAATCCAAATCTAATCCAATTAGACAATTAATTAAATTCTTATTCTTTTAATTAATAGTATATATTAATTCCAAATTAATTTAACTATTAATATTGATTAAATAAAAATATTTAACTTATACCATTAAATATATATTTTTTAAATCAACACATCCCAAACAATAAGTAGTTTCACATCCATGTGAAATTACCGAAATACCCTTTTGCAGTAAAACCATTTCATCCTATCATCTTCATATAGCGCGACTCTCTAGGCTCGTCTTGATTGGCATTGGGAGGATTCCAAGGATATAGTTATCACCATGTCAGTCCCGTGAAGCTATACCGAAACCCAATCAAGCTTGAGATGAATATGTCATCACGAACCTTTAAGTTACAAATAAAGTGTGCGTATAAGCTCTTCACTGACGCAACCCGATCAAGTAAGAGTCATGGAACGTCTAACTCATAGAACTTGATATTGTACTAAATAATCATACTGATGTGGAATTACCGAATTGCCCTTCGTATCCAATACGTGTCAGTTATATTTGCTGTGGCCAAAGACTTTAATTCCACAACACCTGTGATCGTAAAGGTTGCTTCTAGTTTATTTTCGAGACAGTGAATCCCTTATTGGCAGTCAACTTCCCATCATCGAATGAACCAATTGAATTGTACTCCGAGGTCGACCCCACTAACGGATGAGTGGGCCTAGCTACTCTAATAACTTATTCAATGGTACGAGCACAATGTAAATGACTCCTCAAGTCTAAAGCTCACTCATACTATCATAACAGGTAATCCCGATCATTGACTATCATTGAGTAAAAACCCATGTGATCAGATTACAATGAGTCATGTTTGAATAAATTAACTTCGTTAACTATATCAATGACACTGGCTCCTACTATCTAATCAGTGTAAGACCAGCACTTCTTGTCAAAGCAAGTGTCATATGAGTTGAATCTTAAAGCCCAATTAAGATTCCTTAACTCGCGGACCATATTTGTAAGATCGAGTACTTAACTCCATCAGTGCCTCTACACTATCAAATAAGTGGTGGTGAGTACACCTCAATCTTAGGGACTTGTTTGCTCAATACAATTAATGTCACATAGTTTTACATGAACAAAACTCATTACCTTTATAAATGTTCGTACAATATAAATCAGTGCCCTACTCAAATCTAATTCCTCATTGGCATTGAGGGCACACACCTAACAATCTCCCACTTGCACTCAAAGCCAATCGCTATGGTATTTTATACCTATCTTCTAAAGATGTTGCTTTAGCACTGCCTTTGATAATGGCTTAGTGAGTGGGTTATTTTCTACACGGCCACTATTGCCTCCATCTAAAGATTTCTCAAATAACTTCTCTTCGTGTGTTTAGATTTTTTGTGAGACCTCGGTTCCTTAGCCTACGCTATAGCTCCATTGTCGTCACACTTTAGTGACAATGGAATTTCCACGCTAAGAACCTCTTGAAGTTCATCTATGAACTTTTCAATCCAAACAACTTGTTTGGCAACCTCAAAGGTTGTCATACATTCAACCTCAGTTGTGAAATCGACAGTTGTGCTTTGCTTGGAATCTATTCCCAAACACTGCTCCACCATTCAGAAGGAATACAGACCATAAGTGGATTCTCCAATCATGATCCAATTCAAAATCTAAAATTATGTAATTACTTCCATGTTCTTACATTCTTGGTTCTTCTTAAGTACCATAGAATACTTGTCATCACATTCCAATGCTTCTCTCCTAGGTTAGCTTGAAACCTACTTACTTCGTGAAATGTGCAAGCAAGATCCCATCTCGTGCATAACATTGCCAACATGAGACATTCTACTTCCAAGGCATAGGTCGTGCCACACATCTCTTTTTGATCTTCTTATAGATTTAGAGAGATGAGGTCTATGTCTCATAGGCAAGAGACCTCTTCTAGAGTTTAGCCATCAACCATTGAATTGGGAGAATCTTTAGGTAAAGGGCTTGAGAGAGTCCTATTACTCTGTTTGCTCTATCTCTATAGGTGCAAATCCAAAGGACACAGGTATCTGCTCACAAGTCTTTGAAGGAAAGAGTGCTTGAGAGCCTCGTCTTGACCCAATCAACGAGATATAATATCAAGAATACTAGTTTTCTCCCATTGACCTTCTTGCAAACACAGAGTTTATTTTCATTCTTGATGACATTGTGTCATTAGAGCGAAAATTACAAATACGAGGCGTCCATTCTATTCTATAAATGGACCTATACAGCTACCACACGTTATGAGAATCGGACTTAGATATGAAGCTTTGGGCAGTTCTATGGACATCCTTCTAAAGGAATTCATGATGAACGAGCCTTCATATCAATTTCTCTGATCCCATAATTCAAGTGTGCTACTATCGAAAGCCTAATTCTAATGGATTGGATTATACTGGGAGAAAAATGGTTTCCTCACAATCAATGCCCTTATATTGACTACGCCATTTTTCGCCATTAACTTGGCCAAGCCAATCCAACTAATCAATCCATTCCCACTTTCATAGTATTACATTATCTCGCATCGTCCATGCCCACCATTGTTTAGTCATGAGTTGAGGAATCATATTCATGGCTTCCTTCCGCTGCAACAACAGATTACCATATCTTTCAAGCGGTTGAGATACTCTATTAGACCATCGCATTGGCGGTTGTGTCTTGTTGGGCTTGGTTTGAATAGAGTCTATTTTGTTTCCCGCAATTATCTTTCTACTACTCTTTGTTTTCTCAAACGATCTAATCTTTGAGAAATCGGGCCTCTAAAGCCACAACTATTCTTCAATCATTGTGTAGGTGAAAGAGATCTCCTAGAGATCCATAGGGTTAACAACAAATTTGTTTCTCAAAGAAACAACCTCCAAATATTTACCTTTGTACTTCTTCAACTTACGTCAAGTATTTTCATACCCTCGTTTATTGAAAGACAACGAATTCCCTGCATCACATCTGATGTGGAATGTTTGGGAATGAATTTGGAGGGACATACATTTAAGATATAAATGAGTTACGCTTCATCCACATTGAACCTTGCAATTTCAAGAATAGAACCAACATTGTCCAACATATTCTTGTTCTCTCATGAAACTATCCTATTCATCTTGGGGAGTTGCTGGAAGTGTCAATTGTGAATCCACACGATGTTCTTTCTAATGAATGGGTCAAACCAGGTGATCACACACGTCAGCATGCAAAACTATAAAACTTGAGTGGTCTTTTTAATATCTTCCCGGTAAAGGGGTACCAAACAATTTTACTAGTTTGTTCCAAGCGAACTACGCACAGTACACTTATTCCGGATGCTTGGATTTGCATAAACAATTTATCAAGGACATATGGTTGCCTGATTTATTTAAAAAATAAATTCTAGCTCCAATGTTACCAAACTTAAAGAAGTATTATTTAATGACCAAGTCAGAAAAACAACTATCTTATTTCCATTTGGTAAAACAAACAAATCATCCATCACAAGTCCAGAATTATCAAAAGGAACCGAGGTTAATCTCAAATAACTAGTTTCATTTCCGACTATCTCTCGTCCTACCAGCTCTGCACTTCTTTCTAGCACTATCTCTAAGAAGTCAGACATAGAACATTACTTCTCCAAGAGCCAAGTTCTAATTCCCAGCATGCCTCATACCAAAGCCCCTATACTAACCCATCTATTTGGACATGAGTAATGCTTGCAACAAGCATACCACCTAATGATTTGTTAAATTAGGTCACTTGGAAAATTCTCAAGTAAAAGAACTAAGGGTCGTTTTAAAGACAGTTATATTATGCAGAAAATAAGTCAAGATTTACAATTAGATGCTTTATATTGCAATTCAAGTAAGTTAAGGACTTGTATAATTACTTGTCTTCCCCTACTTTTGTCAATTATTGCACTCCCACTACAATAATCAAAAACCTCGTTAGATGGGTTTCGTAGTGAGTGATTGAGGTCCTCAATGACTCAGACGAGTTGCAACCTTTTTCGATATATGGCCCGTCTAGCCATTGAAGTGGTGCGTTGCACTAATCAATCAAACTGATGATTCAATCTCTTCGGCCCATGAATCACTTAATCGCAACCTTTTTCGTTATATGGGACGAAATTCGTTTTGACCGAAGGCATCAAATGCACTAAAGAAGATCAAGTACACATCTTGATATATAACCCCCTAATACCGGGACGATGCTATATATAAAATACAACCATCTCTATCTAAAGCTTGATGAAGAGCCAGGATATCAAATATCCTTTCCTTACTCAGTATTTTAGGTGGGGAGATTTATAACATGGTCATGTTACTTTGCTAATTAGTCTCACTTTGCACATTAATTTCTTTCAGCGCAGTTAAGGAATATAATAATTAGAAAACGCCTAGCAATTCTAACAGCACACACTCACATGGACTTTATCTAGATTAGCTCGAGCCAACGAGCTAATCGGGAAGGGATTCTATCTATTACAAGAGCTTCCACTTATACAGAAAATCTAATCTTCGAGCTCCAAGCTTTCTTGTGGAACCGCCATGCTCCATTGGGCCTATCTAATTTTATTACAAAGAAACAGGCTTATACAAGTTTCTAATAAATAAAGATACAAGCTGGGGGGGCTCAAACTCCTGCCCAATACAACCCAGATAAAAGAAAGAAAACCAAAACCCTAAGTCTATAAGAGGTGTCATCATCACATAATTAAGGGAGCAAGTAAAACAATTAAACACATTGTGATGATCTTATTAAATCTTATTTAATAAATAATTAGATCCAATTTAATTTATTTGCGAGAATAAATCAAATTTATTTCGTCTCCTTTAATCAAATTCAAGCAGATTATATCAAATATATCATACTTGAAGATTATATCCAATTTAATCCAAGCAACATTAAATCTAATTTAATTGGGATCGAAAAACTAACTCATAGAAATCAATACTAATTACAGCAAATTAAGTTCACACAATTCTTATGGGCTTAGTTGATTAAGTCCAATTTAATCCAAGTCCAATCTAATTTCATCTGAAAATTAAAATCTAATTTAATTTACACAAGTGGATTAAATCTAATTTAATCTTTGTAGATATTAAATGTCATAACAAGAATATAATCTAATTAAATTCATGGTGAAATTAATTTTAACTTGATTTCCAGAGCTCAAAAGATTAAAATTTACTTAATCTTTATCGAAATAAAGTCTATCAATATTTCTATGAAAGATTAAAACTTATTTTATCTATGCGAAATAAAGTCAAACTTTATCTCTTAGTGTAACTCGGTCAAGTATAAAATAAATCTAATCTATTTTGACTTCTTTAATTAAATCTAATTTAATTATTGCAAAATAAATCTAATTTATTTTGACTTCTTTAATTAAATCTAATTTAATTAAAGTGACACTATATCCAATAAGGTCTCTATGGGTGAACAAATTTGAAACAAAAGAAATTAAGTTTAATCCGATTCCAAGAACGGCTAAATCCAATTTAACTGCAAGTCCAATTTACATAATCCATATCAAATCCAATTATTCCAGTGTAAATCCAATTTACATAATCAAAATCAAATCCGATTTATTTTGATAGGTTTGTTCAACTAGATTTGATCAAGAAAAAAATCAAGTCCAACTTATTTTGTTCACATGACTAAATATAATTCAATCAAAGTGTAAATAAATCAAATTTAATTACTAGAAAAGATCAAATTTTTATTTAACTAAAGGGTATTTAAATCCAATTTAATTTTAAAATAAATCTATTTTATATACCCTTTAATTTGGAGATTAAATCTTAATTTACTTTATTAAATTTTATTTATTTTGATAGGCTAGTTAAAATTTAATTTGATCAAGAATAAAATCAAGTCCAACTTATTTTAATCACATGACTAAATATAATTTAATCAAAGTGTAACTAAATCAAATTTAAGTACTAGAAAAGATCAAATTTCTAAATTAAGGGGTATTTAAATCCAATTTAACTTTAAAACAAATCTAATTTATATACCCATTGGCCTAAGAAAATAAATTTAATTAAAATAGATTCAATCCATTTTAATTTGAAATGAAAAGGAGGGCCATTAATCCAAATGGGTAACCTACATGTATTGTGTCAAACCCAACACATATTAATTAATACGCTAGATCTTTTAATTAATTTGTTGGGCCAGCATATATATTGATCAACAAGCTGAGCTCAAGCCCAACGATCTTTTAATCAATTCGTTGGGCATGTTAGGTAAACCACAGCGCTAGGCCAAGACTAGCGCAACATTAAATGCCCTGGGTTTCGGCCCAGTGCTGGATTAATATTGGTGTGTTGGACCGACCCCAACACATTTTAATTGTAATGTATTGGGCTCAACCTAACACGCTGACAGTGCTGCCCTAAAGGCAATACTTCGTCAGCCGCACCGTCATCGAGGCGTCGGTGACGGAGACTTCGTCGTTTACCGCCGCGGCGCCAAGCGTCGTGACAACGGCGATTCGTCACGCTGCTCAAACGACAAAACGGCGGTGCTATTCAGCTCCACCTTGCTTCCCAACCACCAACTGTGCGAATCTGATCGCACAGCTGGTGGGAGGCGTTCAAGGTGATGATACAGCGCTGCCCTTTGGCGGTGTGATCGTCTCTCGTTCAGCGTAGCGCCGCCTTCTGGCATCCTAGCCGAGCTGCAGTGCGATTTCGCACAGCAGTTTACTTGAGTTGCCGACTCGACGGTTATAGGCAGCGCCGGCGGTGCTGCCACTAGCTTCATCCCCAAAATTTTTCAAATCGAATTTCTCTCTTGAAATTTTCGGATCCAGATTTTTGATCTGATCAAAACAAATTTTGGATTCACTTTCTCAGCTTTAACTAATTCACCCAATTATATCTTAAATTTTTCGATCCATTAATGATAATTCAAAATCATCCAATTACGCAATAAATATGAATATCAAATAAACATATTAACGCGCATACAAAAAATCAGCGAAGCCATAAATTTGGCTTTGATACCACTGTTGGGCATCATTTTTCAAAATACACAGCGGATAAAAAATTTATTCGAGTTTCGAGCCATGGATCAATTTAGGCTTTTCGTTGATTTTAATCAAAGACCCAGATAGAACAATTTACCTTATGTAGCGTGTTCCGAATCATGTTCATGAGAGTAGCAACCCGTGAGTTCCTACCTCTAGATTGTCACGCGAAGATCATGATCTTCAAAAGCTCCATCCTCCTCTCCTAGCAACGGGGTGGGTGGCTAGCGCTTATGAGAGGGAATTTTATTTTACTATTTTTCTCTAAGAAACCTAACTCCAAGTTATAGGGTAAAAACTAATTGAGTGAATAATGACCATGGTATTTAAACAAAACCAAGGAGCTTATTCTCCAAGATGGGTGTCATGGAACTCGATCAAGTAAGAGTCATGGAACGTCAAAGTCATAGAACTTGATACTATACTAAATAGTCATACTGATGTGAAATTACCGAACTGCCTTTCGTATCCAATACGTGTCTGTTATATTTTTTTGGCCAAAGACTTTAATTCCACAACACTTATGATCGTTCATGTTGTTTCTCATTTTTTGAGACAGTGAATCCCCTATTGGCAATCAACTTCCTCTCATCGAACGCACCAACTAAATCGTACTTCGAGGTAGACCCCACCAACGGGTGATTGGGCCTAACTACTCTAATAACTTATTCAATGGTACGAGCAAAATGTAAATGACTCCTCAAGTCTAAAGCTCACTCATACTATCATAACAGGTAATCCCGATCATTGACTATCACTGAGTAAAAACCCATGTAATCGGATTACAACGAGTCGTGTTCGAACTTATTAACTCCATTAACTATCTCCACGACACTAGCTCCCACTATCTAATCAGTGTAAGACTAGCACTTCTTGTTAAAACAAGTGTCATACGAGTTGAATCTTGATGCCCAATTAAGATTCCTTAACACGCGAACCATATTTATAAGATTGAACACTTAACTCCACAAGTGCCTCCACACTATCAAATAAGTGGTGGTGAGTACACCTCAATCTTAGGGACTTGTTTGTTCAATACAGTTAATGCCACATAGTTTTACATGAACAAAACTCATTGCCTTTATAAATGTTCATACAATATAAATCAGTGCCCTACTCAAATCTAACTCCTCATTGGCATTCATAGCATACACCTAACAGCTATGGGCCACGGGCTTAACTTTGTCAGTAGCCCATCAGGCTCAATAATATTACCTTTAGACTAATGAAATAGCCCAGGTATTCTATAATGGATCGCCAGCCCACTCAGGCTTGTCTAGTATGTTACCCACAGGCTTTCACCCACGGGCGACACCCTGATCCAAGCTGGTGACGCGTTTAATTACAGTAATGCCCTTAGACATTTTTGGTGCACATAATAATGCCCCCCACTCCCGGGTTTTATCGAACATTGAATCCGGGAGTAGGAATTATACTGTGCGCTTAAAACTGTACAGTCTAACTTGGACTGGGGTGGAAGCCTTCGAGGCTTCTTCACTTACTTTTATTTAAATAGAGGTAAGTGTGAACTTTTCCCTTTCACCTCTCATTCACACCCTTATCCATTGAAAACTTTTAACTAGTGGAAAACTCTCTCTAGGAAGCTCTCATTTTTTCACCATGGCTAGAGTTAATCTTGGGAAAGCAAAACATCTTTCTCTAGCTCTTCATTTGATCTAGCACTTGAATATTTGATTCCCTCTCGACTTGTTGTATAGTGGGGTTTTCGTATACGCAGATGGCGAATCAGTCGAGCCCCGTTGCCTCAGGGGGTGGTCTCCTGACGCCCCCATGTCATCTAATCCCCGCGGCCAATTGCGAGGCACCTAGTGCCTCGCGGCTACCAGGAGGCGCCATGCCGCGAGGCACTCGGCGTTTTGGGCTATTAACTCAGGGTTGCCCTTTGACTTTGTCTGTACAGTGCAATTGTGACTTTATTGTATATCTCACAATCATTTCTTTTTAAGTGTTTTGAGTTCTTCATCATCGTCTAGCAACGGTAGCTCGAGGAGCGATGACTTAGTGTCTCTAGCGAGTGAATATAGGGAATTGGGATAATGGAAGGATGATTCCCAAAGCGGGATATCAGTGCGGGACTGTAAGACGGATTCGAGTGGGACACCTCATGTCAGGTGGCGTTTGAGAAAAAAATAGCGTACTTAGTTTCCCCGCCACTCCTCACCAAACCCCTTGATAGAGAAACACGTTTTCTGTATCTAGCGGCCACCCAAGAAGCTGTTAGTGTTGTACTAGTCAATAACGACTATAGGGATCACAAACCTATATACTATATTAGCCGCCTAGTCCATGGAGCCGAGCCTAGATATCCACTCATTGAGACACTGGCCCTTGCCTTGGTAGTTGCCGCTAGAAAACTAAGACCAGTGGTGCTTACTAACCACCCCTTGAAAAGGGTACTGGTAAGCCCCAACATATCGGGAAGGATAGTGAAATGGGTGGGCAATGGAGCTTAGTGAGCATGGCATCAAATATCAATGGACATCTGCCATCAAGGCACAAGTGTTAGCCGACTTTGTGGCCGAGATGATGGAAGATGAGGCCAGCTGCTCCCTGCCAGTATGGATGCTATTTGTTTATGGTTTCTCCATCCACTCAAGTAGTGGTGCGGGAGTTGTAATTTAGAGTCCTCAAGGGGATAATTTTGAATGTGCTCTAAGATTCTAATTGGGTGGCTCAAATAATGAAGTTGAGTATGACACGCTATTGGCGGGTGCCAATTTAGCACTCACCGCTGGAGCTAAGAAGTTAAATAGCCTATAGCAATTCACAGTTGGTAGTCAATAAGGTGAATAGAACTTACGAGGCTAAGGGGGAGAAGATGACCCAATATCTTGCCCTCGTTCAAAAAGTGAAGGATCATTTTGAAGAATTCGACCTTAGACAGATTCTGAGGTCTGAAAATGAAGTCCCTGATCAACTAGCCAAGCTGGCGAGTTCGATAACGTCCATTGAAGATAGAAAGTTAACCTTTATTACAGCCATCAAACCGGAGGTAGAAAGAGGAGGCCTAAAATATTGTGCGGTGAGGCCGAGGAACCCAATTGGAAAGATGAAATAGTAGATTACTTAGTTGTCGGTAGTCTATCCGAAGACCACAAGGGCACCAGGAGGAGCATTATGATGAGGGTCGCATGGTTCGTCATGATAGAAGGTGAGCTATACAGACGAGGTTTCTCACAATCCTACCTAAAATGTTTAACCCCCGGCAAGGTAAACTATGTGTTGCATGAAATACACGAGGGGTGTTGCCATAATCACTTCTGAGGCAAAGCCCTAGAGGCTAAAACATTGTGACAAAGATACTTCTGGCCAACAATGCTCAAGGACACTTAAGACTTAGTGCGGAAATGCTGAAGTTGTCAGGAGCACTCCAATGTAAGTCATCTCCCGAGGGCTGATATGCGACCGCTACAAAGTGCATACCTTTTCGATTTGTGGGGGTTAGAAATAGTTGGTCCTTTCCCTTTAGCCACCGGGCACAGAAAGTTTCTGTTGGTTGCAGTAAACTATTTCACCAAGTGGGTGGAAGCCGATCCACTAGACAAAATATCGGAGAAAGAGGTGATGAAGTTTCTATGGAAAAACGTAATAACATGCTTTGGAATCCCAAGGTCCTTGGTCTCGGACAATGGCACTCAGTTTCAAGGCGTGAAGTTAAAGGAGTGGTGCCAAGAGCTGAACATTAAGCAGTACTTCACCTCTTTTAGCAACCCTCAAGCTAATGGACAGACAGAAGTCACCAACCGCACTATACTACAACTCCTGAAAATTAAGCTTGGTGAAGTAAAAGGTAATTGGGTGGATGAAATTCCGGCTGTGCTGTGGTCCTACCGTACCACGCCTAGAGTTAGTACCGAAAAAAACCCCTTCAACCTAGTGTATGGAGCTGAGTCCATAACCCCGGTAGAAGTCGGAGAAAAGAGCTAAAGAGTAAGCCAATATAGGTTTGCCCAAAATGAGCAATGCCGAAGAGAAAATTTAGATTTTATTGCTGAAGTAAGAGATAATGCCTCCGCAAGGGTCGCTAAGTACAAGGTAAGGATGGCACGAATTTACAATAGCCGGGTGCGGCCCCGAGGTTTCCTAGTGGGAGACTTAGTGCTCAGGAAGAAAGAAGCCACAGGCCCTGTCAGAAAGTTGGAGGCCAATAGGAAGGTCCTCACCAAGTAAGTGAGATAATCAACCCTAGTACATACAAATTAATGACCGCTAGGGGCAAGGAGATACCACATACTTGGAATATATCCAACATCAAAAGGTATTTTACATAGTTATTTCAGGTGATTGACTGGCACTCCCATGTCAGAGATAAGATTGTACAAGTATTCTAAGTCTTTATTTTTCTATTCAAGACTTCATTTTACTTGCGAACTTTTTTTTAGTAATCAAGATCGGTCTCTCTAGTGCCACTCTTCCTATCCCATAGGAAGTAGAGGGATCGCATTGAAAACATGGATAAAACGCTTTACACTGCTTATAGATGCAGATAAGATTTAAGTAAAAACTAAATAATGCCTTTATTAATAATATCGAAATAAGTTAATTACAAGATAGATGCCCTATCATTCTATCCTCTATGGCATCTGAGGGCATAATCCTAATGACGTACCATAAATCTTACTTGATCGGGTCGCGTCGGTGAAGAGCTTATACGCATATAGCAATCGTAATCAAGGTTCATGACGACATATTCATCTCGCTTTCAATTGGGCTACGATTTGGTTCCACGGTGATGGCTAGGTGACAATCTTATCCTTTGGAAACCTCCCATTGCCAATTGAATTGAGCCTAGAGAGTCGCACTATGTGAAGAAAATGAATGATTTTCTATGCTAAGGGTGTTTTGGTAAATTCACATTCAATGTGAATGACTAACAAAATGGATGGCATGATTTAATTAAAGATATTTAATTAGATTAAATAAATTTATTAAATCATTAAATTCATAAGTTAAATTAATTGGAAATTAATTTATAAGTTGAATTAAATTAATTGGATTAATCAAATGGATTAAAGTAATTAATTAAAAGTCAATTGGATTGAACTTGGATTTAATTACACATGGGCTAAGATGGAACGAAGCCCGAAAGCCTATTCCACACAGGCCTAGCGGGCCGCCCCTCACTTATTGGATTAGGGGTTGTGTTTACTTAGCATAAATTGTTAGTCAGTGTCAAAATTCTACACAAGTCATAATTCCGAATCTGACTTTGAGCCAGAAAACCTACAACAAAAGAAAAGAAAAATTCCCTCCCTCTTCTCCAATTAGCCGCCGCCGCCATTGTTGTCGTGGACGAGATTGGAGCTTTCTTGGAGATTTTTCTTTCGTGTGCTATCTAGAGGTAGCATTCCCGGGGATTGCTACTCTCGTCATATCAATATGAATCAATTCACGCTTCAACAGGTAAATTGTTTATCTCTTTTTACCGTCAAGAAATCAACAATGAATCGAATTGATTCATTGTTTGGGAATTGTTTTATCCGCTGCATTTTTACTCATATGATTCCCAATAGTGGTATCAAAGCTAAATTCGTGACTTTGTTCATTTCTTTAATGTTTGTGTTTTTTGATTGTTTGAAGCACATGAACATGATAAGAATATTGTATGTTTTTTATTTTGAATCAAATTTCAATTGGGTGAATTTATTAAATCTGAAATTTGTTTTCAATTGGATTGAAATTCAGGAAATTCAAGAGATTGGATCTGAATATATATTTTGCTGGGATCGAATCTAAAAAACAAAATAAGAGGCTTGTTGTTTGAATCGGGTTTCAAGAGGGGAAAGAAATCACCGCCATGTTACACGGCAGGAGTCCGTGTGGCTGCAACTTGCTGTTGTTCGTCGTTGGAGAAGACAACTCGTTGTTGTTCGTCGATTGGCGTCGCCGTGCATAGCAAATCATTGTCGTGCGCCGCCTTGCGCAATGGATGGGTGTGTCATTTTTAGCGACGCTGTAAACACTGATGCGCGACTCGAGGCGGCGCTGGAAGCGCCGCTATGTGTCGCACCTAGTGGTGGAGGCCACCACCGTGACACGGTGCTAAGCGCCCCGACCAGTGATCCCAACATCGCCGGTGCTTGGCGCTGCGCGTTAATGGAGGTTGTTGCCCGATTTTGATGTGTTGGGCCAGCCTAACACAGCATGAATTAAATCAACGTTGGGTCGAAGCCCAGCGCATTTAATGTTGCACTGGGCCAAATAACCTATCGCTGGGCTTGAGCCGAGCAAATTAATAAATAATTGTTGGGCTTGAGCCCAACGTATTTTATTAATTAGTATACTGGGCTTGGGCCCAACAAATTAATTAAAATATCGCTGGGCTTGAGCCCAGCTTATTAATTAATATATGTTTGGGTTTGACATGGTCCGTTTCAATTTCAAATTTTAAATTAAATTGGATTTAGTTTAATTTATTTAAATTGGATTTAACTTATTTAAATTAAATTTATTTCTTGGGTTAAAGTATATATAAATTATATTTGTTCTAGAGTTAAATTAGATTTAAATACCCATTAGTTATTTTAGAAATTTGATCTTAACTAGTGATTAAATTTGATTTAATTCCACTTGATTAAATTATATTTAGTCATGTGAATAAAATAATTTAGACTTGATTTTATTCTTGATCAAATTAAATTTTAACTAGCCTATCAAAATAAATAAAATTTAATAAAGTAAATTAAGATTTAATATCCAAATTAAAGGTTATATAAATTAGATTTATTTAGAATTAAATTGGATTTAAATACCCTTTTGTTAAATAAAAATTTGATCTTCTCTAGTAATTAAATTTTATTTAATTACATTTTGACTAAAACTACTTTTAGTCATATGAATAAAATAAGTTGGACATAATTTTATTCTTGATCAAATTGAATTTAACTAGCCTATCAAAATAAATTGGATTTGATTTTGATTATGTAAATTGAATTTACACTTAAATAATTGGATTTGATTTGGATTATGTAAATTGGATTTACATTTAAATTGGATTTAATGGTTCTTGGCGTTGAATTAAACTTAATTTCTTATGTTTTTAAATTTTTTGATCACCCATAGAGACTTTTTTGCATATAGTCTCACTTTAATCAAAATAAATTAGATTTATTTGGCAATGATTAAATTAGATTTAATTAAAGAAGTCAAAATAGATTAGATTTATTTTGCAATGATTAAACTAGATTTAATTCATTTTTAAGTTAGATTTAACCCTTTAAATTCACATATGTGTTTAAATTGTTTATGTGCTCCCTTTAATATGCGATGGTTGACACCTCTTGGACTTAGGGTTTTATCTTTGTTTTAACTGGGTTGTATTGGGCAAGAGTTTAAGCCCCCCAAGATGTAACTTTCATTACATAGAATACTTGTATAGACTTGCTTCTTTGTATTTATGTTAAATAGGCCCAAATGGAGCTTGGCGGAACCACGAAGTGCTTGGAGCCCAAAGATTAGATTCTTGTATAGGTGGAAGCTCTTGTAATAGATAGAGCTGTTGGGGAAAATAAACCAAACGCAGCGGAAAACAAAATTTAATTTTTTTTTTCGGATTTCCCCATAACAGGATCAATCCCTGGGTTTTATCACACTTATGTACGATAGGGTAAAACAAATTTTACCCGTTGTAGCGAAGTGCTTGAAAAAACTCACGAGCCTGAATTCTTCAAGTTCTTCGCGAAATTTCTCCGGCTGAAAATTTGATGATCCGAGCAGTCCAATTGTTCTGCCTCTAAATTATCTCGCCGGAAAAACTTGATGAGAAAAATCTAGAGGAGTTTTTTTTTCTTGTGGCTTAGTGAATTACAACTTATGACATAGGTATTAACTAATGTGATATATTTATATCACTTAAATTAATACATTGGGCTCAAATTAAGCTCATAAAAGGCGCCTAGTGGCCGCCCCTCTTAGGCCTTGGTGTGCCACTTGGTGCACCAATTTGAGCTTAGTGTAATCTACTATTTAGTTAATTAATTCAATCTAATTAATTACTCTAATTAAATAATAGATAATTTATTTAATTAATTTTATTTCTCCAAGAGATAATATATTAATTAAACTATAAATGAATTAACTTATTTCCTCAAATAATTAATTCCATTTAATTAATTTTAAGTATCCAATACTTAAAATATTACCACAAGAAATATTTCATTTTTTTATCAATTTTTCCTTTTTAAGTGTGACTCTTTGGGTTCATCTATATTTGACAATGGGAGGAATTCATTGAATATGGGTGCCACCTAGCCAGTCAAGTGGTCCATATTTTAACCCAATTAAGATGAAATGATTAGATCATTTTTACCTTGCCAAATGTTAAAACCGTGTGAATATAAACTATTCGTTTCCTTATCCCGGTCAAGTGAGAGTCATGGTTTTTAGTCAAAACTCACTGACTTGACACTATGCTATATTTATAATAAGTTCAGATTAGTGAATGCTTCGTCAAAAGACTTTAAGATCTAACTTACTAATAAATGCATAAGATAATTCCTCGTTCACCTTCGAGGGAACGAATCCTATCTTAGATATCAGTTAAAAGTACTACTTGCCCATTTGGTTGTAGTTCGAGGTTGACCCCACCAATGGGTGAATTGGGCCTAACTACTCTAATGACGGACCTACTATCACAAGTATATCTTCAACTCGATTTCTCATGTCTAAAGTTCAGACACACCTATTACAACTTAATCAATTCTGTCATTGACTGTCAAAGAGTGAAAACCCATGTGACAAAATATGCGAGTCATATCTGAGTGCTACTATCTCCATCAGTGCACCTATGATGTGATTTCTTCACTACTTCCTAGTGATTGACAGGCACCTTTCTCGTTAAAACTCATATCATACAAGTCTTCATGATTTTCAATGCCCAATTAAAAATCTTTAACTTGCAAACTATTTTACTACACAAGTATCAAACTCCTCTAGTGCCTTAGAGAGTTAACTCTTGTGTTCATAGACTCATAGATGATTACAAATGCCAATATAAAAGTAAACAACTAATAGCCTTTTATTGATCAATTTAGAAATAATTACAAATTGATAATGTCCTATCATTTTCTAATCCTCTAGTGGCATTTGAGGACATTAACCTAACAAGAACCCCTTCCTTGATTAGCCCGTTGGCTCAGCCCGATCTAGAAAAGTCCATAGGAGTGTATGATGATGGAATAGCTAGGCGTCTTCTATATTTACGTTTCCTTTACTATGCTGTAATAAATTAATGTGCAATGTGAGACTAAAATTTATATTAACATTGTCAAATGTTATAATTCTCCCATTAGAAAATACTCAGTAAGTAAAGGGGCATTGGTTATCCTAGCTCTCCATCAAGCTTTAGAAGGTGGGTTCACTTCTAGTGCATGGCATCTTCCCGGAATAAGGGGGTCATGCATCAAGATGTGGTACTCTGTCTTCTCTAGTGCATTTGATGCCTTCATGTCGAAGCGAATTTCGCCCCACATATCGTTTAAGGTTGCAATGCGGGATTAAATTGTTAGACTGAAAGGAGTTAGTGGGATAAATGACTCAGATGGATCACCACTTATATATCAAAAAAGTTTGTGGTTCAGTGATCCATGAGCTAAAGGAGATTAAAACATCAGTCGGACCGATTGGTGTATGAAATCATCTCAATGATCTAACACGCCATACATCGTTCAAGGTTACAACTTGTTCACATCGATGAGGAACTCAATCACTCACTATGAAACCCATCCAACGAGGTTTTCGATTTATTGCAATGGGAGTGCAATATTTCGAGAAAAATAGTGGCAGACAAGTAAACATTAAGTCCTTATTTACTTGAGTGCATAATAACATATCTGGTGGTCCCAAGTGGCATACGAAAGGGTCTAGAAGGGGGGGGGGGTTGAATAGACCCTGAAGTCTTTTTTACTTCAAAAATTTCATATCACTTTTAAAGATTAGAACGCTTAGAAAGCTGATCGCTTAGGTCAGACGCTTCAGTAAAGATAACTTAGACTTAGTGATTTCAGTAATTTACCAAAGTAGGGTAACGCTTAGATCGCTTAATCAGGGTTAGCACAGCGGAAATGATTTAAAAGCTTTAGCGTTCGTTTTGGTTAAATAGTCGCTAAGCAGATTGACTTGTCTTTTTTAGTATAGATGAAATGATATGAACAAAGACAATAATAAAAGTAAATGACACAAGATATATAAGGTTCACTGGGTGATGTAATCCCAGCTACGTCCTTCTTCTCCTTTTTCACTTGGATGGAATTTACTAAGATGATTATCAAAGAATGATACAGAATCTTCTACAAGATAGTAAATAGGTGAAAATGATCTCGGGCTTCTTGATCACATAGATGTCAGCATCAATGAAGATCTTCTTCTACAAGCTTCTCTCACTCAGAAATACTGCCAATAAGGGATTTCAACAACTTTCTCACACAGATGAAAGGTTAAGGGTTTTATCACAAGGGTTTGTTTATTTTTGGAAAGATCAAATAACTTGGAATATCTCAGTAAGAGTTTAGGTTTTTTCTTTGGAAGATGTTTGAGATATTTTTTGACTGTATGGAATATATGTAAAAAGCTTGAAAGCTTTTGGCTATGGAGTTTCTAAGCTTTTTCTTTAGCAAATTTTTCTTGTGCATATACGTATATATCTCTCTGTATCTGTCTCTATTTTGGGTTTGCTGGAAGAGAGGTATTTATAGGCAATTCTTGGGATCTGTCCGTTGGACACATGTGAGAACGTGCCTTTCACGCGGCGCGTGATTATACCTTTTCTCTGACATTCCTGAATTCCTGCTGGTTCCGATTTGACTGGAGCAACTATAAACTCTAAAGTTCTGACAGTCAAGTCAAAAGGTGGCTTGTCTACAAGTCATATTGGCTTATCACATTTAATGCTCTTATCAGGCATTTAATGCATTTGAATTTATTTCCCGTTTGAAATAAATGTCCGTTGAATGATTGCATTGAAGTCCTTCATGACTTGAGGATTTAATTCAGGTGAATCTGAAACTGATCGCTATAATGCTTTGAGCGCTTGATCCATAAATTCTGAAATAGTCCTTTAGCGTTTGACAGGCGCTAAGAACAAATCTTCATCTTCTTCTGACTTCAGACGCTGATCTTCAACTTCATCTCTAATAGACTCACCTAGAATTCTATTATCTATTCGGTATCTAATACTTAGTCTAAAATTTATAAAGATAAAAATTACAAGCCTAACAAAATTACATACTTTCAAACGCTTATACAATTGATCTATGAAATATAAACTTACATTATATTTTGGGGTCTAACAAAAACTCCTATCTTGTCATCATCAAAACATCTAACATGAAATTTCCAAACAATATCTAATCATAAATCTTGGTATTTTCTGTTTTAATTATCTCTCTCAATATAACTTGTTACTACTTGAGACAAATGTCCTCACTGGACAACAATACGCTGATTGGATCACAAAATTGAGAATTGTTTCTCAATGACCATTTGTTGGAATACATACTAGATGTCGAACGACATCAATGCCATAGAGTTTATGACGATGACAAGGTCTGTGTTCCCTTCATAGACTAGGTCACTGATAATCACATATTCAGGGGATAAAAGATGAGCTCGATGTGCAGTGAAATAGGTAGCACACATGAAAAGAATGTGATAGTCCTAGATCAATCATGCTGCACTTAGAAAAGCTTATTGGAAAGCACAGTAGGACCGTTTGGCATTTGATATCGAATGAACTCATCAATACATAAATGACGGATTGGGAAATGTGGGAGACCACATGCTTAAAATGATATCCATGTAGGAGAAATTGAGTTCTCTGGATTGCTACATGAACTTTCATATTGAACGTAATCTCATCCTTCAACCAAACCCCAGATCCCTCATCTGCTTTGTCAATTTTTAATATATTTGACAATGAAGGATCGTTGACCGAGCTTATGGACAAGATTATAAATGCATAAGAACCACAAGGTGCATTTACTATTCCAATTAAGAGGAAACGGTTGGGTGTGTCCAGATTGGAAGGGTGTATCAACAAGGAAATTCCATTAAAAAGGTTCAGAGGTAATCACTCAAAGAAGATAGACACTTGCCCTACTGCATCTATCAGGGGCATTGGAAAATGTGACTGTTCTGAGCTGAAAGCTAAGGGTGCTAGAAGGTATAGAACTTAACTGTTCTACGACTATTTTTCTACTTCTTGGATTCTAGATCCCAGGAGCAAGCGCTCATAGATGTATTTTGAACCAAGATCTGGAAACAAGTAGAAATCTGGAGAATAGAGGAGATTGGATCTGCTTCGATCAATAAAGTTTGAAGTTTGACATTTGTGGGCCCTTCTAAGAATGAGGCCCGCAACATTTTCAATACTTTATTACTTTCTCGAAAGACCATTCTATGTATTATCTAGTGTGCTCGATGAAGTATAAGTCTGAAGCTCTTGAATTAATCATGAAATTCGAAGGCTGAACTAAAAACGAAACTAGGCGACGTATTAGAACACCTTGAGGTGGAGAATACATGAGTGCCAAGTTTGATAAGTTCTTATTAGAACAAGTCATAGTCTCACAACTTTATCCTCCGGAGATTCCACAACTAAATGGGATAGCAGAAATAATAGAACTGTACACTGTTGGACATGACACGTTTCATACTCAGCTACGCATCTCATTGAGGGATCATGCACTACTTACAGTTGTACTTATTCTGAACACATGTCCCTCGAAATCTTTCTGAAGACACCATATGAGATATGGTGTGGTAGGAAACCTAGTCTCAAATACATAACGATGTGGGGTTGCTCCGCGCATGTAAAGAAGACAAAAGCTGAGAGACTCGATGATAGATCCTTAAAAGAATGCATCGTTGGTAATCATGGGATACCTTTTTTACCTACATGGTGATCAAAGAATCATCGTGGCATAAGAACCTTCGTCAGAGAAGGAATAGAAGGAAAAATGATTGTTCTTAGAGAACAAAACAATACTCTTTAGGAGACATCTGTTCATGAAACCTAAACTGAACCTAACATGACACAACCGCCGCTTCAATGATCGCAAAGTATCTCAGCCGCCTGAGAGATATGGTTACTTGCTACAAGCGCATTATTTGATAACTTAGAAGAAGTAAGTCATAGATGTGATCCCTCTGACTACAACTAAGCAGCGAACGACATTGGTTCTGTAAAATGGCTGGAAACTATGAAATCAAAAATGGATCTTATGCATTTAGACCAATTCTGGACTTTTACCAATCTGCCCAAAGGCGTCAGGCTAATAGGGAATGAATGGAGCTATAAGAGAAGAATCGGTTCGGGTGGCAAGGCCAGCTATGGAGAAAAGATATAGTCAAAAGAAGGGCATTGACTATGAGGAAACCTTTTCACCAGTAGTCATGATCAAATCCATAAGAATTCTGCTAGCCATAGCTGCAAACTTACACTATGAAATCTAGCAAATGGATGTGAGAAACCGCGTTCTTAAATGAACTCCTCAAAGAGGACGCCTATATTGAACAAGCCCAAGCATTTCATATCCAACGTAGATTCTCATAAGGTATGCAAACTGAATAAGTTCATTTATGGACTTTGACAGGCCTCCTGCAGTTGAAATCTTCGATTCAATGAAGAAGTTTGGAATTTTAACTTCATTGAGAATGAAGATGACCAAGTGTCTACAAGATGACATTCTTGGTGCTATATGTAGATGGCATTCTACTTATAGGGAATGACATAGGCTCATTGATTACGGTCAAAGACATGAATCTCAAGCACATTTTTCATGAAAGACTTGGGAAGAACTACCTATATATCCTTGAGGATTTGCGTCTACAGAGATAGAGCAAATGGAACAATAGGAATCTCTCAAGCCTTCTACTTAGAAAAAGGTTCTAACTGGTTATAGGATAGATAACTCTAACAAGAGGAATTTTGGTCATGATACATGGAGTTCATCTCTCTAATCTATAAGTCCTTAAACCGACAAACATTGAAGATAGATGAGTGGCATACTCTATACCTATACAATAGGGAGTCTCATATATGCAAGAGACCGGACCTTGCTTAAAAGCATGGTATTGAGGTTTCAAGCTAACCTGGGTAAAGAGCATTGGATTGCACTGAGGTGCATCTTAAAGTACTTTTGAAACACTAAGAACATGGAGAAATGAAAGTGAATAGTTACATAGATTTAGATTTTTAATCTGATGTTGATAACTAAAAAATCCTCTTCCAGGTTTTATATTCATTGTGAATGGTGGAGCAGTGTCTTGGAAGCATTCCAAGCAAAGCACAACTACAGATTCCACATTTGAGGTTTAATACATGGCGGCCTTGAAGGCTGCCAAACAAGTTGTTTGGATTAAAAATTTTATGGTTAAAACTATAAATGATTCTTAGAGTGGAAATATTGTTGTCACTATAGTGTGACAACCATGGAGCTCTCGCGCAGGCTAAGGAATTATGGTCTCACAACAAATCTAAGCACATTGAGAGTAGAAATTATTCGAGAAATCGTTGGATAGAGGCATGGTTGCCATACAGAAAATAGTCTCAGCGCACAACGTGGCTGACCTACTTATTAAGCCATTATCACAGACAGTGCTAGAGAGACATCTTGGGAAGATGGGCGCAAGATACCATAGCAATTGGCGTTGAGTGCAAGTGGGAGATTGTTAGGTATATGCACTCAATGCCAATGAAGGAATTAGATTAAGATGAACATTTTAGTTATGATATACGAACTATTATATTATATATAAGGCATTGGTTGTTCATGTAAAGCTAAATGGCATTTAAATGTATTGAACAAATAAGTCCATGAGATTTGAAGATAGACTTTCCACCTCTTATGGATGAAACGAGGCATTGGAAGAGTCAAGTAGTTAATCTCTTAAAAAGGGAGTTCGCGAGTTAAGAAATTTTAATTGGGCATTAACATTTGACTTGTATGACACCTGCTTTGACAAGGAAGTACCAGTCGAACACTGATTAGATAGTGGGAGCTGGTGTCATGAATATAGTTATGGAATTAACATATTTGAACTCGACTCGCATTAATTCGATCACATGTGTATTTACCCTTTGGCGGTCAATGATCGGGATTAAGATTGTAATAGTATGTGTGAACTTTAGACCTGAGGAGTTATTTACAATATGCTTGTAGTATTGGATATCAGAGTAGTTAGACCCGTATCACCTGATAGCTGGGGTCGACCTCGAATTACGGTCCAATGGTCCATTCGATGTTGTAAGATAACTGCCAAAATGGCATTCAGCATCTCGATAGCAAACGAATATGTAACCTGTACGATCATAAGTAATTGAAATTATAAGTCTTTGGCCAAAATATATAAAGTAGCTCGTGATGGTCACTGAAGGTATTTTGGTAATTTTACATTATTATGATCCCAAAGTACAGTATCAAGTTCTATGAGTTTGACGTACCATGGCTCTTACTTGATCGGGTTGCGTCGGTGAAGAGTTTATACGCATATGGTAATCGTAATCAAGGTTCGTGTTGACGTATTCATCTCATTTTCAACTGGCTACGATTTGGTTCCATGGTGCTGGCTAGGTGACAACCTTATCCTTTGGAGACCTCTCATTGCCAACTGAATCGAGCCTAGAGAGTCGCACTATCTGAAGAAAAGGAATATTTTTTATGCTAAGGGTATTTTAGTAAATTCACATTAGATGTGAATGACTAACAAAATGGATGGCATGATTTAATTAAAGATATTTATTTCGATTAAATTAATTAATTAAATCATTTAATTCATAAGTTAAATTAATTATAAATTAATTTATAAGTTGAATTAAATTAATTGGATTAATTTTAATTTGATTAGAGTAATTAATTAAAAGTCAATTGGATTGGACTTGGATTTGATTACACATAGGCTAAGTTGGAACGAAGCCCGAAAGCCCATTTCACACAGTTTTAGCGGGCCGCCCCTCACTTATTGGATTAGGGGTCCTGTTTACTTGGTATAAATTGTTAGTCAGTGTCAGAATTCTACACAAGTCATAATTTTGAATCTGACTTTGAGCCAGAAAGCCTATAGCAAACGAAAAGAAAAATTCCCTCCCTCTTCTCCAACTAGCCGCCGCCGCCATTGTTTCCGGGGAGGAGATCAGAGCTTTCTTGGAGATTTTTCTTCCTCCTGATATCTAGAGGTAGGATTCCCGAAGATTGCTGCTCTCATCATATCAATACGAATCAATTCACGCTTCAAGAGGTAAATTGTTTATCTCCTTTTACTGTCAAGAAATCAACAATGAATCAAATTGATTTATAGGTTGGGAATTATTTTATCTGCTGCTTTTTTACTCATACGATTCCTAACAGCCACTACCCTATTCTTTTGGTGATCAGCCAACTCCTGAATACCATGGCATATTCATCTCGGTCCAATTGACCCTCAAATATAGGTTACTCTAAAACCCGAACATGATGTCACAACCCAAACCGCCTCGGTCAACCGATCTACTGACATATTTCCACTAAGGACCTTTTTCAACGACAATCTCGAATCTCTCAAATATCTGCTCCATGCCCCTACATAAGCTATGTCTGAACCATCTACCTACTTTATTTTTCAATGGCCAAATCGGGTCACTGACATACCTGCTCGATGCTCCCACTCGACGAGCTTTGTCACATCCCTCTACCTTAAAAAACCCCCACGACTCCGCGACTCTGCCTACCCGATTTTGCAACCTGTCTCCATGATTTCCGACTCCACGGTCAACCCCTCTCGTCATGGCTTACTGTCTTCATGGTTTATCTCTACGTGGTCATGCCTCCACAACCCTTCCATCTGGTCTCTCGACTACACGGCTCTACCCTCTCGCCTACCGATTCTGTCACTCTGACCTCTGGCTCTGTGGATTTACTTTCTTGGCAGTTACCGACCCCCGTCTCTGGAACTCGTTCATCCCTCTCGGAAACACGATTTTTCCTCCAACCTCTGGCTTAACGTATCTGCCTCTGGCACTGCAACTGCTCCCACTGGCTTCGTGTTCTACCCACCTGGTAACACAAATCTACCACCGCTGTTGCGAATCTGCCTAACTGCTGCCACCACGATTTTCGAACATTTTCTCGTTAACGTTCAACGTGATTACTTTTCTTTGGTATCTAACTAACCCCGTCCTCCTCTGTCAACTTCTTCGACTGCACCACGACCTCAATTCATGCTCCCTGCAATGAATTGTCGAGCTTGATTATTCTTCCATCTCCTACCATCGTTCCCACGATGAAATTCGCGTTTCAACAAAACGCTTCCCTATAGATCTAGATCTAAGACGTCTCCTAAATCTATAACCTATGGCTCTGATATCAGTTGTTAGGAATGATAGCATGAGCGCACGAAAAAATAATCAAGAAACAAAAAATTCTAAGCCTAAACATGAAGATAACGACACGAGAACTTTGACGTGGTTTGGCATAATTTGTCTACATCCACGAACCAACCTAGACTACATCTTTATTTCTCCATGAGTGAATCAATCAATTACAAGTAGAGTTCTCATATTTATAATAGTGGAGAAACCTAAACCCAAACAAATAAGGAAAACAATGCTTAACAACTAGTCCTTTGTAAGGGTGTTTTAGTCTTTTCACAGCAATTAGGGAGTAATTTCAAGTTGTATATGCATTTAGTGAGTGCAGTCTTTAAAAATATTTCTAGGGACTGATTCATGAATTCAATTAGGGATTAAGGATTTTACACTAAAAAACCGTTTTAATAATCCTCTGATCATTTTATTTTTATTATAGTGTATGTCCATATGAAATACATTTTACCCGATTCTCAATGCTAATAATACATAACTAATCGGGAAAATTACTACCCCCCCCCCCCCCCCCCCAAAAAAAATAATTTATCAGATCCAAAAAACACGTGAAAATATTTTTCAATTTCAAAAACCTATTCTATAAACTTTTTATTCCCAAAACCCCAAAAGTAAAGAATAACAACTTTTTGGACTAAACTAACCTTCATTTATTAAGTTAATAAATGATCAATTATTTTTTCTTATTGGAATCGTTTTGTTTTAATTCTTTCAAATTGATGATCATAAAATACGTATTTTATTTTGTAATATTAAAATTTTCAAATATTTGTACATAATTTATTTTGATTTTAATATGGTAATTATCTATAAATATATGTTTTAAATTTTTTAAAACGATTATAAACTTTGAAAATTAATATCATAATTAGTACCAATTATCAATATAAATTTTTTAAATAATTAAATTTTATTGCAAAATTGCAATTGATTAATTTTTAATCTAGAAGGCTAAGGGAAATTAAATTTATAAATTTGTTAAACCTAATATTGGGTTTTTTGGAATGAAAAATTGATGAAATGGGTATTTTAGATTGATAAATATTATCATGGGTTTTTTGAATTTAAAAATTTATTTTAAGGATTTTTTAGTAATTTTCTCTAAATAATATAAAGTCGAATTCAGAAGCCAATATTTAACGACAATAATTGCTACGGTTTACATAAAGTAAATTATGCTAGCCATTAATTTCTTGTTAATACTTGCGTGAAAAAATTGTATTCAACACATAAATTAGAAGAACATAAGATGAAAAGATTTGGAAGTGAAAGACAGGAGCCGAATTTTTTAAACATAAAAATCGCTTTATTTTATTATTGTGTGCGGCTGGTGTTACAGAAAGCGCACGGCTAGTAATCATCATCAATATTTGCGGCTGTTCATTGTAAAGAAACTAGGCTGTCCTGATGATCAAAAAGAAAATGAAAAAAGGCTGTCCTTTTCAACATGAGGCATGGTCAGTACTTGTAGCATCCAAGAGTCATGTTACTTAAAAATCTTATTATATATGTATTAATAATTGAAAAGTACCTTCACTTCTTATATACTGTGTGAACCTAACAAATAATATCCATGAGGGAACCATTCAATACACTTATTTTATGTTTCACATATTATACTTGACGAATAATATTTCATATTTGGCAAAATAAATATTATTTTACTTAAAATTCAAAATTACATTAAAATGATTATAATTATTAATTGAATATTATAAAATTAAAAAATACAAGTACTAATGATATATACTAATACTAATTATTGTCTACCAGAACAAGTACAATCAATATACCATATAAAAGCAAGTACTTTGTCAACCTACTTTTTGTTGTTCAAAGTGTATTGCTTGTGAACTTTTTTGTCCTTCCATCTTTGAGTCTTATCCGTTATTTGCAATTTGTGTTGATGAGCAGGGCTTTGGGGTGAATTTTATAGTTATTTTTTCTTTTATTAATGCATGAATCTTCATTGATGATGCTAAAAATCGTCAGACAGTTGATGTCACGTGATTGACCACGTGGAGTAAGGAAACCGATTCAACTCACGACAAACTAGGTTGAGGGTTGGTTAATTTATAGACTGTACTCGATTACTTCAAGCTGCCTACGTACCCATGATATTTGTGATCAAATCAATTCATAGTTCTTTTGTGGTGTTACTCTCAATAGCCAGTCAGTTTGTATTGAGGAGTGGATAATTTTACATGATAGCCTGCTGCTTCTTTCTAACACTCTTTTTGGTGGGGAGAGCAGATGATGAGCCTCTCCCAGCTCCTCTAAGGTATTTATAGGGAGTTGGTAGTGGGCTACGGGCTATGGGTCCAATTTAATTAATAACTCATTAGGTTTATTCTCATTGATCTTATATAATAAAACTCAATTATCTTTAGTGGGTCTTCCGCCCTTTTTTAGGCTAGTAAGGCGGGTTATCCACGGATGTTCACTGACACGCTAATACCTAACGTGCTTGAATAGCAAGTGCACTAGTCGTGTGTAGTAATAAAAGTGGACAAAATAAGTCAGGGTTGTCGAACCACGGATACTTGAATTTTTTAATTTATGATTAGCGAGAAAATAAGAGACAATTCAAATTAAGAAGATTAAAACAAAAGTAAATTGCAATGATATGAGAAGCAGAATGGAGAACAAAGGAGAACGGACTATAGATTAAAACCAAGATCGATAAATTGACTAAGGCACATGCTCCAACCTAATCTACTTCTCAATATACGTGAGCTACTCTTCAAATTATTAGACTCCTGTTGCTTTGGTGAAAATTCCTTAATTAACTATTACCCGATGTCTCGGCACATAATAATCCTATGATTAATTGACGGTTCTCTAAATATGTCTATCCGAGAATCTAATCAATAGCCACGCATTAAAGTTCTAGAGCTTCCCCGGATAAACCCGGCTAACAGCACCCGGAAATCTCTACCTATTTCTAGGGGCAATTCCACATTTGTTTCGGATGATGTGTTGATTCCTTTGAACCCTAATCTATCTTCTCTCGAATGACTAGATTAGGCAAGATAGCAAGCATATGGTGATCAAGCACATGATTGTGATAAAAGCACAAAATCAACACACAAAGCAACAAGAGAATTAATACGAAAATTAACTTCACATATATTGATTTGTAAATTAGGCCTTCACATGGCCTTAGTTCCACAAAATCAACTCATCATCAATAAGTCAAGAAAATCTAGAACAAACATATACATAGTTATTAACACAAACATGTAAATGAAATGCAAGTAAAACTCCCTAAGGCTTAAATGATGATGAATCCTTGCTTTTAGCTTTAATCTCTAGCTCAATCTCCCTTCTTCCCCTTCTTAGAGTGATGAAAAGATGGCTCCAATCTCAAAAAATGGCCTCCCCACTCCAAAATTCGAACCCCCATTCAGAGCTGCAAATTCCATAAATAGGTTCCAAAACGGTTACGACGGCGCCCAGGCGCTGGTGGATCGGCGCCCAGGCGCGGCCGACGTGGCACTGTTGTGTTGGGGGAAATGTAAGGGAGACGCCCAGGCGTGATTTTTGGCGCGGGAGGGCTCAAGCCTAGGCATGGAATGTTTGGCGTCTGGGCGCGCGTCTGCGCAGCTTTTGTCTTCAGTAGTCGTCTGGCACCTAGGCGCGGAATCTTTCACGCTTGGGCGCCGTGCTGTGAAACTTCACTTGGCCGGCGCCTAGGCGTAGTGAATATCGCGCTGGGGCGCCAGTCTGCGAAGCATGTTCTGATGTAATTGGCTGGCGCCTAGGCGTGGTGAATATCGCGCTGGGGCGCCAGTCTGCGAAGCATGTTCTGATGTAATTGGTTGGCGCCTAGGCGTGGTGAATCTCGCGCTTGGGCGCTAGTCTGCGAAGTATCTTGGCATGAACTTGTTTAATACGTCGTTTTTCCGCCCTTTCTCTGTTTGCATCCATTTACAATCTGAAATCACTCCACACACGGATTAAACGCAAATGTGGCAAGAGTCAAGCGATAAATGCACCTAAACCATAAACAAAACGTACTTCAAAACAAGAAAAACGGCTCTTATCATTCACCCGCGGGTGGCGACCCGACCCGGCTTGGGGACCTTAGGTATATTTTGACGCACATCATTCATAAAAAAATCAATATACCTTATGAAATGATATAAAATAAGCAGAATTTTTATTCGCGAATACTTCATTTTATTCGTATTTTGCTTCTTTGAGTACTAATTTGTTTATATCTCGTTCCTTTATCTTTTAGCCGATTATTCACCGTAATTTTTAATAAAATGTTATAAAGTACTTGTATATATTAAATAACAAATGTTTGATGTCTCATATTTAAGTAACTAGTATTAAACATTAAAAAACATCCACTTATTTTTAATAATGATGTATATAAATTTATATGTGTTGAAAGACTTGCCTCACTTTGATTCTATGTCCATGCTATAAAGCACGGACACTCCGAAAATTCATCCTCGCCAGTGTTGGGCATTTTTCGGACACGACATGCCTCCGACACATGTTGGACACGGCGAATCCGTGTCCTTTATTAAAAAAATAAAATTCAAATTCGGGACACCGTGTCAAACACGACCAGGTGCGTGTCTGACACAGTGAGGACACGGATGGCAGTTTCATAAGAAATTAAAAAGTGTGGGATTCAAATTATAAATGGAAAAAATTCAAAATCCTAATTCTAATCCCCTTTCAGCAAATAGAGCACGCCTAATATGTTTCTGTTTCAACTCTAAAGCATCTTTCAAGTTTCAAATCCAAGCCCGTTGCTGTCACCGTCTTTTTCGCCGGAGCAAGGGCATCATAGTCTTCTTCACTGGTGCCATGGAAGGGTTCCGAACTCCAAGCCACCATCGCAAGGTTTAACTTCCTACTTTCTTAGTTTACTTTAGACTCCTAATTCACAAATTCAAAACCCTAAATTCCCAAATTGAAATATACATTATTTTGGGGTGAAATATGTTTCGATTTCACCCCATTCGATTTCTAGGTTCGTGAACTACCCGAGTTTATCCCACTAACTCCTATAATCTAGCATTTGAATTTCACCTTGCAACCGAACAGGTTTCTGGGGTGAAATATGTTTCGATTAAGGCATTTGCATACACTTTATAAAATTTCAAATTATTTTTCAATGTATAACCCCCATAACTGGGAAGCATTACACATTTATAGTAATTCTAATTTTAGAAAGCTTAGAGGAGGGTGAGGATGTCAAACATCCTTTTCTAACTCGGTATAATTTATTTGGGAGAATTTAATTCGTCAAAAGATTTTGGTCTCACTTTGCACATTATTCAATTTATATAGCGCTTTATTCTATATTGATCATGCATAAAAATAATACTAATAATCATGCCTTTCAATATAAATAAACATAGAATTTAAATAAATAAATAAATAAATTCATCACTTGATCATGGACTTTTACTAGAGGGCCCGAGCCAATAGGCCATCACAAAAGGCATAGATTAAACCTATTAAACATTCATGGGCCTTTTGACTTTATCAACTTTGAATTATTTTATCTCGATTCCTAAAACAACTCATGCATTATTTCTAAGAATATAATAAATAGCTTCAAACTTGATAACCCATAAAATTAAAGGTAAAACATATAATCCTAAGTCTATGATTAGTGTTTTAATCACATAAGACATGCTCGCATCAATTAATACATGCTCGCAATATTAAATCACTTATGTTGATTATTAAAATTTTAGTCCAACTAAAAAGTCCTTTATAAAATTCTTTATGATTTCACATATTCACTATTTCAATTAAAATCATTCTATTCCAACTAGATGACGTAGATGTATGAAATTAAGAATTAAGTGCATCTACCTTTAATTAAAATAATATGAACACATAAAATATGGAATTCTATATTTTATTTTATTATGATTTAAAGCCATCAAAAATGGAAATACTTTTATTTGATCAAAGAATAAATTATTAATCTCTAAGAAAAATAATTTATATTCCTTATTCAAAATGAAGTAATTTCCAAGTCGAGGAAAAAATAACAATATTTAATCCATAAATTAATTATTAATCTCCAAGAAAAATAATTAATTAGTTCTAATTAAATATTATATTCCAATTAATCTCATTGGGCTCGATTTCATCAAACCCAAGTCACCATTCTTTTGGTCCACATGGATTCAATTTAATTGGACTCAAAATAATTAATTAGAACATCATTCACGTTAATTGGGCTAAATTTAATTTAAGTCCAAATCACCAATCTAATTGGCCGATTTAGATTTAATTAGATTAAGTCCAAACTAATTAACAAATTGAAATTGGATAATTTTCAATGGGGCTTGATTTAAATTATTCAGGTCATCATCCTTTTGATCCACACAATTAATTAAAATCACCCAAAATTCAAAAATCAATTTTGACCCAAACATAGTCCATTTTACGACCCGAATCCATGACCCGGATCAACGAATTGGGTATCCAAACCCACGACCCGTCAGGCCAAGGTCACGACCCGACGGGCAGTGACTAGGTAAGGCCGGGCCGAACGGCCCGGCTGCGCTAAACAGTACGCGAATAGCGCGCGCAGCTGTGCGAGCACTGTTCACGCGCGAACAGTGGGTGCGCGCTGCTGCTCACGTTTTTCTCGTTGCTTTCGAGCCCCGTTTTTCCTCGGTATTTTTCGATTTTCAATATCATCAAATATCCCCAGATTTACAATAACTAAAAATAAAAAAACTAGGCAAAAAACCATAAAACGCAGATTTAAGAAAAACTTACAAACATGCTTCAAAAACACATAACATGCAATTCTTAAATCACGTAAACAAGATCAAATATGCAAATCAGAGATTGGCTCTGATACCACTATTGGGTTTCGTTCGAAAAAGCATAAACCCAGCGGAAGTGATTTCAAAAATTAAAACAAAAACCCAATTGGTACTCTAATTCGCATAATTGAATCTAAAAGCGTATAACGAATAAAACTTACTCGTTAATATGAATATTATGATGGAGAAAAACTTCTTTTTCTCCAAACTCGAAATATTGAAGCTTCCAAATCTTCAATCATTTGGTTTGATTCTTCAAACTTGAACTTGATCCGAACAACGAAAATACGCCGTCTATAAATTGTCACGCACAGATCAACAAACAAAAAATCCCCTTTCCTCTTTCTCTATGGTCGACGGCTAGGTATAGAGGAGGGGAGAAATATTTTTCTTTCTTTTGAGAGTTATGAGAGTTGTGTATTCTTCTTCTTTCTTGTTCTAAGTCAAAGAGTCCTTATATATCTCATGACTTATTGAACTAGTCAAAACAAAAGAGCCCTAATATGTGGCCTCTCAAAGACGCCACTTTGAGGCCTCATAGGCGTCCAATTGGACTCCTTATTTAGCCCCGGGATTTATTTTGTTTAATTAATTTCTTATTTCAATTAATAATTTATTATATCCAATAAATAAATAAATTAATTAAATAACCAAATTAATTAGATAAATTAATTTAATAATTTATTTCACAAGGAAATTAATTAACGATTAATCTTATCATTAGAATTAATTATTTCATCTAATGAATAATTAATTATTTAATTTATCCAATAAATTAAAACTCCTAGAAGAAATAATAGAAATTCCTTTTTCTTCATTTTTCTTTGTCAATCCTTTAGCGCGACTCTTTAGGTTCGTTTCGTTTGGTAATGAGAGGAAACCAAAGGAAGTGGGTAACAACTAGCCAGTCACGTCGCCCACTTCGTAACCCAAACAAAAACGAATGATTGGTGGGTGAGTCTCCTAGTGGAGGTTTTCTGGATTCACAAGGTCTCGAACCCGAGACCTTGCTTAAGCGGAACCAAGCTGCTTACCACTCGGACCAACCCCCGTTGGTCTTTTCTAAGCCTAATGCTTAGTCAATTTTAATTCATTTAATTATTTATTTAATAAATATTATTTATCCAATAAATAAATAAATTAAATCCTTGTTGACTCCATAATTAATTTTCTCTAAGAAATTAATTAACATGTCAACTTAATTAATTAATAAGATCATCCAATGATTAATTAATTAATTAATTTCGATATCCAATACTGAAAGTTCTCTCAAGCCAATTTCAATGATTTTTCCTTTTTACAATTCCTTTTAGCGCGACTCTTTAGGTTCGTCTCAAAAGGCAATTGGGAGGAAACCAAAAGGATGTGAGTAACATCTAGCCAGTCAAGTGGCTCACATCGTATCCCAATTGAGAATGAATGAATAGGATCATTCCAAACCTTTCACGCTACGAGTATAAACCTTTTATTCTTATATCTCAGTCAAGTGAGAGTCATGGTTTAGTCAAACTCACAGGACTTGACCATATGCTTAGCTCATAATGAATCAAAGTCCAGGAGTATACCTTCATGTCTAACATGAGTATCTCTTATGCTTTGGCCAAAGTCTTTTGACCTCACTCATTCATGACTACATAGGATATTTAACTCATACACTTATGAGAGAATAAATCTCATTTGGCTAATCAGTTAAGACTGCTACTTGCCCATCAAATCACACTTCGAGGTCCATCCCACCGACGGGTGAATCGGATCTAACTACTCTAATGACAGACTTGGTGTCACAAGTATATCTTCAACTTGATTCCTCAGGTCTGAGGTTCACGCGTACCTATCACAACTTATCAGTTTCATCATTGATTGTCAGTGAGTGAAAACCCATGTGATGAAACTGATACGAGCCTTGTTCGAACTTATCAGTTTAACTGAGATGTATACATCATAAGTTCCCACTACCATTCCCATACTGTTTGACTGACACTTTAACTGTCAAAACTTATGTCATACAAGTTTTTATCTAGCATTGATGTCCAGTCAATACTCTCTTCGACCTGCGAACCATTTTTAGATAATAAGGATCAAACTCTTCAAGTGCCAATCTTCTTAACCCATAGGAAGTAAAAGGTTTGCCTTATTATCGAGGACTTTATGTTGTTTATTAAAACATTACAAATGCCTATAAGAAAGCAACAAGATAATGCCTTATATTATGAAAAGATATTGTTTAGTTACAAATGAATGCCCTATAAATCTATCCTCTTTATGACATTTGAGGGCAAAAACACTAACAATCTCCAACTTTCACTCAATGCCATTTTCTATGGTATTTGATACATCATAGCATAATGGCTTGGTCAATAGTGACATTGTCAAGGTTATTTTCGAACGCATAACGGTCTCTCTTAAACTAGACCTAGGTTCCTTCACCTGCGCTATTGCTCCAGACAATAAAGTGGCAACGAGAGCTATACTTGGAACCACTTGGAGTTCTTCTATAAACTTCCTACCAAACAGCAGCTGCCTTAGAGGCAGCTATCAGCCTAGAGATGTCTGTCAAATCCCCGATCATTGACATCTGATTGAAAATCCGAGTCAGTGTAATCTACTCTTACCACTCCCATAGATGAGAATCATATCTAGTTCTCTTCAGATACTTCTTCACAGGTTCCTTGCCAATCCTAACTTACCGCATAATTGCATACATCAAGCTACCCACTGCAGATGCATAGGGTGCTCTAACTTCATAGACTTCGAGAGATGTATCCCATGCCTCATTGGCAAAATCTATACTTCATCTTATATCTCGTAAAGGTCTTGAGAGAGCCTAGAATCTCTGTAGATTCGAATCCCTAGAATATAAGTTGACTCTCCCAAGTCTTTCATGAAGAAAGTACTTGAAAGCCACTTCTTAACAGTGGTGAGCATTCCTATATCATTCCCTATGAGCATTCCTATATCATCTACATATAACACAAGGAATGTTATCTTCCTCCCACTAACCTTCTTGTAAACACATGGCTCATCTTCGTTCTTGATGAAGTCAAATCCTTTGACAGCCTCATCAAAACATAGATTCCAGCTACGAGATGCTTGCTTGAGTCCATAAAAGGATCTCTTAAGCTTACACACCTTATGAATATCGTCCTTGGATACAAAACCTTTAGACTGTTACATATAGATATCCTCTTCTAAGAATCCATTTAGAAAAGCAGCTTTGACATCCATTTGCCATATTTCATAGTCTAGTTGTGCTGCTATTGCAAGAAGAATCCTTATTGATTTGATCATAGCCACTGGTGAAAAGGTTTCTTGGTAGTCAATTCCTTCTTTTTGACTATACCCTTTCACCACCAGTCTAGCTTTGTAGGTGTCAACCTTGCCATCAATACCAATCTTTCTCTTGTAAATCCATTTACACCCAATTAGTTTTGCCCCATCGGGCCAATCCACAAGTTTCCAGTCTTGGTTTGAATGCATCGAATCAATCTTAGTTTGCATAGCTTCATGCCATCTTGTAGCATCTACATCTACCTGTTAGGTGTGTGCCCTCGATGCCAACGAGAAAATAGATTGTATAGGGCACTTCATTGTGTTGTACAAACAATTTTATTCTATTTATAGAAAGGCCTTATATAAATCTGTATATTGAACAAACTCTATCAATGAGGACTTTCCACTCATGGACACGCTAATACTTAACGTGCTATGATAGCAAGTGCACTAGACGTGTGTAGTAATAAGTGGACAAAAAGTCCGGGTTGTCGAACCACAAGGACTTGAATTCTAGTTCATGATTTTCGATAAAAGATAAGACAATTAAAGTAAAGTGCAAGATTAAGCAATTAACGATACTATAGATTTAATCTCACGTATGATAAAATGACTAAGGCACATGCTACAACCGAATCTACTCGTCAATATATATGAGCTACTCTTCGAATTATTAGACTCCTATTGCTTTGGTGGAAACTCCTAAATTAACTATTACCCGATGTCTCGGCACATAATAATCCTATGATTAATTGACGGTTCTCTAAATATGTCTATCCGAGAATCTAATCAAAAATCACGCATTAACGTTCTAGAGCTTCCCCGAACGAATCCGGCTAACAACACCCGGGAATCTTTACCTATTTCTAGGGCAATCCCTCATTTGTTTCGGATGATGTGTTAATTCTCTTGCACCCTAATCTATTTTCTCTCGAACAACTAGATTAGGCAAGATAGCAAGCATATGGTGATCAAACACATGATTGGAATAAAAGCATAGAATTAACACACAAAGCAATAGGAGAATTAATACAAAGAGCAACTTCACATATATTGATTCATAAATTTGGCCTTCACATGGCCTTAGTTCTACAATATTAGCCTCTCATCAAAGCCTTAAGAAAATCTAATACAAACATATACATACTCATGGAAATAAACATGTAAATGCAAATAATTAAAACTCCCTCAATTGATTGATGATGGATCTTTGCTCTTGATCTTCAATCCTTAGCTCCTCTCTCTTTGTTCCCCTCCAAAAGTGATGAAGAAAATGGTGATGAATGATGATGAGTGAAAAGTGATGGATAAAATGCCTCTCTCTCCCCCTCCTCCTCCAGATCCCTCGGTCAAAAATGCCTTAAGAAGACCTTAAGAAGACCACCACAAATCAGCTCCTCATGTGTATGTCCCCCCTAGTGTGTCCTCCACTACTCTTAAAGTGAGTAGTATAAAATTCCCTAAAGTAGATCTAGTAAGAAACATACTTATGACATCCCCCCCATACATGTGATGACCTCTTGGCTTTAAATGTTCCATTCCCCCATCAAATGATGATCTTTTGGCTGAAAGGAATCAAATCTCGGATGTGGCCACGCCTAGGCGCGGGAATTATGGCGCTCGGGCGCCCAAATCAGAATGTTGGGAGTATTTGCCTCTGTCTGGCGCAGTAATTGTATTTCCTTCATAACTCTCTCCACAAAACTCCGATTTGGATGATTCAAGTCCTCATTTGAAGCTAACACATAGTTCTACAACTTTGTAGAAGGAAACTTCATCCAATTCGGTCTCTAAACATACGGAAAAAGCGCTCGAACGTGGAAAGTGGTGCTGATACGGCGCCCGGGCGTGGGCAAGATGGCGCCTAGGCGTAGGGGTGCATAGCAATTTGGCCTAAACTTGTTTTATACGTCATTTTTCATCCCGTTCTTTGATTGTATCCATTTAAGACCTGAAATCACTTAATGCACGAATTAAACGCACATGTGGCAAGAATCAAGCGATAAATGAACCTAAGACATAAACGCAAAGGGGCTTAAAAACACGTAAAAATGCCTCTTATCAACACCCCCACACTTATCAATTGATCGTCCTCGAGCAATAAGAGTTTTAAGATAAGGAAACATCATCAATCAAAGAGAGAAACAAAAAGAAAACTACCTAACTCACTTTCGTGGAGTAAACGGTTGCATTTAGCGAATGCAACAAGCCTTTGAACCTTTTAGTTACCTCAAAGGACGAGTTATAGTCTCGTGAGGGTTTGCAGACGATATACCCACAAAATCGAAAGATTTTCAACCACGATCACTCAACGTAAATTACAATGATTAATAGCACACAATGGTATGAATTCATCTGTTTAAGCTCATATTACAAATATATACACATCACACATTTGCTCATGTTACGCCTTAACATTGAAAAGATCATCCTAAGGGTGTAGTGTAATAAATCTCAAGTATTATAGTCAAGTGGCATTCTTACCACTTTTCAAACATTAACCCCATATTTATCAACTTTTGATTATTCACATGGTACGAGAATTGAATACAACTTCATAGCCACTTAAAAATTCATCACTTCATTCCACTTTCGGATTTATCTTATGCACTTTCAACTCGAAACATTAGAGGCTAGACCATGTGCAATGTTTGATCCTCTTAGGCTTTCTATGACACCCGTGTAACGAGTTTTAGGCCAATAACTCCTAAACCAGATGGCTTTAGGGTATCAAATGTGGAGACATTCCTAAGGGCTTAATCGCTCGAGTGTCAAAGGCCACAAAATCAAACTAGGTCCTTATTCACTTAACACTTGCATTGGCTTGAGCTTAGCTCAAATTAGCAAAATAGTACAGTATTCTAGGCATGGTGCTCTTCGCCCCCAGTATCTATTAAGCCTGACTTTTTCAGTCATACCAATGTTCAACCTCTTTTTATTATTATTAAGCACACGAAGTTAACGTTCTCAACTCATAACACATGTGAAAATTCTAAGTTGATATTTCCGGGATCAAGCCTTTAAGTGTTTCAAAATGATTGCCCACTCAACTCCTCTACCTTCGATTTAGGTGCATATGTGAATCATCTTAAGGTTAATCTAGTCTAGTTAGGATCCCATAAGCAAGGAACGATGTGTATAGCCATTAAAAACCAAATTGATAGAGAAAACATACCATGTATTCAAATTAACCATACTCAATGCCTCAAGTGAAGGGTTGAAATTCTATCCAAAAAAAATTAAAATTGCACACATTTCACATGTAGAGGTACAGCACCCCCCAAACTTGGACCGAAATATGTAAAACATGAATCAACATGACTATAATGGATGATGTATACCCCCCCACACTTATCATGAACATTGTCCCCAATGTTTGAAAAAGAGAAGGCAAAGTACACGTCACCATAGGGAAGCTGAAAAGCAAACCCGAGTCCACTTAAGGCAATCAAGTCCACGGATGGCAATCACTGTGTCGATCACTACATAGGTAAACAAATGCTAGCCATACAGAGCATCAAACATTGGATAGAATAGAATAAAACAAAACGAGACAAATAAAAAATGAGAAACATGCATGGAAAGAAAACATCAAGCATCCAAACATAAAACATAAAATATCCAACATCCCAACAAAAGATATCCAAAAACGAAAAGAAACATGCATGGAAATAAAACAAGATAAGCCTAATCGGTGGTGCCAAAACGGTCAATGTAATCCTCATCCTCGCCGCCGAGATCATCCAAATCAATCAACGGGCTACCCTCATCATTATGAGCCTCATCATCACCTCCTTCAGGAACGAGAGCACCTGACTCGTGCATATCTGCGGGCTGCTGAGGCGGGGGGTGCGGGTAAGGTGGAGGAGCAGAATAATCAAACGGCCCCCAACCGACAAACGCATCATGCTCTACAAAAAGCTGACGGAAATAAGCACAAGTGTCGGACATGACCACCCTCATCTCATCTCGCAACTCCTCCCTCAATTCATCCTTTAATTGTCTAATGGCGGCGGCATCCATAGGTGGAAACTGTGGGGAGCTAGTAGACTGGGATGAAGACGGGCGAGGCCTCTTTGAAGTAGCTGGTGGTGGAGGAGCCTGGGAGTCGTCATCTACCACGGTGAGATAAGAACCAGGAAGCTCAGTACGCTCCAAAGGAAATGTGGGAACCTTAGCCGCCTTGCATAAAGCTGTGATCAGTGACGGGAGAATGATGGGAATCTTCCGAGTGGGACCTTCTCCCTTTTGCTTAGCCAATTCTTTGTTAATCAACGGCCCTAACTCATTCTTCAACTTCCTAAAGTGGTCCGTCAAAGACTTGTGGATTACCCGGGCAAAGTCCACAGCTTTCTTGGACATAATAGCGTAGATGAGGGTGGCCCGTTCCTTGTTTGCCTCTGATCGATTGGTACTCGGCATTAAATTGAATCGGATGAAGTCGAGCCAGAAAGCAGCCTCGGGTAATAGAGCCCTACGGGGGACATGAGCTTCTCCGGGTACCCATTCCCACCCTTCTCGGCCAATAACCTGCAAAATATCCGATAGGCTAACTCGGAGGCGCCCTGCATTGTAAAGAGTGGTGAACTCGCATGTCTGAGGGGTCGGGGTGCCTATGCTCTCCCTAATCTGTCTCAACTCATAATTGACATGTTTGCCCCGGACCAAAAGGGTAGTCCCCAGCCATCCTCGTGTCTCAATCTCATCATAAACCCCGGAGCTGAAGAATTCCAAGACCCAAGGAAGATGAATGGCCTCGGGCTTTTGACAGAAAAACTGTAAGCGATGAAACTGTATCAATTCGTGCACAGAGGGCTGTCCCCGGGTGGTTAAATAGTGCTCCTTAATAAGGGTGCGGGGGGTGCTCAAACTCTGACACATAATTTGGACTTGGGGGTTTTCAAAACGGGTATTATCGGGAGTCTCGGGCTCATTAGAGGAACCCTCACCCACTTTTTTCTTACCCTTGGACGGTCTGTTGGTAGTTCTCGTCATTTGCAACAACAATTATCAACTTCTCAACTACTCAAATCAACCCAAATGCAACCAACCAAATACAACAATAATCAACGCCCAACAACACACCAAAATCAGAGAGCAACCCACACTCTAGCAACAATAGACCATCCAATTCAACAACAACAACCCCCAATTTTTTTTTTGATTACAACCCACAAATCCAATAAAAGCCCTCAAATGCAATAACAACAAAAAATCAATCTACAATCGGACAATGCCCCAATTAATCCTCAAAATATAACGCAAGGCACCTACTCGTCGGCTATGAATCGGAAATGGAAGAAGGGTAAAGCCAAAACTCACCTTTTATCCCCAACGATGTGAAAGAAGAGCCTCTTGTGCAACGAATTATGTTGATGGAAAGTGGCGGTGAAATACGGTGGAAATGGCCGGAATTGGTGAGAGAGTCGCCGGAAATCGCGTGGGAGAGGAGTTGTGAAGATTTTGGGAGAATTTTGACCGTTTTGACCCACATATGTGTTTAAATCAGAATCGGGCGCCTAGGCGCGCGTGTTTGGGCGCCTAGGCGCGCGACACAGCGTACCTGGAGTGGTAAAGCCCGCGCCTAGGCGGGCGTTGTTCGGCGCTAGGGCGCCCCTTTCAGAATCGGGCGCCTAGGCGCCTGTTTTCTCGGCGCTTGGGCGCCCCTTTCAGAATCGGGCGCCTAGGCGCCTGTTTTCTCGGCGCTTGGGCGCCCCTTTCGGAATAGTTTTGTAAAGAATTTCATTTCCTGTTTCAAAAGGGAAGAGACAAAACACTTAAAACACAAACTAACAAAGATGTAAGACTAGAAAATAAAGCAACAAACGGGATAATAAGGGAAAAAGAAAAGGAAACGGAAAGAAAACATGGGTTGCCTCCCAAGAAGCGCTAGTTTAGAGTCATTAGCTCGACTGAAAGCGAAGAATCACGAAGGGTCCGCGAGGATGAAGGACTCTTTGTCTCTTGGTCCATCCATCCCTAAGTAAGGTTTTAGACGTTGAGCGTTGACCAAGAAAGTATGTCCTTTATCTGTTGTAAGCTCGACGGCGCCGGATGGATAGACCTGGGAAATCAAAAATGGGCCCGACCATCGAGACTTAAGCTTCCCGGGGAAGAGTCGGAGTCGAGAGTTGTATAGCAACACCCGCTCTCCCTTGTGGAATTCCCGGGGGAGAATATGTTTGTCATGCCACATTTTGGTCCGCTCCTTATAGAGTTTTGCGTTCTCATAGGCAAGATGACGCCATTCTTCGAGCTCGTTGAGTTGTAGCAAACGTTGTGTACCTACACTTTGAGAGTCAAAATTTAGAAACTTAATGGCCCAATAAGCACGATGCTCGAGTTCAACGGGCAAGTGACATGTTTTGCCAAAAACAAGACGATACGGGGACATGCCAATTGGGGTTTTATAGGCGGTCCGATAAGCCCAAAGAGCATCATCCAATTTAAGGGACCAATCCTTCCTTGATGCGTTGACAGTTTTTTCTAAAATACGCTTAATCTCCCTATTCGAGACCTCCACTTGGCCACTAGTTTGTGGGTGGTATGGGGTCGAAATTTTATGCTTCACCCCGTACTTGGTCAATAAAAGTTCAAACTGCCTGTTGCAGAAGTGGGTGCCCCCGTCACTAATGATGGCTCGGGGAGTTCCAAATCGAGTAAAAATATGCTTCTTCAGAAAACGAGTGACAACCCGAGCATCATTAGTAGGCAAGGCCACGGCTTCCACCCATTTGGAGACATAGTCTACCGCAACAAGGATATATTTATTTGAACAAGAACTGGGAAAAGGGCCCATGAAATCCACACCCCATACATCAAACAACTCACACTCTAACATGCTATTTAAGGGCGTTTCATGATGTTTAGAGATGTTCCCCATTCGTTGACAGCGATCACAAGATTTGACATAATGATGTGCATCTTTAACAAGAGTAGGCCAGAAGAAACCTGATTGGAGGATCTTAGCTACCGTTTTGGAAGGCCCAAAATGGCCACCTACCGCCATATCATGACAATGAGATAGGATAGCATGCACGTCCGTTTCGGGTATGCAACGTCGAATTAAACCATCTGCACAAACTTTGAATAAAAAGGGTTCGTCCCAAAGATATTGCTTTACATCAGATAGAAATTTCTTCTTTTGATGAAAAGTGATATCCGGGGGAAGACGGCCCGTAACAATGTAATTGGCAAAGTTAGCATACCAAGGTGAAATTTTTTCAGAAATAGCAAGGAGGTGTTCATCTGGGAATTCCTCACGAATTGGTGTCTCATCTAACGGATCATTCACTAGCTCTAATCGTGAGAGGTGGTCGGCTACTACATTTTCGGTGCCTTTCTTGTCTTTTATCTCTAAATCAAATTCTTGGAGTAACAAAATCCACCTAAGGAGTCTTGGTTTAGCATCTTTCTTGGCAAGCAAATATTTTAAAGCCGAATGATCGGTGTAAACTATCACTTTGTTTAGCACGAGGTAAGAGTGGAATTTATCGAATGCAAAGACTATGGCGAGTAATTCTTTTTCCGTGGTGGCATAATTCAATTGTGCATCGTTAAGAGTTTTACTAGCATAGTAAATGGTTCGAAATACCTTTTCCTTCCTTTGGCCAAGGACCGCTCCAACCGCGGTGTCACTCGCATCACACATCAATTCGAATGGTAAGCTCCAATCGGGGGATGACATGATAGGGGCGGAAACTAAGCGTTCCTTCAAATCAAGAAAGGCCTGCATACAAGAAGAATTGAAATCAAAAGGTGCATCTTTAACAAGCAAATTAGACAACGGTTTCGCAATTTTAGAGAAATTCAAGATGAATCGCCTATAGAAACCAGCATGCCCGAGAAAACTCCTAACAGCTTTTACCGATGTGGGCGGGGGAAGTTTTTCAATGACCTCAATCTTGGCTTGGTCCACTTCGATCCCTTTTTGAGAGATCTTGTGGCCAAGTACAATCCCCTCCCGGACCATTAAATGGCATTTTTCCCAATTCAAAACAAGGTTGGTTTCTTCACAACGTTTAAGCACAACATTTAGATGAGCAAGACAGATATCAAAAGTTGTTCCGAAAACAGAAAAGTCATCCATAAAAATTTCAAGGAAATCTTCAACCATATCATGAAAAATAGCCATCATGCATCTTTGGAAAGTGGCCGGGGCATTACACAAGCCAAATGGCATCCTTCTATAAGCAAATGTGCCATAAGGACAAGTGAAAGTGGTTTTCTCTTGGTCCTCAGGATCTATGGCAATTTGATTATAGCCGGAGTAACCATCTAGAAAACAATAGAAATCATGCCCGGCTAATCGTTCAAGCATTTGGTCAATAAAGGGGAGGGGGAAATGATCCTTACGTGTGGCATCATTCAACTTACGGTAATCTATACATACACGCCACCCACTAATTATACGAGTTGGGATAAGCTCATTATTCGCATTCTCAATTACCGTTATCCCCCCTTTCTTAGGCACCACTTGGGTAGGGCTCACCCACGCACTATCAGAAATAGGATAGATTATACCTGAGTCGAGCAGTTTAATCACTTCCTTCTTTACTACCTCTTGGATTTGTGGGTTTGATCTCCTTTGGGGTTGGCGTGTAGGCTTGGTGGAGTCCTCCATAAGTATTTTGTGCATACATATCGCTGGACTAATGCCTTTGATGTCCGCAAGTTTCCACCCAAAAGCCCGTTTGTGAGATCTCAACACCGTCATTAATTGCTCTTCTTGTGATCCTGAAAGAGATGAGGAAATGATCAATGGGAGTGTTTCGTCATCGTTCAAGTACACATATTTAAGGTGGGAGGGGAGGGGTTTGAGTTCGAGAGAGGGGGGTTCTTCAATAGATGGGCGAGGTGATCCTGACAATGATCTATCAACTTTGATGAATCCTCCCGAATGAGAGGAAGATTTGTACTCCAAGCTTAGAACCTTTTCCACTAGATCATCTTTCTTCCGAGTCCACTTGCATGGATTTCATAAGACTCTGTTCGAGAGAATTTTCAATTGTATTGTCCTGTAAATACTCAACAATCAAATGGTCAAATGTATCAATTCGATAACACGAGTCATGATCAATAGGATGTTTAAGGACTTTGTAAACATCAAAGGTAACTTTGTCATCGCCCACATTCAAGGTAAGCTTACCATTAGCAATGTCAATTACCGCCTTACCCGTGGCTAGGAATGGTCTCCCTAGGATTAATGGTACCTCCCCATCTTCTTCCATGTCGAGTACTACGAAATCAACGGGGAAATAAAACTTGTCGACTTGGACAATAACGTCTTCGATTATCCCCTTGGGCCTCTTGATCGATCGGTCGGCTAGTTGAAGGCTCATTGAGGTCGGCTTGGGATTTCCAAGGCCTAGCTTTTTAAACAGTGAGTGACACGCGAATTCCTAGCAAGTATACTAGGTCGTGCAAAGTAATAAAGTGGATTATTAAGCCCGGGGTGTATCGTCTCCACAGGGACAATTGGATTCAATGCTCGTAATTGCTATATTATCTAACTCTAAGCTAAATCAAATTATAAGGTGATTGATGTTTATACTATGAAAATAATCAAAGATAAATATGTGATAAACAAGATAATTAATCAAATGGAATGAGATGATTGGGTTATGATCCTACTATGTTCTATCCTATGCTCATGAACTTCTCAATTATCCGGATTCTTAGAACGTTCTTGATATGGCGAAACCCCCTAATGTATTTATTACTCAATCTCTTGAAATAACAAGCCTATACTAGTTAACAACTTCCTATATCTCTATAGTGAAGATTGAATAACTAACATGCATTTAGGTTCAAAGGAATTCCTTGTTTACGAAGATCCTACATTCAATCGGGTCATCTTATCACAAAAAGCCACACAACGCAATCGATTCTATCTCTAGTCAATTGTTACGTTATGATGTTTGATTTTTCGATCTCCCTTTATCTATCTCCTCTCGGTCTCAAGACAAAGCATTATATCAAACACATGGTGATCATTCATGTGAAAGCATTAAGCACAAAATCAAACATGTAACAAGAATGTAATAAATCCGGAAATTAATGATTCATTAAACATAAAACATCACAAAGTATTCACATAACCCAATCAAATAAGTACTTAGCTCATACTTACAATAACAAGTAACTCAACAATTCTATAAGACATAGTTGATGAACTAATCAAAGAGAAAGAGTTGAATTACTCCCTATTACAAAGTGTGAATCCAAGGTTTGATGATGAAAATGATGATAATGAGGATGATGATGACTCTTCAAGCTTCCTTAGGACCTCCCATGGCTTCCCCTTAGTGTTTTGGAGCATTTCCCAGCCTTTAGGTAAGTGAAGAATGTGTTTAAAAGTCCAAAAACGGCGGATTTTAGGGCACGGGAATGAATTTTCGGACGCGGTCTTGCGCCGCGGTCGTCTCACGCAGAATTCGCAATTTTGATCATAACTATCTCTACAGATGTCGGATTGAGATGATTCAATTGCTACGTGAAGCTATCTACCCTTGATCTGATTCGGCATATAAGTAGACCGCAATATATGAGCATCTTTCATCAACTATCTTCTTTTGTTTCTTTCTTCAATTTCAAGCTAAATTTGGATCTCCTTTCTCGTCTTTCACGCATAAATCAACTTGTATCCTACAAAACAAAATCTATACCAATCAAAGCATCAAAGTTCAAATCATTTGAAATGGGGCATGCTTATTTATGGAAGAAGATTGATGCTGGCCCCCGAGTCACATAACACCTTCTTGAATGATAGGGATCCAATTGTGCATGGGATTGTGAGACTCCCGGGATCTTGGAGCTTAGTTGGCAATTTATTGAGTAATACGGCGGAGCATTCTTCCGTGAGGCACACCGTCTCATTCTCTTCCCACTTCTGCTTGTTGGAGAGTATGTCCTTGAAGAACTTCACATAATTCGGCATTTGGAGAATGGCGTCAATAAACGGAATATTAATTCTCACTTCCCGAAGGATTGCCAAAATTCGAAGAAAGCTCGGATCCATCTCCTTTTTCTTCTTTTTGTGAGCATTTGGGAAGGGGAGACGAACTTCGATAGGGGGAGAAAGCGTTGGATTAGACGGATGAAAACCCACAGAAACAGTAGCCGGCGCCTGGACGCGTATATCGGCGCCTAGGCGCGGATCTGTTGGCGCCTGGGCGTGCAGTTCTGGGCGCTCGGGCGCGGGATGCAGAGAGTTTGCATCTGGCAGGTTTGTGGGTGGCGCCTGGGCGTGCATGTCTGGGCGTGCAGGCGCGGATGTACTGGCAGTGTCATTCTCCAATTGTTTGCCACTTCTCAAGGCTATGGCATTGCATTGGGCCTTCGGGTTCTTTTCCGTGTCGCTTGGGAGAGTCCCCGGGGCTCTACCGTTAACCGCATTAGAAAGTTGCCCTACTTGTGTTCGCAAATCCTTCATCTCCATACACATATCCTTTATCATACTCCGAAGTTCGTTGAAAGATGTATCGGACTTTTTCATGTGAGCATCCAGTTTCTCATCGATTGTGGGAGGTCGCATTTGCACTTGACCTTGACCTTGTCCATTGAAATTGCCTTGCCTCGGGGGTGGGTTATTGAAGGGTGGTCGTGGAGCTTGATAGATCCCCGGTTGATAAATCCCCGGTTGTGCGTTCTGTGCGGGGTTGGGCCTTTTTGGAAAATTCTCGGGTATATGAAAGTTCACCCGAGGTTTATTTTGATTCCCCACATAATTAACATTGCCAACCTCCGGTTCCAAGACTACTACTTCCTCAACTACTTCCTCAATACAAGCAACCTTTTTAGAGGATGAGGCTTCTTCATCGTCGGGGTAAAGCTCGTCTTCTCGGGCCAACTGTTCGACTTTGTCCCATACACTTTGACAGTCTAACCCAAGGAGATCTCCTCCCGCACCCGCGTTGAGTCTATGCCGAATACGTGACCTAACCCCATCATAGAAATGGAGTACTTGTTCATTCAACCCAAAATTATGATCGGGACATTTACGGAGCATGCCCTTATATCTAGCCCAAGCCTCGGCTAAAGATTCATTGCTCCTTTGCCTAAACCCTTTTATATTACTCCGTAGCTCATTGATTTTTGAGGGTGGAAAGAATTTATTTAAAAAGGCATCGACCAACTCACTCCATGTTGTAATAGATTGTGGAGGTAAGGATTTGTACCATGTTGTCGCCCTATCCTTCAATGAGAAATGGAAGACTCTTAGACGAATCGCATCAAGATCTCGTGGGTGATATTGAATGGTCACAAGAGCCTCATCTATGGTTTCCAAATGAGCGTGTGGTGATTCGTGCGGTTCTCCATAGAAAGGATCTCCTTGCACCATATTAAAAATGTGAGCCGGAATGTGGTAGTTTGGTGTGAAGAAATTAGGCACGACTACGGGCCCCGGAATGGTATGGACCCTAGGTGGTAAGCTACCCCGAACCGACGGGAGTTGTGGAGGAGGTACCGCTTGCATGGCTTGTAGAACACCTTGTAACCACTCCCTAGTTTCCGGTGAGTTCATGTCCGGGAAATTTCCATTTGGGTTTTGGTTGAGATTATTGGCCATTTCTCTTGCTCGCCTACTAGTCCTAAGAACTCGTTCAATTTCGGGCTCCAACTCGTATAGAGGCTTGTTTGAGGAGCGGGTCATGCACCTCAAGAACCTAACAATTAAATACAAGAACAAAATTAGACTAATCACGAAAATAAAAGAAAATCAAGAAATGAACGAAAACTAAGAATTATAAAAAATGTAAACGAAAATAAAAAAAAAAACTAAAATAAACAAGTCCCCGGCAACGGCGCCAAAAACTTGGCACGCTAATACTTAACGTGCTATGATAGCAAGTGCACTAGACGTGTGTAGTAATAAGTGGACAAAAAGTCCGGGTTGTCGAACCACAAGGACTTGAATTCTAGTTCATGATTTTCGATAAAAGATAAGACAATTAAAGTAAAGTGCAAGAAAAAGATTAAGCAATTAACGAACCAAAGAGAAACGTACTATAGATTTAATCTCACGTATGATAAAATGACTAAGGCACATGCTACAACCGAATCTACTCGTCAATATATATGAGCTACTCTTCGAATTATTAGACTCCTATTGCTTTGGTGGAAACTCCTAAATTAACTATTACCCGATGTCTCGGCACATAATAATCCTATGATTAATTGACGGTTCTCTAAATATGTCTATCCGAGAATCTAATCAAAAATCACGCATTAACGTTCTAGAGCTTCCCCGAACGAATCCGGCTAACAACACCCGGGAATCTTTACCTATTTCTAGGGCAATCCCTCATTTGTTTCGGATGATGTGTTAATTCTCTTGCACCCTAATCTATTTTCTCTCGAACAACTAGATTAGGCAAGATAGCAAGCATATGGTGATCAAACACATGATTGGAATAAAAGCATAGAATTAACACACAAAGCAATAGGAGAATTAATACAAAGAGCAACTTCACATATATTGATTCATAAATTTGGCCTTCACATGGCCTTAGTTTTACAATATTAGCCTCTCATCAAAGCCTTAAGAAAATCTAATACAAACATATACATACTCATGGAAATAAACATGTAAATGCAAATAATTAAAACTCCCTCAATTGATTGATGATGGATCTTTGCTCTTGATCTTCAATCCTTAGCTCCTCTCTCTTTGTTCCCCTCCAAAAGTGATGAAGAAAATGGTGATGAATGATGATGAGTGAAAAGTGATGGATAAAATGCCTCTCTCTCCCCTCCTCCTCCAGATCCCTCGGTCAATTGCTCAAAAATGCCTTAAGAAGACCACCACAAATCAGCTCCTCATGTGTATGTCCCCCCTAGTGTGTCCTCCACTACTCTTAAAGTGAGTAGTATAAAATTCCCTAAAGTAGATCTAGTAAGAAACATACTTATGACATCCCCCCCATACATGTGATGACCTCTTGGCTTTAAATGTTCCATTCCCCCATCAAATGATGATCTTTTGGCTGAAAGGAATCAAATCTCGGATGTGGCCACGCCTAGGCGCGGGAATTATGGCGCTCGGGCGCCCAAATCAGAATGTTGGGAGTATTTGCCTCTGTCTGGCGCAGTAATTGTATTTCCTTCATAACTCTCTCCACAAAACTCGGATTTGGATGATTCAAGTCCTCATTTGAAGCTAACACATAGTTCTACAACTTTGTAGAAGGAAACTTCATCCAATTCGGTCTCTAAACATACGGAAAAAGCGCTCGCACGTGGAAAGTGGTGCTGATACGGCGCCCGGGCGTGGGCAAGATGGCGCCTAGGCGTAGGGGTGCATAGCAATTTGGCCTAAACTTGTTTTATACGTCATTTTTCATCCCGTTCTTTGATTGTATCCATTTAAGACCTGAAATCACTTAATGCACGAATTAAACGCACATGTAGCAAGAATCAAGCGATAAATGAACCTAAGACATAAACGCAAAGGGGCTTAAAAACACGTAAAAATGCCTCTTATCAGATATGGCACTGGAAGAGTCTAGTACTTGATCACTTAAAGGGGTTTACAAGTCAAGAAATCTTAATTGGGCATTAAGATTCGACTTGTATGACACATGCTCTGACAAGGAGTGCCAATCGAACACTATTAGATAGTGAGAGCTTGTGTCATAAATATATCAATGGAATTGATATATTCGAATACGACTCGTAGTAATCCGACCACATGCGTATTTACTCAGTGACTGTCAATGATTGGATTACTGATCATAATAGTATGCGTGAGTTTTAGACTGAGGGATCACAATCAATATGCATGTAGCATTGGATCTGTTACTAGAGCAGTTAGACCCGATTCACCCATTGGTGGGGTCGACCTTGAAGTGCGATCTCAATGAGACAAGTAGCAGTTGTGAGGTGATTGCCAAGATGAGATTCACTGTCTTGATAGTAAACGAGAATGTATCCTGTACGATCATAGGTAAGTGAAATGACAAGTCTTTGGCCAAAGCAAATAAACTAACTCGTGTGGAACACGGAGGTTGGTTTGGTAATTTCATATTACTATGATCTATTGCACAGTATCGTGTCTTGTGAGTTTGACATGTTCCATGACTCTCACTCGATCGGGATATGTCAGTGAAGGGCTTATACTCATATGGTATTTATGATCTAGAGGTTCGTAATGACACAATCATTTTTGTACTCGATCGGGCTACGATGCGGGTCCACAGGACTGGCTAGGTGACACCCACATCCCTTGGTATCCTCCCATTGCCAGTCGAGATGAACCTAGAGAGTCGCACTATTAGAAGTAAGCGAGATATCTTTATATATACGTTGTAAGGGCACTTTGGTAAATTGTCATTGGATGGACGAATTAAATGAAAGGACGAATTGATTTAATTAGTTGTTTAATTAGATTAAATGATAATTAATTAAATCATTAATTCAAGTATTAAATTAATTAGATTAATTGATTATTTGAATTTAAAAGAATTGATTAATTAATTAATTATATGTTTAAGTGGATTTAAACTAGATTAATTAATTAAAAGATGGACTAAGTTGACTGGGCCAACTTAGCCCATCTGGGTCGTCCACTAGGGCCCTATGAGGCACCCACTATGGGCCTTAGGATTTGAGGATTTATTTCATCCTCAAACTCCTAGGTAAAAGAAGAATTCAGTTATCTGGTTAACACGTACAAAACAGAAAACCCCTCTTCCTCTTCTCTGCCTAGCCGTCTTTCACAAGGAGAAAGGAATCTGGAGAATTCAAGCTTACTTCGTGTGAAGTTCTAGACATAGGAGTCCCGGGGATTGCTATTGTAGATTGTAGAGCAAGAATCGAATCACGCTTCAAGCAAGGTAATTCGATTTTTGTGATTAATGTTCTTGAAAGATGAAAAATCATCAACAACCTTAAAGTGATTCAACTTTAGGAATCCGACATGCTTTAATTTCTGCTGTGTTTCGATTAAGGATTCCTAACAGTGGTATCGGAGCCGACCTTAATGGTTTTGATGATTTTATGAGTTTATGATTATGTTGGTGGTTTAATTTTGAAATAACTCTGAAATTTATGAAGGAATTCATATATGAAAAATTGAGGATTTTGAATCTTGTTGATTGGATTAAACAAATCTGAAACTAAATTTGGAATTCTTGAATCGGATTTAAAAAACTGGCCGATGAAGCTGAATTCCGGCGACGCCGCTGTACGAATAGCAGCAGCTGCTGTGCGAATGGTTTGCACAGCAACGCTGTGCGGTGATGAAGGGCGGGGTGACGCCAGGCGTCGCCGTTCGTCGTTAAAAGGGCGGCGACCTGTAGCTAAAAGAAAAAAAAACCCGCGGGCTGTGTTCATTGCACAGCCACGTGGGATTTGAACGACGCTGAGGCGACGCTTCATGCGTCGTTCGACGGCGGGTCATCGGCGCGACGCCCGGCGCCGCAACTACGACCGGCGATTCACCATCATCGGCACCGGGCGCAGACTTGGCGGCGCTGTTACCTTCTCCCTAATGGGCAGAAGTTTGATTGTGTTGGGCCGAGCCCAACACAATTAGGTTTTGTGTTGGGCTCAGCCCAACATCTAATTAATCCATTTGCTGGGCTTAGCCCAGCGTGTATGTGTTTATTAATAAGCTGGGCTCGGCCCAACGATGGATTTCAGCACATATGAATAGTGTTGGGTTAGCCCAACGTGTAAATAAATGGAGGTTGGGCCTTGCCCAATTTGTTTAATATATATATATATATATATATATATAAATATATATATATATATATATGCATGTATGTATATACATGCTTATTGGGTTTGACCCAATACATTTGGCATAGTCCATTTGGATTAATTAATACCCACTTTTAAATTGAATCTTTGTTTTCAAATTAAATTGGATTTAATAATGATAATTAAATTAGATTTAATTATTCCACCAAAATTAGATTAGATTTAATTTTTGTAATAAATTAAATTAGATTTAACAATGCAATAAATTAAATTATATTTAATTTTGCTTTGATTAAATTAGATTAAATTTCCAATTAAGATTAAGTAGGACTTAATTTTAATTTGATTAAATCGGATTTAATTCTACCATCTAAATTAAAAATGAATTATTATAATTAAATTGAATTTAATTAATAATGAATTAAAATTTGATTTTAATCTTTCAAATGCCAACATAATCTTAAATAGTTTATTTACATGCTTTGATGTATGTTGTGGTGAATGTATTCCATGGACTTAGGATTTACTGCTTTGTTTTTATCTGGGTTGTATTGGGTCAGAGTTTGAGCCCCCCCAATTTGTATTTATTTTACATAGAATTTTGTATAGGATGCATCTATGTAATTATTAGCATTAAGGACATGGAGTTTCTTGAAGAATCATTCAGGAGTTTGGAGCCCGGAGTTGATCAAGAAGATTAGAACTCTTTAGGCCCCTATCCCGTGATTGGTTCATTGGCTTGGACCAATCTAGAATGTCCATGGAATGCATTTTGATAGAATTGCTAGGCATTTTCTATGATTATATTTGACATATTATCCACATATGCGCGAAATGAATTAATGTGCAAAGTGAGACCTTACATAGACAATTAAAATTCTCCCATGTTTAAAATACTGAGTAGGCAAAGGATATTAGATATCCTGGCTCTCCATCAAGCTTTAGAAAATGAAGTCATGTCTTGTGCATGGCATCGTCCCGGAATAAGGGGGTTATGAATTTTGACATGATTTTCGATTTTCTTCAGTGCATTGGATGCCTTTGGTCGAAACAAATTTTGCCCCATATATCGAAAAAGGTTGCAAGGCGAAATTCAATTGTTAGACTGATAGGAGTTGATGGGTATTGACTCAGATGAATCACCACTTATATATCGAAAAAGGTTGCGGTCAAGTGATCCATGAGCCAAAGTAAGATTGAACCATCAGTTGGACTGGTTGGCATGGAACGCCACTTCAAAGAGGCCAATGAGCCATATATCCAAAAAGGTTGCAACTCATTAGAATCATTGAAGAACTCAGTCACTCACTATGAAATCTATTTAACGAGATTTCCTATTATTGCATTGGGAGTGCAATGATTTGAAAAACGTAGTGGGAGCCAAGTCAAATTAAAGTCCTAATTTTACTTGGGTATAACATAATCATCTTATTAAATCTTGGTTTATTTTCTGCAATTATTTTCGTTATCTCTCTCAAAAATGTTTAATAACCCGTTGTCAGTACTGCTTGAAAAGAATGTCCTCACTGGACCAAACTTTGCTGTCTGGCTCAAAAACTTAAGGATTGTCCTTAGTTTAGAGTCACTGGGCTATGTGCTCGAGGCCAACTGTCCTCCTGTTCCTGGGGAAGATCCTGATGAGGACGTGCAAGAAAACTATAACCCGTGGATCAAGGATGATATCCATGTTAACGGTTATATGCTCGGCTCCATGAACAATGAGTTGTGGCGATCCCATGAAAACATGGAAGAAGATGCTAGGGCTATATTGCTGCACCTCAAGGAGCTATATATGGAGAGCACAGTAGGACTGCTCGGTATGACATATAGAGGGAGCTCTTCGGAGCAAGAATGGGTGAAGGAGAAGACGTGGGAAATCGTGTTCTGAAAATGATTTCCATGATCGAGAGACTGGAGGCTCTCGCCTTTACTATGGATTTCCACCTTCAAACTGATCTCATTCTTCAATCACTTCCCAAATCCTTTTCACAATTTATTGTGAACTTCAACATGAATGAGATTGAGTGCACATTGGCTGGGCTAATGAACAAGCTCTCAACTAATCAGGGACAAATGAAGCCCAAGGGGAAGGAAGTTGCTTTAGCCATTTCTACTGTGGAACCATCAAAGCCTTACAAGAAGAAGAAATCCAAAGGCAAAAAGCAACTGGGAATATCCAAGGCCTCGAATGACATAGGGAAAGGCAAGGCACCTATGGTTAAGAAGTTCAAGGGCAGGGGCCCGAAAAAGACAGACATTTGCCTTCATTGCCGTGAGACGGGACATTGGAAGCGTGATTGTCCTAAGCTGAAAGCTGAGAGTGCTTCAGGTATAGAACTTAATGTTTTAGACACAAATTGTTCTATGACTATTTTTTCTACTTCCTAGATTCTAGACTCTGGGGCTGGTGCTCATGTATGTGTTTTGAATCAGGATCTGGAAAGAAGTAAAAAGCCGGAGGATCGAGAAGTGGTGATCAATGTTGGCAGTGGACATAGTGTAGTGGCCACTCACATTGGATCCACTTCCATTACTTTATTATCTGGACATTTAATTATTTTGGATGATTGCCTCGTTTTGCCCAATGGGCTTAAGAATATTATTTTAATTCCTGCTTTAGTCAGGAAAGGCTATTTGTTTTCCTTTATGAACAATTCTTGTGATATTTATTTTAGAAATAAATGCGTTGGCACTGTATCTTTAATCAATGGTTTGTATTATATTAATGTCCAGAATAAATGCACTGTAAATGCTATGACGAGGAAACGTGGTATGTCTGAAACACACCAAAAACTAATATGGCATCTGAGACTAGGTCATGCCGAGGAATTCAAGATCCACGAGTTGGAGAAAAATGGACTCATAGGTACATTGGGGTCAGACCCCTATCCCACTTGTGAATCTTGCCTTTTAGGCAAGATAACTCTTTCCCCTTTCACAGGGCACTCTGTAAGAGCCACTGAAGTCTTAGGTTTAATACACACCGACGTTTGTGGGCCTTTCGGGGAAATGGCCCGAGGAGGTTTTCAGTACTTCACTACACTCATAGACGACCACTCAAGGTATGGTCTGGTGTACGTAATGAAATACAAGTATGAATCCATTGAATGGTTCAAAGAATTCAAGGCTTTGGTTGAAAACCAGATTGGGCGACATGTCAAGACACTTCAATCCGATCGAGGTGGTGAGTATATGAGCGCCGAATTTGACGAGTTCTTAAGAGAACACGGCATAGTTTTACGCTAACTCCTCCGGTGACTCCACAACTGAATGGGGTAGGTGAGATCGGAACTGAACTTTGTTGGACATGGTTCGCTCCATGCTCAGTTACACGGATCTACCCATCTCACTGTGGGGTCATGCACTGCTCACAGCTACACACATCCTGAACAAAAACCCCTCCAAATCTGTTCCAAAAACACCATATCAGATGTGGTCTAGGAGGAAACCTAGTTTGAAATACATTAGGATATGGGGTTGCCCCGCATATGTAAAGAAGAAAAAGGTAGAGAAATTGGAGGCTAGGTCCTTAAGAGGACGATTCGTTGGTTATCCCGAGGATTCCATGGGATACCTGTTTTACTTGCATGATGATCAGAGAATCATCGTAGCCTTACAGGCATTCTTTCTCGAAGAAGAATTTGTTCCAGAGGGAGGAGTGGGTAGAAAGATTGTTCTGGAAGAACAAAATGAAGCTCCTTCGTAGAACACTATTCAGGAGACCCAAACTGAACCAACCATGACACAACTGTTAACACGTCGGTCTGCTAGAGTATCTCAGCCGCCTGAGAGATATGGTTATCTCCTACAAGGAAAACATGATCTGTATGCTGTAGCAGAAGGAAGCCATGGAGATGATCCCTCTAACTATGACCAAGCGATGACGGATATGGATTCTGCAAAATGGCACGAAGCTATGAAAATAGAGATAGATTCGATGTATTCGAACCAAGTCTGGACTCTAACAGATCGCCCAAAGGGTATTGTACCGATTGGTTGCAAATGGATTTATAATAGAAAGATTGGTCCGGATGGCAAGGTTTACACCTGTAAGGCCAGGCTAGTAGTGAAAGGGTATAGTCAAAAGGAAGGCATTGACTATGAGGAAATCTTTTCACCTGTTGCCATGATCAAATCCATCAGGATTTTGCTTGCCATAGCTGCACACTTAGATTATGAAATCTGGTAGATGGATGTGAAGACTATGTTCTTGAATGGATTCCTTGAGGAGGATATCTACATGGAACAGCCCAAGGGTTTCGTATCCGATGCAGATTCTCATAAGGTTTGCAAACTGAATAGGTCCATTTATGGACTTAAACAGGCCTCTCGCAATTGGAATCTTCGATTTGATGAAGTAGTTAGAAGCTATGGCTTCATCAAAAATGAAGATGAACCGTGTGTCTATAAAAAGGTCAGTGGGAGCAAGATATCATTCTTAGTACTATACGTGGATGACATTCTGTTTATAGGGAATGATATAGGTTCGTTGACTGCGGTCAAGACATGGCTTTTAAGCACATTCTCCATGAAAGACTTGGGAGAAGCTACCTACATCCTTGGAATTCGTATCTACAGGGATAGAGAGAACAGGACGATAGGACTTTCCCAAGCCCTCTACCTAGAGAAAGTCCTAAAGCAATTTGGGATGGAAAACTCTAAGAAAGATCTTTTGCCCATGAGACATGGAATTCATCTCTCTAAGTCCAGGAGTCCTCAAAGTGAGGAGGATCGAAAAGATATGAGCATCATAACCTATGCCTCATCAGAAGGAAGTCTTATTTATGTGATGTTATGCACGAGTTCGGACCTTAAGTAGGTTTCAAGATAACCCAGGCAAAAAACATTGGATTGCAGTGAAATGTATCCTGAAATACTTGAGAAGGACTAACGATATAATTCTTATATATGGGAATGGAGAAATGAAAGTGGACGGTTACACCGATTCAGATTTTCAATCTAATATCGATGACCGAAAGTCCACTTCCGGGTTTATATTCACTCTCAACGGTGGAGCAGTGTCTTGGAAAAGTTCCAAGCAAAGCACAAATGCCGATTCCACTACCGAGGCTGAATACGTGGCTGCCTTAGAGGCTGCCAAGGAAGCTGTTTGGATCAAGAAGTTCATAGCAGAACTTCAAGTGGTTCCTAGCGTGGAGCTACCGTTGCCAATGTGGTGTGACAACAATAAAGCCATCGTGCAAGCTAGAGAACCAAGGTCTCACAACAAATCTAAACACATAGACAGAAAATATCACATCATTCGAGAGATCGTTGGAAGAGGCGACATTACCTTGCAGAAAATAGTCTCAGCGGACAACGTGGCTGACCCAATCGCAGGCGGCGCTAGATCGACATCTTGACAAGATGGGTATTAGATACCATAGAGATTGGCATTGAGTGCAAGTGAGAGATTGGCATTGAGTGCAAGTGGGAGATTGTTAGGTGTGTTCCCTCGATGCCAACAAGAAAATAGATTGTATAGGGCACTTCATTGTGTTGTACAAACAATTTTATTCTATTTATAGAAAGGCAATTGTGCATGGCATTAACAAGTATTGAACAAACAGTCCATGTGTATCAAGGAGGACTTTCCACTCCTTATGGTATAAGGATATGGCACTGGAAGAGTGTAGCACTTGATCACTTAAAGGGGTTCACAAGTCGAGAAATCTTAATTGGGCATTAAGATTCGACTTGTATGACACATGCTCTGACAAAGAGTGTCAGTCGAACACTATTAGATAGTGAGAGCTTGTGCCATAGATATATCAATGGAATTGATATATTCGAACACGACTCGTAGTAATCCGACCACATGGGTATTTACTCAGTGACTGTCAAAGATTGGATTACTGATCATAATAGTATGCGTGAGTCTTAGACCTAAGGGATCACGATCAATGTGCTTGTATCATTGGATCTGTTACTAGAGTAGTTAGACCCGATTCACTCGTTGGTGGGGTCGACCTCGAAGTGCGATCTCAATGAGACAAATAGCAGTTGTGAGGTGATTGCCAAGATGGGATTCACTGTCTCGATAGTAAACGAGAATATATTCTGTGCGATCATAGGTAAATGAAATGACAAATCTTTGGCCAAAGCAAATAAACTAACTCGTGTGGAACACAGAGGGTGGTTTGGTAATTTCATATTACTATGATCTATTGCACAGTATCGTGTCTTGTGAGTTTGACATGTTCCATGACTCTCACTCGATCAGGATACATCAGTGAAGGGCTTATACTCATATAGTATTTATGATCTAGAGGTTCATAATGACACAATCATTTTTGTACTCGATCAGGCCATGATGTGGGTTCACGGGACTGGCTAGGTGACACCCACATCCCTTGGCATCCTCCCATTGCCAGTCGAGACGAACCTAGAGAGTCACGCTATAAAAAGTAAGCGGGATATCTTTATGTATACGTTGTAAGGGCATTTTGGTAATTTGTCATTAGATGGACGAATTGATTTAATTAGTTGTTTAATTAGATTAAATGATAATTAATTAAATCAATAATTCAAGTATTAAATTAATTAGATTAACTGATTATTTGAATTTAAAAGTATTGATTAATTAATTAATTATATATTTAATTGGATTTAAACTATATTAATTAATTAAAAGAGGGATTAAGTTGACTGGGCCAACTTAGCCCATCTGGGTTGTCACGCCCCAAAATTTGGTCATAAAAGACCCAACTTGAATACATAAGTCTATCGTAGCTGTAGTTCCAATTCAAAACATGGACCCAATTTTATCAATGTATCTTAGGGTCCTACTCCTGAAACTATCATCCGCATCACGAAGTAACTTAATATCCTTGAATAAAACTACCAGTTTTTACCTCTTGGATCGTCTATGTCTATTCCTGTTATCCTCTAAACTAGTCTCACTGCTCAACTCACCTACAACTGGAAGGAAGGAATGAAACAAAATACGTAAGCAAAGGCTTAGTGAGTGCCAGTGTTTGTGTGCAAGTTGCTTAAAATAGTTTTTAGACCCAAATGATAAATTAGTGAGGGAAAAATAATAATAGTTTTTGTTGATTTTCAAAGGATCATTGAAATTCTAAATAAGAAAAGCAATTTGTGATCATAGTAACAATTAAGCAATAGCTAGTATGAGACAAAGGTCTTAGTATATGCACGATGAGGTTTTGTCAAATATTATTGAAAACATGCTTGGAAAAAATTACATTCATGATAAAGCTGGAACAATTGGTGGCATGATATTTAAGTTTCAAAACATGCATGTTAGGAATTTCATATTAGATGTTTTGATGATGACAAATAGGACTTTCTGTTAGACTCCGAAAAGTGTGAAAGCTTTCATAGAATGATTATGTATAAGTACCTGAAAGCTTATTTATCTTAGGCTTATAGTATTTATCTTTGTAGAATTCCTTAGACTAAGTATGTGACACTAAAACACTTAGGAAAATTCTGGGTGAGTCTACCAAGTGATGAAGGTGAAGATCAAGCGTCTAAAGCTACAATGGATAAGGATATCTTGAAGCGTCCGTAAAACGCTTTAGGGATTATCCCAGTGCTCAAACTACGAATGGATAACTCAGGCCGAATACTCAACATCAAGTGAAATGACGGAATTTTCAGTGAGACCATCAAGACAAGATTGAAGAGTAAGCGTCTGAAATAAAGAAAAGAAAGTCAGGATCAGCCCAAGCGTCTGATACACGAGAATAACTATTCTCTTCAGCAAGCGTCCAAATAGGTTAAACCAACACAACCTACAAAGAACGTAACCTGAAAAAGAATTTAGACCCAAAACCATCCACAGACTTAAAAAATGCATGAATCAAACGGACGAATTATTTCCAACGGAAATAAAACAAGATGCATTAAAAGTCGGATAAGTGCTATTAAAATATAAGCACTATAACTTATGGGCAAGCCATATCCTTGACCTAGACTGTCAGGTTTATGAAACCAAGACCATGCCCAACCAATTAAATATACCCAAAGTTAGAAATGTCTGAACTCAAGGAATGTTTGGGGAAACGAGACTCCAACCGAGTCAAACGGACAAAAACCACCAATACCTTATAAATAGCTCTTTCAACAAACAAGTAAATAAACGAAAAGGGACACACACAAAAATTACCTACCTTGTTGAAAGAAAAGCTTACTAAAAATCATAGCCAAATATTCATATAAGCTTTTCACAAATATTCTAGAGACAGTCACCCATATCTCAAATCTCTTTTTAAGAAGAACATATACTACCATTGAGATATCCTCAAGTTGTTTGAACTTTCCAAAAACAAACAAACCCGTGACCAAAACCATCAACACCTTTCATCTGAGTGAGAAAGCTGGTTGACTTGCAAGCAGTATTTTTGTGTAAAAGAAGCTTGTTGAAGTTGATCTCTATTGGAGCTGAAATCTGTGTGACCAAGGAGTTCCGAGATCAAGAGTAACTTGCACCATTTCTGAGTGAAAGAAGCAAGGGGATAGAAGATCTTTAGTGGAGCTGAAATCTGTGTGACCAAGGAGTTCCAAGAGCATATCCAATCTCCCTCTATCTTGTAGAAGTCTCTGTGTGACTCTTCGATAATCATCATAGTGGAAAAACCTCCCTGATAAAAGGAGAAGAAGGACGTAGCTGGGATTACATCACCCAGTGAACCTTACAAATATCTTGTGTCATTTACCTCTTTAAGCATTCATTGTTTTACTGCTTTACTATTCATACTGCATACATTCTGATAAAGTCTTAAAACAACTAAGCAACTGCTTTCGATCAGTTAACTGAACGCTAAGCTATAAAATACTTCCGCTGTGCTAACTCTGATTTAGTGACTCAACTCTGCCCTACTTTGGTAAGCGTTGAAATCACCGAGTCTAAGTTAACGTTTCTCAAGCGTCACATCCAACGCTTAAACCTATCAAGCGTTCAAATACTTCAAAGTGATACGAATTTTTTAAGAAGTCGAAAAAGACTTAAGGGTCTATTCAACCCCCCCCCCCTTCTAGACCCTTTCGTATACCACTTGGGACCAACAAGTGGTATCAGAGCGGTTGAAGTTGAAACCTAAGCGTTTCCAAGCGTAACTGCTTGCTCAGATCCATCTTTTTATATAGTCGCTTCAAAATTACTTTAAAATTCTTCATGGCATTTTCTAAAGTTCCCAAGTTGACCGAGTCAAATTATGACTCTTGGAAGGTCAAAGCGTTTACTTATTTGTGTTCATGTGATGATGAAATGTGTGATATCATTTCAGATGGGCCAATCAAAATATACAAAGTTATCACCAGAGCGCCCGAAGCCACAGGAGAAACACCTGACGGTTATGTGGAGAAGCCCAAACAAGAATGGTCCACCGATGAGCGTCGACGAGCCAATCTGGACAATGTCGGTCGGAATGCATTATACACAGCCATTGGTGACAATGACAACTTATTCAACAAAGTCAAATCATGCAATACAACTAAAGAAATTTGGGATAAGTTGGCTACTATTTGTGGGGGCTCAGCACAAATAAAGGAAAACAAATTATCAATTGCCAAAGAAAAATTCAACGGCTTCAAGATGCTACCTAATGAGACGCTAGAGCAATTAGACATGAGGTTTACAGCCCTTGTCACTGAACTAACATCTCTGGGTATGGAGCTACAAAATCGAGAAACAGTGGTCAAAATCTTTAGAAGTCTTCCAAGCAAATTCCTGATGAAAACAACTGCAATGAGAGAATCAAACAATCTGGACAGCCTAACTCCAGAAGATGCTTTTTCAGAACTCAAAGCGTTTGAGTTTGAGCTGAATTCGGCCAGTGATGCAGTAAGTAATCCAGTAATCGAATCTGGAGCGCTAATGGCATCAATCAAAGGAAAACCTATCAAAGAAAAAGGTTCAGACATAAGTGAGGAAGAAGAACTGGCGCTTCTAAATAGATTCAGGAAATTCCTGAAATATGAAAAGAAGGGAAACAGTCCTAAGCACCCAGGACAAAGTTCATATCAAGCGCTTCCTCAAATACAACCACAATATCAAACGCCTCACTATCCTGCGTCCTCCTCCCTAGCGCCAATTCAATATCAAACTCCTTCTCAGCAAGATCTCTCAGCGCCTGCAGCGTTAAACCAACGATCCACAAGATTAACAAACGAACAAAAGATGAAGACCAATCTTTGTTACAACTGCAGGAGACCAGGGCATTTCCAAGTTAATTGCCCATATCCAAATGTGTCTAAACCTACAAAGCAAGATCACACGGATAGAAACCAATTCAGGAGCAACCTGAGACAACAAGGCTTGCTAGCAGAATCAGAACCTCTCTATACGCCTGAAGAGGACTTGGAATCATCAGATGAAAGCAGCGATGATGAACCATCAAAGGACTCAGCATTCATTTGTCTCATGGCAAGAGTAAATGAAGCATCTAACGACGTACCATCTGAGGTAACCACTGATCTGTATCATCCTCTCTCTTATGATGAATTACTTGACAAAGTAAAAGAATATTATACAGATTGTCAAGATGCCACCCAATTATTCCAAAATCACCATCGTATTATTTCAGCACTCAGAAGTGATAACTTAACGCTCAAAGCAGAGTTGCAAATTCAGCAACAGTGCATTGAGAAAAACCAATCACTCGAGAGTGAAATTACTCAGCTAAAAGGTGATCTTGATATAATAGTCAAAAGAGAAGCTGAAATGGTCGCTAAACTTGCCAAATCAGAGCAGCTTATCTCTTCATTATCAAAAGCGTCTAGAACGCTAGATAATGTGACTAAAGTAACCAGGGCATTTGGTGAAAAGACCGGTCTAGGTTTTGATAAAATCAGTTATAAAGCCAAAGCGTCCAATGTTACAACAATCAACAAAGGAAAAGGTGTAATCTTTGTTGAAGAAAGTTCAATCAGACAAACGCTGAATGAATCAACAAATACTGGTACAAAAGTTAATGATAAAGTCAACATTGACTCAGGCAAAGGAAAGACCAAAGTGAACGTCTCACAAAAGAAAATATATCCAAACGCTCAAAAAACTAAGGAGATATTTTCTGCCAGTGAATCAAACGTTAAGCGTCCCGCACCAAAAGTGCATCCTAAGCCAGTACCAAACAGAATCAAACGTCCATATCCAAAACAATCCAGTTCATATTATCAACACTATGATAATTGTGAATACGATTATGATTATCACTATAATCAAGGATATTTCTATACATCTAGAAAAGGTATGCAACTCAAAACGAAACCCAAGAAGGCCAATCTTTCTCCCGTAGTGAAGATAAGGCAAATATGGGTTCCGAAAAATCTAATTCACGTCACTAACAAAGAAGGACCCAAAACAAAATGGGTACCTAAAGGAAATTAGATCTGCCCTTTTGAATGCAGGTACCTAGAGCCAACACCGACGCTTCAGTATGGTACATAGATAGTGGATCATCGAGACACATGACTGGATCAAAGGACCTCTTGATCAACTATCGTGCAACCAATGGTCCTCAAGTTATATTCGGTGATAATTCTAAAGGTAAAACTAAAGGTATAGGTATCATGCATAGGGGGAACATCATGATCAATGATGTATACTATGTCGAGGGTCTTAAACATAATCTCCTAAGCATAAGTCAATTTTGTGATAAAGGCTTTGAAATTAAATTTTCTAGTGACTTGTGCGAGATAATCGATGTTAAGACAGGATCTACCAAATTAAAAGGAAGAAGAACAAACAATGTATACTTAGTAGATTGGGATTCAACATTAGATAACAACCCTACATGCTTCGTAGCTAAGAATCAAAACGAATTAGGTTGGTTATGGCACAGAAAAATGAATCACCTCAATTTCAAAACAATCTCTCAATTAATATCTCTAAATCTCATAGAGGGATTACCTAAAGGTTCCTTTAATAAAGATCGCTTATGTGATGCTTGTCAAATGGGTAAACAAGTTAAATCATCCTTTAAGAAGAAGCTTCATCTATCGACCTCTCGAATACTTGAATTACTACATTTAGATTTGTTTGGTCCTATTCAAATCATGAGCGTTAGTGGTAAAAAGTATTCACTAGTAATAGTTGATGATTTTTCACGCTATACATGGGTAGAATTTCTAGCATCTAAAGATGAAACTAGTGCCAAGCTCACCTCTCTAATTCGTCAACTACAAAACTCAAAAGATCTAAAAGTAACAAGAATTAGAAGTGATAGAGGAACTGAATTGACTAACCATATTGTTGAGAAATTTTGTAAAGACTTTGGAATACTTCATGAGTATTCAGCACCTAGAACACCTCAACAAAATGGAGTTGCTGAACGGCGGAACAGAACGCTTAAAGAAGCCGCTAGGACTATGTTAGCCGAATCTAAGCTGCCTCAAAGGTTGTGGGCCGAAGCTATTAACACTGCTTGCTACACTCAGAACCGGTGTATGATCAACAAGCAACATGAAAAGACTCCATATGAGTTATGGAAGGGACGTAAGCCGAATGTTTCATACTTTCATGTATTTGGCTCAAAATGTTTCATTCATAACAATGGTTCTCAAAGCCTAAAGACATTTGATCCTAAAGCAGATGAAGGAATCTTTCTAGGATACGCCAAAAATGGAAAGAGCTTTCGCATCTTAAATAAGATCAAATCGAAGGTTGAAGAATCCATTCATGTTGTGTTTGATGATGCTAACCAAGAACCGAGTAAGGTTAATATTAATGATGCAGGAATTGAAGATCTATCTCAACAAGCTTCACAAATCAATCTGTGTGATGATAGTGATATTGATGAAGATAATGAAATCATTATACCTAATCCTAAGACTACTCGTAAAGACATCAACGATGACATTGCAAGAAACGCTGATGATCATGAAGGGTATGTTCATCAAGAGCAAATTCAATCTACAAACACTGAAGCGCCTACGCAAGGAATTGGTCAAGCGCCTACACAGTTTAATCAAACGTTAGATCAATCTCTTAACTCGTTCCAACCAGACAGAAAATGGCTCAGAGACCATCCACCAGAACTAATTATTGGAGATATTGGAGCACCCGTTAGAACGAGAGCCGCTACAATAAATGAGGCCATGTTTGCAAGCTTCCTATCTCAAATGGAACCAAAGAAAGTGGATGAAGCGCTTAACGATCCAAGTTGGATAGAAGCCATGCAAGAAGAGCTAAACCAATTTGAAAGAAATAAGGTATGGACGCTAGTACCAAGACCAACCCACCAAGGGGTCATTGGAACTAGATGGGTCTATAGAAACAAAATGGATGAGAATGGAATTGTGATTAGAAACAAAGCCAGACTCGTAGCTCAGGGATACTGTCAAGAAGAGGGCATCGACTTTGATGAAACATACGCTCCAGTTGCCCGACTTGAAGCAATCCGCATGTTTCTAGCGTTTGCAGCATTTAACAAATTTACAGTGTATCAAATGGACGTAAAGAGTGCATTTCTGAATGGTAAACTCCAAGAAGAAGTATATGTGGAGCAACCACCAGGATTCATCAACAACCATGGGAAAAGCATGGTTTACAAATTGGACAAGGCACTCTATGGTCTTAAACAAGCACCACGAGCATGGTATGACACTCTCTCTATCTTCCTTATAGGTAAAGGCTTTTCAAAAGGCAGCGTTGACACAACGTTATTCAAAATTACCCATAATGAAGATATTCTCCTAGTTCAAATTTATGTTGATGATATTATATTTGGATCTACCAATAAGCGTCTATGTGAGAAATTTTCGAAAATGATGCAAGATCAATTTGAAATGAGCATGATGGGTGAATTAACTTTCTTCCTAGGATTACAAGTTAAACAACTCCCTAATGGCATATTCATAAATCAAACTAAATATACTAGAGATATGATCAAGAAATTTGGTATGAAAAATGCATCACCTTCAAAAATTCCAATGAGCCAGACGCTTAAGCTAGATAGAGACGATAATGGAAAGAAAATTGATATCACTAACTATAGAGGTATTATTGGATCACTTCTTTATCTTACAGCTAGTAGACCCGATATTATGTTCTCAGTATGCATGTGTGCACGATTTCAAGCTGATCCTAGAGAATCACACTTAATTGCTGCTAAAAGAATCCTTAAGTACCTAAAAGGCACACAAAATGTGGGCTTATGGTATCCTAGGGATTCTCCTTTTGAACTAATCGGTTATTCAGATGCAGATTTTGCAGGATGCAAAATAGATAGAAAAAGTACTAGTGGAACATGTCAATTTCTAGGTGATAGACTAATTTCATGGCATAGTAAGAAGCAACAGTCCATCGCTACTTCCACCGCTGAGGCTGAGTATGTAGCCGCTGGAAGCTGTTGTGCACAGATCCTTTGGATGAGGCAACAACTTAGAGATTATGGAATAATCCTAGATCCAACTCCTATCCATTGTGACAATCAAAGCGCCTTAGCAATGACTCAAAATCCAGTTCTTCACTCTAGAACCAAACACATTGACATTCGCTATCACTTTCTACGTGACCATGTTCAAAAGAAAGATATCTCCATGCACTTCATTAATACAGAAAAGCAACTGGCAGACATCTTCACCAAAGCGCTTAACGAACAACGTTTTCTCACTTTAAGAAGTGAACTAGGTATGATTGATCTAAATGCTTAATCATTCGAAACATCATACTTTTGTTAGGCATGAAATTTAGGGGGAATTCAATGTATGTTATGAAATTTATGGGGAACCTACATAGGGGGAACCTTCAAAGAGCAAACTATACCTAAGTGAATATGACCAAAAATGTTTTCCCTTGCATCGGTCATACGCACTTAGCATCATACACTTAAAACCGTTTTGACGCTTATTACACAAATCTGCCTTAGCGTCTGCACTTCCTTCAAAATAAACTAAACGCTTAGCTTTATTCCCGGCTAAAGCAGTTAGTAAAAAGATCCTTTTAAAAGCAAGCGTACATTACCCTACGCCAAAACGAGAAAGTGGATTAGTCAATCAATGCAATTAATGCTGACTTGACATTCCTCACCCTTCGCTCAAGAAAACCCATGGGTACTCATCACGTTTTTCAAAGATGGTTCAGCACATGTACACGCGTCAGTACAATTACCATGTATCTTAGACGAGTACAACCGGCGCTGAATATTTTAAACCAAAAGTAAAACACTACTACCAAGACCTAATGATAAGTACTGGGAAACTGTGTCCTCATATACACCCTGAAAGGAATAATTCTATATGTTACAATGACCGCTAAAGCACAACCTGTTACTTGAAAGAGACTCCCAAGATTTTCAAGCGTCCACATAACACTCAATTGTTTCAAGCGTCATTCTGACTAAGTCCGGACGCTTTAACAAATTTTTGGCGGGCATTTAAATAGTGTTCAAAATTATGATTCCCAAACAGTTTTCATAAAGAACGTATCCGCTTTTCATGGGCACACGCATCACTCTCAGTCTCTGTTTTAAACTTTTAAACGGACTTCAAAATAGTATATGTGGCAGTTACTAAAAGAAACCGTGCCGTTTAATCTAAATTCACGTCCACAGTTATATTTTAATGGCTGAGATTTATACTCCTCCACGTGTCAACATCTCAAACTTCAAACACACCGAACATTCAAATTGAAGTTTCTGCAGAACACAAACACTCTTATACTCTATTCCATTCGTGCAAAAACAAGTCTCTCTCTTTTTCAAAAACGAAAAATTTTCCTTCGTAATCTCTGTCTACTGCTCACTCATGGCACCCAAGAAAGCTACTGCTGGAACCTCTGAAGTTATTGTCAAGATCACTGAAGGCCTTATAGTTGATTGGAAGTTTCTCTATGAAAACCCCCAAATTGATTTAACGGAAATAATGGATTCTGTAGCAGAGGCTGGGCTTCAGAAATTTCTCACGAAATACTCATATATGTTTCCTGAAGAACTAGAATTTTTCTGGAGAAATGCTCGACTGTCTGACGATGAGACTTCCATCACGTGTTTGTTTCCTGTCTCCAAGAAGGAATCAAAGACGTTCACTCTCTCTGCGGCCTCCATTGCCCAGAATTTCTCTCTACCTAATGCTGGAGCCACTTTAGACACTATCACTGAAGAACAAATTCAAGAAGTCTGGACTCAGATTAGCGCTTACGATGATGTTCCATACAAACCGTACTTTGAGAAGAAGGATATAGTGAACAGGTATCGAGTCTTGGCTGATTTCTGCAGTAAAAACATCGAATGCAGAGTGGGAACCTTCGACAAAATCAACCCAACCCAGTTCCAGATGATGACTGCCATCCTACTCAAGATAAAGATCAACTGGAGCGCCTATATATTCAGCAGGTTCAGAGACAGTTTACGCACTTCAAACAGACCTTATGGTCTAGTTTTAAGTGATCTACTCTTTCGAGCAGAGTGCACCTCTTCAGCAGGAGTCACCGTGGCCAAGCATAAGTTCTATGGGCCAAGAATCATCAATAATCTCTTCAATCCACCCAAAGTTGGAGGTGCTGCTAAGCCTCTCTCTGAGCGCCAAGTTGTCCGCGCAGCGTCAGATGAGGAGGCTGAGCGTCCAGATCAGGAGAAAGCCAAACGTACTGTGAAGCGTCCCACTGTCACAAAGAAACGGGCTCCTCGAAAGCCCAAGGCTCAACCTATTAAAAACGATGAAGATGACGAGGATTCTATACCCCTCATTAGTCGGAAAGATCTGGAAAAGGTTCTCAAGAATATTGACTTTGAAGAACCTGCAGTTCCACAGACTCAAGCGTTCCCCGCCGAAGGTATAAATGTGAAGCGTATCTTCAAAAGGCGTAAGCGTCCAACTGCTGCCATCTCTTCTGAGACTACACAAAGAGATCAAGCCATAGCTGCTGTCCCGATATCATCCTCCGAACCACCAGTTGATGTCCATCTGGATGTTGATATGACCCAAATTGTGGCCATCGCACATGAAGCTGCCATCGAATCTACAAATCTCGAGCCGGATGAACCTGAAATCCCAAGGGCTCAACCATTGCTTGCATTACCTAGTACAACAGAGGCACGCTCAGAAGGTCAGAGCGATGCTAACGACGTTGTGATCCATCGACACTTCTTCAAGCTGGATCCCTCAAAGACTATCGATCACTCAGTCGATTATTTGCCTCCAGTGCCCGCAGAAAACTTCATACCTGCAGGTTACAATGAAGAAAGTCTTATCAATGCCGAAAATGATATCGCCAAGCTCATAAAGTTTGATCTGGCTGTACGCAACACTCTCTTTAATACAGCCTCCACCCCAGCTGATGAAGCTTACTACAAGCGCTTGAACTCGGAAGACTCCCACACACATCCCGGCTTCTGTCACTCTCCAAGCTCAGCGGCAAGGAGGCACGACTCCTAGAGCTGATGTTGACTTAGCTTATTATCTGGACTGTGGGACAAGCAAACCCACTGGCTTCGCTCTCCGCGACTACAACATCAGAGTCTATGAGCGTCAGGATCAGCTTCTGAACCCAACGGAAGAGCTACTAAACAGAGAAGGATATTCTCACTCTCTAACACTGGTCAAAAGCGAGGAAAACAAGAACTCAGCTAATCCTCTCCTCCTGTGGAAGAATAAAGGAGTACATGCCGGTGAGCGTCCAGCATCCCTGACCGAGATGATTCAACTTGAAACCGATGCATATTTTGACTGCGTCTGGAACGCTAACTACCAACCCGACAGGTATCGTTTTGAATCCATCTGTGATATTCATCACCAAGGGTTTCGTGCTATACTTAATGCAGGAACTGAGTATTGTATGACTGAGATACGATGGGCTGAAGCTTACATGGGTGACAAGTATAAATTTGAAGACTTGGTTAGTGCTCCCCATCTGTTCAGACTAGGGATTCATGATAAAAGGACCAAATTTGCACGCTACATGCTGACGCAGCGCCAGCATAGACTTGGACCCGTTCTGAAGCTGCCTCTGATCCGCCATCAACCTGAACACCGCTTAAGACAAGCGTTGCACAAACTGGCCAACTCTTCTCTACGCTTTGATGATCAAGCGTCCACCAGCGGTTCTTCTCCCATGTCCTGTCTGAACTGCACCCTAGCCAATGTGAAGACAACTTTTCTCTCATGATGGCAATTATGCCTCCAGTCTCTCTATTCGACAAAATCTTCACAGACAATCTGCGACAATGGGATGGCTCTCGGATCAATTCTTTCAGAGGATATCCACTACTTCCGTCTATTCGACAAGAAGTCTCCAGTCACTATGATTTTGGTTTATCGCTGCTAGAAAGATCTCAAGCGCTTGCTTCAGCCATCTACCCATACTTGGAAGAGTATTACCAGCTCCGCGTTCCCGCCTCTCGGAAACCGAAGACTCTCCCAACAGATCGGCTAATTGGCTTCTCACAACACTATTGCCCAGATGCCTTATTCTCTATCTGCAAAGCGCCCTCCAAACTCTTTCCCACTCATGTGCTGGATATCCTCGGGCCACTGTATATCAGGGCACTGGATAGTCCTATCAGAACGTTCATTCAAGGTACTCATCTCCCCACTCTACATTTGAATGAACTCCTGCAGACTGCTACGTATCCATATGCAGATGAACCGTTTGCCAGCTTGGACTTTCGGTTTACGGACTTTAGCCGAATAGAATCAGAATTTCCTGCAGCACCCGCTGAACTGTTAACTGCTCCTGAGCGCCTATTAGAGTTACCTCAAGCGCCTCATTCTCCCAGTCCAACTGAATCCGACTCTACTGCTCCACCGAGTCCAACACTGCTCCAGAGCTTCGAGGAACAGTATTTGATCCTACTAATCAAGTATCTATTGAATCTCTCAACACACATCTCGTTTTAAGCCTCAAGTCCGCCCTGCACTTCCACCACGCTCAACCGTCCATGGCTGAATGCCTCACTCAATACAGCAACTATCTACAGCTACTCAGGCAAGTCATGTGGCCTTAACCAATGATCTACAAGACAGTTCACGGCTCTCGAGACCTCTCTCACAGACGCTAATCAAGCTCAACTCCTGGTCATGAAAGAACATTTCGACCAGCGTCTAACCACTCTTGAGGCCTCTGTAGCTCAGATTGCTGCTCAAGTCAGTCTTCTTACTCAGCATTTCATACAGACTGATGATGGCAATAAGGGGGAAAAGAAGGGAGAAAAGAGGAAATCGTCAACATCTAAAGATCAAGTTCCTCCTCCACCATCCAAGCGTCAACACGTTGATACTTCTCTCACACTGAGTGCAGAACCAAGGTATCCCTATCCCTCTTGGGTAACCACATCGGTTGAAGCGTCCAACAAGAAAGAAACCCCCAGAGTGCTCTATCCAACTCTTCCGTTGCCTTCAAGAGCACTGCTTGAACAGTTTGACATTCCTCTTCTCAGAGCATCAATTCCAGAACCAACTAATCCAGCAGTATTAGCCTTAGAAAGAAAAATGTCTGACTTCGACCAAACCTTCAGAATTTGCCTACGATACATAGGCATCAGTCCAGAGGAATGGGATAAACACTTCATTGCCTTTAAGGCACGACAAGTTCAAGAAAACAAGCACATAATCAGTAAAGATCATGCGGCAATGATGACGTTAGAAGATCAGATAACTGAAGCAATCCGTGCTGAAATGACTAAGAGATACAAGATCAAGTCACGATCTTAATTTTAACTTGTGCCTCTCTCTTTGTAGTTGTAAAATGCCTGCACTATGAAATATATATATAAAATGCATCTCGTTAAAGCTCAAACTAACTTACTAACTTACGCTAACCTTCAGGTATCTAACGCTTGAACCAAATAAGTATTGCCATCATCAAAAAGGGGGAAATTGTTAGGAATTTCGTATTAGATGTTTTGATGATGACAAATAGGACTTTCTGTTAGACTCCGAAAAGTGTGAAAGCTTTCATAGAATGATTATGTATAAGTACCTGAAAGCTTATTTATCTTAGGCTTATAGTATTTATCTTTGTAGAATTCCTTAGACTAAGTATGTGACACTAAAACACTTAGGAAAATTCTGGGTGAGTCTACCAAGTGATGAAGGTGAAGATCAAGCGTCTAAAGCTACAATGGATAAAGATATCTTGAAGCGTCCGTAAAACGCTTTAGGGATTATCCCAGTGCTCAAACTACGAATGGAATACTCAGGCCGAATACTCAACATCAAGTGAAATGACGGAATTTCAGTGAGACCATCAAGACAAGATTGAAGAGTAAGCGTCTGAAATAAAGAAAAGAAAGTCAGGATCAGCCCAAGCGTCTGATAAACAAGAATAACTATTCTCTTCAGCAAGAGGTCCCCAAAAGGTTAAACCAACACAACATACAAGAACGAAACCTGAAAAAGAATTTAGACCCCAAAACCAACCACAGACTTAAAAAAGCATGAATCAAAACGGACGAATTATTCCAACGGAAATAAAACAAAGAGCATTAAAAGTCGGATAAGTGCACGATTAAAATAT